>JAODUO010000627.1:12500-254973 GCA_025642075.2 Ridgeia piscesae
AGGTGGACAGAGACAGTGATTAGTTCTCAGGTGGACAGAGACAGTGGTCAGTTCACAGGTGGACAGAGACAGTGGTCAGTTCACAGGTGGACAGAGACAGTGATCAGTTCACAGGTGAACAGAGGCATTGGTCAGTTCACAGGTGGACAGAGACAGTGGTCAGTTCACAGGTGGACAGAGACAGTGGTCAGTTCACAGGTGGACAGAGACAGTGGTCAGGTCACAGGTGGACAGAGACAGTGATTAGTTCTCAGGTGGACAGAGACAGTGGTCAGTTCACAGGTGGACAGAGACAGTGGTCAGTTCACAGGTGGACAGAGACAGTGGTCAGTTCACAGGTGGACAGAGACAGTGGTCAGTTCACAGGTGGACAGAGGCAGTGGTCAGTTCACAGGTGGACAGAGACAGTGGTCAGTTCACATGTGGACAGAGACAGTGGTCAGTTCACAGGTGGACAGAGACAGTGGTCAGGTCACAGGTGGACAGAGACAGTGGTCAGTTCACAGGTGGACAGAGACAGTGATTAGTTCTCAGGTGGACAGAGACAGTGTTCAGTTAACAGGTGGACAGAGACAGTGGTCAGTTCACAGGTGGACAGAGACAGTGGTCAGTTCACAGGTGGACAGAGACAGTGGTCAGTTCACAGGTGGACAGAGACAGTGGTCAGGTCACAGGTGGACAGAGACAGTGATTAGTTCTCAGGTGGACAGAGACAGTGGTCAGTTCACAGGTGGACAGAGACAGTGGTCAGTTCACAGGTGGACAGAGACAGTGGTCAGTTCACAGGTGGACAGAGACAGTGGTCAGTTCACAGGTGGACAGAGGCAGTGGTCAGTTCACAGGTGGACAGAGACAGTGGTCAGTTCACATGTGGACAGAGACAGTGGTCAGTTCACAGGTGGACAGAGACAGTGGTCAGGTCACAGGTGGACAGAGACAGTGGTCAGTTCACAGGTGGACAGAGACAGTGATTAGTTCTCAGGTGGACAGAGACAGTGTTCAGTTAACAGGTGGACAGAGACAGTGGTCAGTTCACAGGTGGACAGAGACAGTGGTCAGTTCACAGGTGGACAGAGGTAGTGGTCAGTTAACAGGTGGACAGAGACAGTGGTCAGTTCACAGGTGGACAGAGGCAGTGGTCAGTTCACAGGTGGACAGAGACAGTGGTCAGTTCACAGATGGACAGAGACAGGATGTTTAAAAAGTGATTAATAAACAAATATCTGACATAATCACATTACCAAGTATCTTGCATTATGCCCAGTTCCTAATGACATCATGCACATATCTGCCCCCTCTAACTGGTCAGCCAGTGACTTGTTACACAATATCCATCTATTAATGGTGCGCTCAATAAATCACAAGTGCCTAATCAGACTAGAATAATCAACTTTGTGGTCTGACCTTTCAGCTTCGGGGCACATCAAAGGTGTTAACTGTCTGAGCTTAATCGATGACACACAGAGGTTTATTACTTTACTAAATAATGCGTACTTTCAAATTATAAGTTTTTACAAACTTGTTGTTTTCCTGGTGATGTTCTACTGAAGACATATGTATTAATGACTGCAACTCTATTCCTCACTTAACTGAACCAAAAGTCCAGATGAAGCATAAAACCGACAGTGACACCCGCACATACACTGTCAGCAAAACGAGTCGGTCCAGGTGGTTAAGTTGACTAACACCTAAACTGACATATTTTGCTTTTAACACATTTTATTTTTAACTCAGCATCTGTGGGTACTTAATAATTAGATCAAACCAAATTCCACAGAAACACAAGTGACATATACACATGGAGGCTGTTTAAAGCAAGGGCTTGATCATTTCACTCTCTGGTGACACAACTAAGTTCAAATCCTTTGCTACTAATTCGAATCTTTAGGCAATGCTATTCACTCTATGTAGTTCAATAAGAAGAATGAATGAGAATACAAAGAACTCTGCCAGTGAGTCAAATGTCAGGTGCTTTAAGCAGTCTTAGTGACTGGAGACTGCACTGTACAAACACCTACCTCTTACCTTAGCTTATTGAGAGTCCAACATTAGCAGTCTTAGTGACTGGAGACTGCACTGTACAAACACCTACCTCTTACCTTAGCTTATTGAGTCCAACGTTAGCAGTCTTAGTGACTGGAGACTGCACTGTACAAACACCTACCTCTTACCTTAGCTTATTGAGATCCAACATTAGCAGTCTTAGTGACTGGAGACTGCACTGTACAAACACCTACCTCTTACCTTAGCTTATTGAGAGTCCAACATTAGCAGTCTTAGTGACTGGAGACTGCACTGTACAAACACCTACCTCTTACCTTAGCTTATTGAGAGTCCAACATTAGCAGTCTTAGTGACTGGAGACTGCACTGTACAAACACCTACCTCTTACCTTAGCTTATTGAGAGTCCAACGTTAGCAGTCTTAGTGACTGGAGACTGCACTGTACAAACACCTACCTCTTACCTTAGCTTATTGAGAATCCAACATTAGCAGTCTTAGTGACTGGAGACTGCACTGTACAAACACCTACCTCTTACCTTAGCTTATTGAGAGTCCAACATTAGCAGTCTTAGTGACTGGAGACTGCACTGTACAAACACCTACCTCTTACCTTAGCTTATTGAGAATCCAACATTAGCAGTCTTAGTGACTGGAGACTGCACTGTACAAACACCTACCTCTTACCTTAGCTTATTGAGAGTCCAACATTAGCAGTCTTAGTGACTGGAGACTGCACTGTACAAACACCTACCTCTTACCTTAGCTTATTGAGAGTCCAACATTAGCAGTCTTAGTGACTGGAGACTGCACTGTACAAACACCTACCTCTTACCTTAGCTTATTGAGAGTCCAACATTAGCAGTCTTAGTGACTGGAGACTGCACTGTACAAACACCTACCTCTTACCTTAGCTTATTGAGTCCAACGTTAGCAGTCTTAGTGACTGGAGACTGCACTGTACAAACACCTACCTCTTACCTTAGCTTATTGAGAATCCAACATTAGCAGTCTTAGTGACTGGAGACTGCACTGTACAAACACCTACCTCTTACCTTAGCTTATTGAGAGTCCAACATTAGCAGTCTTAGTGACTGGAGACTGCACTGTACAAACACCTACCTCTTACCTTAGCTTATTGAGAGTCCAACATTAGCAGTCTTAGTGACTGGAGACTGCACTGTACAAACACCTACCTCTTACCTTAGCTTATTGAGAGTCCAACGTTAGCAGTCTTAGTGACTGGAGACTGCACTGTACAAACACCTACCTCTTACCTTAGCTTATTGAGAGTCCAACATTAGCAGTCTTAGTGACTGGAGACTGCACTGTACAAACACCTACCTCATACCTTAGCTTATTGAGAGCCCAACATTAGCAGTCTTGGTGACTGGAGACTGCACTGTACAAACACCTACCTCTTACCTTAGCTTATTGAGAGTCCAACATTAGCAGTCTTGGTGACTGGAGACAGCACTGTACAAACACCTACCTCTTACCTTAGCTTATTGAGAGTCCAACATTAGCAGTCTTAGTGACTGGAGACTGCACTGTACAAACACCTACCTCTTACCTTAGCTTATTGAGAGTCCAACATTAGCAGTCTTAGTGACTGGAGACTGCACTGTACAAACACCTACCTCTTACCTTAGCTTATTGAGAGTCCAACATTAGCAGTCTTAGTGACTGGAGACTGCACTGTACAAACACCTATCTCTTACCTTAGCTTATTGAGAGTCCAACGTTAGCAGTCTTAGTGACTGGAGACTGCACTGTGTGAGATCCAACATTAGCAGTCTTAGTGACTGGAGACTGCACTGTACAAACACCTACCTCTTACCTTAGCTTATTGAGAGTCCAACATTAGCAGTCTTAGTGACTGGAGACTGCACTGTACAAACACCTACCTCATACCTTAGCTTATTGAGAGTCCAACATTAGCAGTCTTAGTGACTGGAGACTGCACTGTACAAACACCTACCTCATACCTTAGCTTATTGAGAGTCCAACATTAGCAGTCTTAGTGACTGGAGACTGCACTGTACAAACACCTACCTCTTACCTTAGCTTATTGAGAGTCCAACATTAGCAGTCTTAGTGACTGGAGACTGCACTGTACAAACACCTACCTCTTACCTTAGCTTATTGAGAGTCCAACATTAGCAGTCTTAGTGACTGGAGACTGCACTGTACAAACACCTACCTCTTACCTTAGCTTATTGAGAGTCCAACATTAGCAGTCTTAGTGACTGGAGACTGCACTGTACAAACACCTACCTCTTACCTTAGCTTATTGAGAGTCCAACATTAGCAGTCTTAGTGACTGGAGACTGCACTGTACAAACACCTACCTCTTACCTTAGCTTATTGAGAGTCCAACATTAGCAGTCTTAGTGACTGGAGACTGCACTGTACAAACACCTACCTCACACCTTAGCTTATTGAGAGTCCAACATTAGCAGTCTTAGTGACTGGAGACTGCACTGTACAAACACCTACCTCATACCTTAGCTTATTGAGAGTCCAACATTAGCAGTCTTAGTGACTGGAGACTGCACTGTACAAACACCTACCTCTTACCTTAGCTTATTGAGAGTCCAACATTAGCAGTCTTGGTGACTGGAGACTGCACTGTACAAACACCTACCTCTTACCTTAGCTTATTGAGAGTCCAACATTAGCATCTTGTGACTGGAGACTGCACTGTACAAACACCTACCTCTTACCTTAGCTTATTGAGAGTCAAACATTAGCAGTCTTAGTGACTGGAGACTGCACTGTACAAACACCTACCTCTTACCTTAGCTTATTGAGAGTCCAACATTAGCAGTCTTAGTGACTGGAGACTGCACTGTACAAACACCTACCTCTTACCTTAGCTTATTGAGAGTCCAACATTAGCAGTCTTAGTGACTGGAGACTGCACTGTACAAACACCTACCTCTTACCTTAGCTTATTGAGAGTCCAACATTAGCAGTCTTAGTGACTGGAGACTGCACTGTACAAACACCTACCTCTTACCTTAGCTTATTGAGAGTCCAACATTAGCAGTCTTAGTGACTGGAGACTGCACTGTACAAACACCTACCTCTTACCTTAGCTTATTGAGAGTCCAACATTAGCAGTCTTAGTGACTGGAGACTGCACTGTACAAACACCTACCTCTTACCTTAGCTTATTGAGAGTCCAACATTAGCAGTCTTAGTGACTGGAGACTGCACTGTACAAACACCTACCTCATACCTTAGCTTATTGAGAGTCCAACATTAGCAGTCTTAGTGACTGGAGACTGCACTGTACAAACACCTACCTCTTACCTTAGCTTATTGAGAGTCCAACATTAGCAGTCTTAGTGACTGGAGACTGCACTGTACAAACACCTACCTCTTACCTTAGCTTATTGAGAGTCCAACATTAGCAGTCTTAGTGACTGGAGACTGCACTGTACAAACACCTACCTCTTACCTTAGCTTATTGAGAGTCCAACATTAGCAGTCTTAGTGACTGGAGACTGCACTGTACAAACACCTACCTCTTACCTTAGCTTATTGAGAGTCCAACATTAGCAGTCTTAGTGACTGGAGACTGCACTGTACAAACACCTACCTCTTACCTTAGCTTATTGAGAGTCCAACATTAGCAGTCTTAGTGACTGGAGACTGCACTGTACAAACACCTACCTCTTACCTTAGCTTATTGAGAGTCCAACATTAGCAGTCTTAGTGACTGGAGACTGCACTGTACAAACACCTACCTCATACCTTAGCTTATTGAGAGCCCAACATTAGCAGTCTTAGTGACTGGAGACTGCACTGTACAAACACCTACCTCTTACCTTAGCTTATTGAGAGTCCAACATTAGCAGTCTTAGTGACTGGAGACTGCACTGTACAAACACCTACCTCATACCTTAGCTTATTGAGAGTCCAACATTAGCAGTCTTGGTGACTGGAGACAGCACTGTACAAACACCTACCTCTTACCTTAGCTTATTGAGAGTCAAACATTAGCAGTCTTAGTGACTGGAGACTGCACTGTACAAACACCTACCTCATACCTTAGCTTATTGAGAGTCCAACATTAGCAGTCTTAGTGACTGGAGACTGCACTGTACAAACACCTACCTCTTACCTTAGCTTATTGAGAGTCCAACATTAGCAGTCTTAGTGACTGGAGACTGCACTGTACAAACACCTACCTCTTACCTTAGCTTATTGAGAGTCCAACATTAGCAGTCTTAGTGACTGGAGACTGCACTGTACAAACACCTACCTCTTACCTTAGCTTATTGAGAGTCCAACATTAGCAGTCTTAGTGACTGGAGACTGCACTGTACAAACACCTACCTCATACCTTAGCTTATTGAGAGCCAACATTAGCAGTCTTAGTGACTGGAGACTGCACTGTACAAACACCTACCTCATACCTTAGCTTATTGAGACCCAACATTAGCAGTCTTAGTGACTGGAGACTGCACTGTACAAACACCTACCTCTTACCTTAGCTTATTGAGAGTCCAACATTAGCAGTCTTAGTGACTGGAGACTGCACTGTACAAACACCTACCTCTTACCTTAGCTTATTGAGAGTCCTACAGTAGCAGTCTTAATGACTGGAGACTGCACTGTACAAACACCTACCTCATACCTTAGCTTATTGAGAGCCCAACATTAGCAGTCTTAGTGACTGGAGACTGCACTGTACAAACACCTACCTCATACCTTAGCTTATTGAGAGCCCAACATTAGCAGTCTTAGTGACTGGAGACTGCACTGTACAAACACCTACCTCATACCTTAGCTTATTGAGAGTCCAACATTAGCAGTCTTAGTGACTGGAGACTGCACTGTACAAACACCTACCTCTTACCTTAGCTTATTGAGAGTCCAACATTAGCAGTCTTAGTGACTGGAGACTGCACTGTACAAACACCTACCTCTTACCTTAGCTTATTGAGAGTCCAACATTAGCAGTCTTAGTGACTTGAGACTGCACTGTACAAACACCTACCTCATACCTTAGCTTATTGAGAGCCCAACATTAGCAGTCTTGGTGACTGGAGACTGCACTGTACAAACACCTACCTCTTACCTTAGCTTATTGAGAGTCCAACATTAGCAGTCTTAGTGACTGGAGACAGCACTGTACAAACACCTACCTCTTACCTTAGCTTATTGAGAGTCCAACATTAGCAGTCTTAGTGACTGGAGACTGCACTGTACAAACACCTACCTCTTACCTTAGCTTATTGAGAGTCCAACGTTAGCAGTCTTAGTGACTGGAGACTGCACTGTACAAACACCTACCTCTTACCTTAGCTTATTGAGAGTCCAACATTAGCAGTCTTAGTGACTGGAGACTGCACTGTACAAACACCTACCTCTTACCTTAGCTTATTGAGAGTCCAACATTAGCAGTCTTAGTGACTGGAGACTGCACTGTACAAACACCTACCTCTTACCTTAGCTTATTGAGAGTCCAACGTTAGCAGTCTTAGTGACTGGAGACTGCACTGTACAAACACCTACCTCTTACCTTAGCTTATTGAGAGTCCAACATTAGCAGTCTTAGTGACTGGAGACTGCACTGTACAAACACCTACCTCTTACCTTAGCTTATTGAGAGTCCAACATTAGCAGTCTTAGTGACTGGAGACTGCACTGTACAAACACCTACCTCTTACCTTAGCTTATTGAGAGTCCAACATTAGCAGTCTTAGTGACTGGAGACTGCACTGTACAAACACCTACCTCTTACCTTAGCTTATTGAGAGTCCAACATTAGCAGTCTTAGTGACTGGAGACTGCACTGTACAAACACCTACCTCTTACCTTAGCTTATTGAGAGTCCAACATTAGCAGTCTTAGTGACTGGAGACTGCACTGTACAAACACCTACCTCTTACCTTAGCTTATTGAGAGTCCAACATTAGCAGTCTTAGTGACTGGAGACTGCACTGTACAAACACCTACCTCTTACCTTAGCTTATTGAGAGTCCAACATTAGCAGTCTTAGTGACTGGAGACTGCACTGTACAAACACCTACCTCTTACCTTAGCTTATTGAGAGTCCAACATTAGCAGTCTTAGTGACTGGAGACTGCACTGTACAAACACCTACCTCTTACCTTAGCTTATTGAGAGTCCAACGTTAGCAGTCTTAGTGACTGGAGACTGCACTGTACAAACACCTACCTCTTACCTTAGCTTATTGAGAGTCCAACATTAGCAGTCTTAGTGACTGGAGACTGCACTGTACAAACACCTACCTCTTACCTTAGCTTATTGAGAGTCCAACATTAGCAGTCTTAGTGACTGGAGACTGCACTGTACAAACACCTACCTCTTACCTTAGCTTATTGAGAGTCCAACATTAGCAGTCTTAGTGACTGGAGACTGCACTGTACAAACACCTACCTCTTACCTTAGCTTATTGAGAGTCCAACATTAGCAGTCTTAGTGACTGGAGACTGCACTGTACAAACACCTACCTCTTACCTTAGCTTATTGAGAGTCCAACATTAGCAGTCTTAGTGACTGGAGACTGCACTGTACAAACACCTACCTCTTACCTTAGCTTATTGAGAGCCCAACATTAGCAGTCTTAGTGACTGGAGACTGCACTGTACAAACACCTACCTCTTACCTTAGCTTATTGAGAGTCCAACATTAGCAGTCTTAGTGACTGGAGACTGCACTGTACAAACACCTACCTCTTACCTTAGCTTATTGAGAGTCCAACATTAGCAGTCTTAGTGACTGGAGACTGCACTGTACAAACACCTACCTCATACCTTAGCTTATTGAGAGCCCAACATTAGCAGTCTTAGTGACTGGAGACTGCACTGTACAAACACCTACCTCATACCTTAGCTTATTGAGAGCCCAACATTAGCAGTCTTAGTGACTGGAGACTGCACTGTACAAACACCTACCTCTTACCTTAGCTTATTGAGAGTCCAACATTAGCAGTCTTAGTGACTGGAGACTGCACTGTACAAACACCTACCTCATACCTTAGCTTATTGAGAGCCCAACATTAGCAGTCTTAGTGACTGGAGACTGCACTGTACAAACACCTACCTCTTACCTTAGCTTATTGAGAGTCCAACATTAGCAGTCTTAGTGACTGGAGACAGCACTGTACAAACACCTACCTCTTACCTTAGCTTATTGAGAGTCCAACATTAGCAGTCTTAGTGACTGGAGACTGCACTGTACAAACACCTGCCTCACACCTTAGCTTATTGAGAGCCCAACATTAGCAGTCTTAGTGACTGGAGACTGCACTGTACAAACACCTACCTCTTACCTTAGCTTATTGAGAGTCCAACATTAGCAGTCTTAGTGACTGGAGACTGCACTGTACAAACACCTACCTCATACCTTAGCTTATTGAGAGTCCAACATTAGCAGTCTTAGTGACTGGAGACTGCACTGTACAAACACCTACCTCTTACCTTAGCTTATTGAGAGTCCAACATTAGCAGTCTTAGTGACTGGAGACTGCACTGTACAAACACCTACCTCTTACCTTAGCTTATTGAGAGCCCAACATTAGCAGTCTTAGTGACTGGAGACTGCACTGTACAAACACCTACCTCATACCTTAGCTTATTGAGAGCCCAACATTAGCAGTCTTAGTGACTGGAGACTGCACTGTACAAACACCTACCTCTTACCTTAGCTTATTGAGAGTCCAACATTAGCAGTCTTAGTGACTGGAGACTGCACTGTGTAAACACCTACCTCTTACCTTAGCTTATTGAGAGTCCAACATTAGCAGTCTTAGTGACTGGAGACTGCACTGTACAAACACCTACCTCTTACCTTAGCTTATTGAGAGTCCAACATTAGCAGTCTTAGTGACTGGAGACTGCACTGTACAAACACCTACCTCTTACCTTAGCTTATTGAGAGTCCAACATTAGCAGTCTTAGTGACTGGAGACTGCACTGTACAAACACCTACCTCTTACCTTAGCTTATTGAGAGTCCAACATTAGCAGTCTTAGTGACTGGAGACTGCACTGTACAAACACCTACTCTTACCTTAGCTTATTGAGAGTCCAACATTAGCAGTCTTAGTGACTGGAGACTGCACTGTACAAACACCTACCTCTTACCTTAGCTTATTGAGAGTCCAACATTAGCAGTCTTAGTGACTGGAGACTGCACTGTACAAACACCTACATCTTATCTTAGCTTATTGAGAGTCCAACATTAGCAGTCTTAGTGACTGGAGACTGCACTGTACAAACACCTACCTCTTACCTTAGCTTATTGAGAGTCCAACATTAGCAGTCTTAGTGACTGGAGACTGCACTGTACAAACACCTACATCTTATCTTAGCTTATTGAGAGTCCAACATTAGCAGTCTTAGTGACTGGAGACTGCACTGTACAAACACCTACATCTTACCTTAGCTTATTGAGAGTCCAACATTAGCAGTCTTAGTGACTGGAGACTGCACTGTACAAACACCTACCTCATACCTTAGCTTATTGAGAGCCCAACATTAGCAGTCTTAGTGACTGGAGACTGCACTGTACAAACACCTACATCTTATCTTAGCTTATTGAGAGTCCAACATTAGCAGTCTTAGTGACTGGAGACTGCACTGTACAAACACCTACCTCTTAACTTAGCTTATTGAGAGTCCAACATTAGCAGTCTTAGTGACTGGAGACTGCACTGTACAAACACCTACCTCTTACCTTAGCTTATTGAGAGTCCAACATTAGCAGTCTTAGTGACTGGAGACTGCACTGTACAAACACCTACCTCTTACCTTAGCTTATTGAGAGTCCAACATTAGCAGTCTTAGTGACTGGAGACTGCACTGTACAAACACCTACATCTTACCTTAGCTTATTGAGAGTCCAACATTAGCAGTCTTAGTGACTGGAGACTGCACTGTACAAACACCTACCTCATACCTTAGCTTATTGAGAGTCCAACATTAGCAGTCTTAGTGACTGGAGACTGCACTGTACAAACACCTACATCTTATCTTAGCTTATTGAGAGTCCAACATTAGCAGTCTTAGTGACTGGAGACTGCACTGTACAAACACCTACATCTTATCTTAGCTTATTGAGAGTCCAACATTAGCAGTCTTAGTGACTGGAGACTGCACTGTACAAACACCTACTCTTATCTTAGCTTATTGAGAGTCCAACATTAGCAGTCTTAGTGACTGGAGACTGCACTGTACAAACACCTACCTCTTACCTTAGCTTATTGAGAGTCCAACATTAGCAGTCTTAGTGACTGGAGACTGCACTGTACAAACACCTACCTCTTACTTAGCTTATTGAGAGTCCAACATTAGCAGTCTTAGTGACTGGAGACTGCACTGTACAAACACCTACCTCTTACCTTAGCTTATTGAGAGCCCAACATTAGCAGTCTTAGTGACTGGAGACTGCACTGTACAAACACCTACCTCATACCTTAGCTTATTGAGAGTCCAACATTAGCAGTCTTAGTGACTGGAGACTGCACTGTACAAACACCTACCTCTTACCTTAGCTTATTGAGAGTCCAACATTAGCAGTCTTAGTGACTGGAGACTGCACTGTACAAACACCTACCTCATACCTTAGCTTATTGAGAGTCCAACATTAGCAGTCTTAGTGACTGGAGACTGCACTGTACAAACACCTACCTCTTACCTTAGCTTATTGAGAGTCCAACATTAGCAGTCTTAGTGACTGGAGACTGCACTGTACAAACACCTACCTCTTACCTTAGCTTATTGAGAGTCCAACATTAGCAGTCTTAGTGACTGGAGACTGCACTGTACAAACACCTACCTCTTACCTTAGCTTATTGAGAGTCCAACATTAGCAGTCTTAGTGACTGGAGACTGCACTGTACAAACACCTACCTCTTACCTTAGCTTATTGAGAGTCCAACATTAGCAGTCTTAGTGACTGGAGACTGCACTGTACAAACACCTACCTCATACCTTAGCTTATTGAGAGCCCAACATTAGCAGTCTTAGTGACTGGAGACTGCACTGTACAAACACCTACCTCTTACCTTAGCTTATTGAGAGTCCAACATTAGCAGTCTTAGTGACTGGAGACTGCACTGTACAAACACCTACCTCTTACTTTAACTTATTGACAGTCCAACATTAGCAGTCTTAGTGACTGGAGACTGCACTGTACAAACACCTACCTCTTACTTAGCTTATTGAGAGTCCAACATTAGCAGTCTTAGTGACTGGAGACATGCACTGTACAAACACTACCTTACAGCTATCGAGGGGGCTATGCCATCTCACTGAAGGGACGTGACCACCCATTATGCACAGAACAATGACACCATCACACAAACACCACAAACACCACAAACACCACAAACACCACAAACACCACAAACACCACAAACACACAAACATGCACACCTGGTGGCTTTGACATGGGAAACCAATTACTGGACACATCTTATTCCAAGAAAATCTGTCGCTCATACACAAACACACAAGAATGTTCTCTGAAAGTGTAATTAATGTTTGATTACTGTCTGCAGGAACTAGCTGACATCTCTGTGTGCAGGTAAGATGGGTGTAATATATTTTATTAATGTTTCGGCTATAAATAGTACAACACAATTTATACATGTCATATTTAATTTGTATATAACAGCTAGCTGTCTGTTTGGTTAGACAGATCTATAACTCATGCCTCTATGTGCTGTGGAATCAATGATCTTTGTATACAAACTTTAACTTCTCTGGGAAGCATTCAGCCACGCAACATTTAATTAGTATTAAGTTACTGTTCAGCCATAGTACTGTTTCTCAGTGGAAGATCTTTTCAAACTGTTTTGTTGCACACTTACACCAACAACAGTACTATATAGTGTATGTCTAATTTCAGGGGAAACATTATGCTGTAGGCAAATGAAACTTAAAGTGGGAAGTCATATTTCTATGGTATAGTATATTCACCCATGGTTCATAATGCATTATAAAGAAGAAGAAAACAGTTCAGATGGTTATCTCACTTATATGTCTGGGTATGAACTATACACACATCACAGTAAATATCCATTTGTTAATTACGACAAAATAAATATTATTAGGTGGAGGTAAGGGGTGGCAGGGGTCATTTTTCTATGGTATTGTATATTGACCCATTGGCTCATAATAGTAAATTGTAAAAGAAATCATTGCCATTTGATATGTGACAGTATATGATTCATACAATCATCAAAGTAAATATCCATTTGATAATTACAGAATAAATGCTTTACGGTGGGTGGGTAATTTTTCTATGGCATAGTATATTGACCCATGCTCATAATACAGTACACAAAATCCAGTTTGGGTGGATATATGGCTGGGTATGAACTATGAACCCTACAAGCATCACAGTAAATATCAATTTGATAACTACAACAAATTAAACTTTTTAAGGTGGGTTATGGTGGGGGTTCATTTTTCGATGGTATAGTATATTGACCCATGCTCATAATACATTACACAAAACCCTAGTTTGGGTGGTTATGGCTGGGTATGAACTAAACCCTACAAGCATCACAGTAAATATCCATTTGATAATTACAACATAATTACAAATGTTTTTAGGTGGGGGTAGGGGTTCATTTTAGGGTAAAATTTTTGAGCCATGGGTCAAAAATACTTTTAAAATAAAATTTTTTGACCTGGTTACCGACGTCGGGAAACCCAAACTTAATTAAATACCAAAATTAAAACATTTCAAATGTTTTGGTTTGTTTGATAAATCTACAAGCCCATAACCATCCATTACAAGTTTTAATGAGCCATTTCAACGTACTATGCCATAGAAATGTGACCTCCCCACCCCTACCAAAACAATGTTTTTTTAATAATTATCAAATACAGTAAACATTTCACTGTGATGCTTGAATGCTAAATCTACAAACCCATAACTATCCAAATTGTCAGAGTTTTACAGTTGTTTATGTATACCGAGCCATACTATACTATGTAAATAGGACCTTACTCCTGGGTGAATATACTATACTATAGAAATAGGACCTAACTCCTGGGTGAATATACTATACTATAGAAATAGGACCTACTCCTGGGTGAATATACTATACTATAGAAATAGGACCTTACTCCTGGGTGAATATACTATACTATATAAATAGGACCTACTCCTGGGTGAATATACTATACTATATAAATAGGACCTTACTCCTGGGTGAATATACTATACTATATAAATAGGACCTAACTCCTGGGTGAATATACTATACTATATAAATAGGACCTACTCCTGGGTGAATATACTATACTATATAAATAGGCCCTTTACTCCTGGGTGAATATACTATACTATATAAATAGGCCCTTTACTCCTGGGTGAATATACTATACTATATAAATAGGACCTTACTCCTGGGTGAATATACTATACTATAGAAATAGGACCTTACTCCTGGGTGAATATACTATACTATATAAATAGGACCTTACTCCTGGGTGAATATACTATACTATATAAATAGGACCTACTCCTGGGTGAATATACTATACTATATAAATAGGACCTTACTCCTGGGTGAATATACTATACTATATAAATAGGCCCTTTACTCCTGGGTGAATATACTATACTATATAAATAGGACCTAACTCCTGGGTGAATATACTATACTATATAAATAGGACCTTACTCCTGGGTGAATATACTATACTATATAAATAGGACCTAACTCCTGGGTGAATATACTATACTATATAAATAGGACCTTACTCCTGGGTGAATATACTATACTATATAAATAGGACCTAACTCCTGGGTGAATATACTATATTATAGAAATAGGACCTACTCCTGGGTGAATATACTATACTATATAAATAGGACCTTACTCCTGGGTGAATATACTATACTATATAAATAGGACCTTACTCCTGGGTGAATATACTATACTATAGAAATAGGACCTACTCCTGGGTGAATATACTATACTATATAAATAGGACCTTACTCCTGGGTGAATATACTATACTATAGAAATAGGACCTTACTCCTGGGTGAATATACTATACTATGTAAATAGGACCTTACTCCTGGGTGAATATACTATACTATAGAAATAGGACCTAACTCCTGGGTGAATATACTATACTATAGAAATAGGACCTTACTCCTGGGTGAATATACTATACTATATAAATAGGACCTACTCCTAGGTGAATATACTATACTATATAAATAGGACCTACTCCTGGGTGAATATACTATACTATAGAAATAGGACCTTACTCCTGGGTGAATATACTATACTATATAAATAGGACCTACTCCTGGGTGAATATACTATACTATATAAATACGACCTACTCCTGGGTGAATATACTATACTATATAAATAGGACCTTACTCCTGGGTGAATATACTATACTATAGAAATAGGACCTAACTCCTGGGTGAATATACTATACTATAGAAATAGGACCTTACTCCTGGGTGAATATACTATACTATATAAATAGGACCTACTCCTGGGTGAATATACTATACTATATAAATAGGACCTACTCCTGGGTGAATATACTATACTATAGAAATAGGACCTTACTCCTGGGTGAATATACTATACTATATAAATAGGACCTACTCCTGGGTGAATATACTATACTATATAAATACGACCTACTCCTGGGTGAATATACTATACTATATAAATAGGACCTACTCCTGGGTGAATATACTATACTATATAAATAGGACCTTACTCCTGGGTGAATATACTATACTATATAAATAGGACCTACTCCTGGGTGAATATACTATACTATATAAATAGGACCTAACTCCTGGGTGAATATCTATACTATATAAATAGGACCTACTCCTGGGTGAATATACTATACTATATAAATAGGACCTTACTCCTGGGTGAATATACTATACTATATAAATAGGACCTTACTCCTGGGTGAATATACTATACTATATAAATAGGACCTACTCCTGGGTGAATATACTATACTATATAAATAGGACCTTACTCCTGGGTGAATATACTATACTATAGAAATAGGACCTACTCCTGGGTGAATATACTATACTATAGAAATAGGACCTTACTCCTGGGTGAATATACTATACTATATAAATAGGACCTTACTCCTGGGTGAATATACTATACTATATAATTAGGACCTTACTCCTGGGTGAATATACTATACTATATAAATAGGACCTACTCCTGGGTGAATATACTATACTATAAATAGGACCTTACTCCTGGGTGAATATACTATACTATACAAATAGGACCTTACTCCTGGGTGAATATACTATACTATATAAATAGGACCTACTCCTGGGTGAATATACTATACTATATAAATAGGACCTTACTCCTGGGTGAATATACTATACTATATAAATAGGACCTACTCCTGGGTGAATATACTATACTATATAAATAGGACCTAACTCCTGGGTGAATATACTATACTATATAAATAGGACCTAACTCCTGGGTGAATATACTATACTATATAAATAGGACCTAACTCCTGGGTGAATATACTATACTATATAAATAGGACCTACTCCTGGGTGAATATACTATACTATATAAATAGGACCTACTCCTGGGTGAATATACTATACTATAGAAATAGGACCTTACTCCTGGGTGAATATACTATACTATAGAAATAGGACCTTACTCCTGGGTGAATATACTATACTATATAAATAGGACCTTACTCCTGGGTGAATATACTATACTATATAAATAGGACCTACTCCTGGGTGAATATACTATACTATATAAATAGGACCTTACTCCTGGGTGAATATACTATACTATATAAATAGGACCTACTCCTGGGTGAATATACTATACTATATAAATAGGACCTACTCCTGGGTGAATATACTATACTATATAAATAGGACATACTCCTGGGTGAATATACTATACTATATAAATAGGACCTACTCCTGGGTCAATATACTATGCTATAGAAATATGACCTCCTCCTACCAAAACAATTTTTTTTAAATTATCAAGCAGATGTTTCAGTGTGGTGTTTATATGATAAATCTGCAAGCTTATAACCATCCAAATTGACAAAAGTGACAACAATATACTATACCATAGAAATATGATCCCCACCCATACAGCCACCCAAAACACACTCTTTGTTATTACCAAATAAACATTTCAGTGTGTTGCTTGTATGATAAATATACATTGTTCAACAATGAATTTAATTATTAAAAAATTCATCATTATTTTGTGGCCCAAATTTAAGATTAGATACTGTCTTTTGAAGTGAAATAGTTGGTTATGTGCTAGTATTTAACATTATAATCAAAACCATTATTTCAAATGTATATCCATAAAATATGGGGTTGAGTCATTTTCTTTTAATTTTTTCATGAAAATCTCTAGAAAAGTGACCTGGCTGCTAGGTCATTACTCTATATAGAATAGTAGTGACCCCTGGGTCACTTTTCCACCGGGTCAATATTCTATATGACACCGGATCCTCTCAGTCAAGAATCCAATGTTCTACCCCTGAGCCAGTGCACTACTACGGGCTGCAATACAGTAAAAACTATAAAATATCAATTGGTATTATACTAAAATTACGGCTGTAAACTGGTAGGAAATTTGTCTTGTTTTAACTTAAAGAAAGACCTGTGTTATAATAGTTTTTATAATGGCCCAGGTGTGACACAAGTGTAGCACCTTGCCAAGAAGACACTGTTTATTTAAATGGAATACAGAAGGTGGTACAGCTGTATTACTGAAGGTTAACTGTTCAATGACCAAATTGACTTATTAACTAAACTATTGATAAAAGTCATATCACACATTCGTATTACACCATAATAAACTCATGCAAACCACATTAGCTGACCACAAATTTAAATACTACAATTACGTTACATAAGCAAGTAGCATTCTGTGTGATAATTTCGTTGCTACGCGAATGTGTGCACATGACTGGATGACAAGTGCAGCAAGTGCATCATTAGATGTACCTGTATCAGTCTAAAATGACCAATAGCTGTTTGATGGATGTTAGCGCTGGCTCAAAAAAACCTATTACATCTCCATTCCTAACTTGTCTCATCTCATTAGATGTGGCACGCAACGTTTTCCAAGCGAGTAGTATAATTTGCTATGTGAATGCGATATCATTTCCGTGAACCTCAGCACATAATGTCTCCCCTCACCTTGTCCTACTTTGTCCTACTGTCATAGTTACGACGGTAGTGTCATTATGTTTTACGTATGTAGCACTGGCCTCTTGTGATCATCACATATGAAAGCATCATTATGGTTCCCTACTGAACCACTAAGATGACTGGGCAGGGTGCCTGACTCCTGTCAATACTGCCACCCCCCTGTGCAATGGACTCTTCCATCACAGAATCCATGGTTTCCTGCTGATAGTCACCAGAGTCCACTGGATGGCTGGAGTGACAGCCACAGAGGTGACCACTTGACAGATGTCACAACAGTTACATAGGTCCAGCTAATAGTTATTGATTGACCACGTCAGTGTGAGTGTGGTCTTCGCTGACCACCCACTGTCCAGCAGCAGCATCCACAGGTAAGATCAACAGGTGAGAATGTGACATCACTGTTTGATATGTGATTAGACAATGACAGGAACATGAGTGTCAGTCAAACAGACATGTGTAGATCCAGGGCATCAGTTGACACTACCCATGTACGTGGTCCAGTACCACGTTGTACGTGGTCCAGTACCACGTTGTACATGGTCCAGTACCATGTTGTGTGTGGGCCAGTACCACGTTGTATGTGGTCCAGTACCATGTTGTACGTGGTCCAGTACCATGTTGTGTGTGGGCCAGTACCACGTTGTATGTGGTCCAGTACCATGTTTTACGTGGTCCAGTACCACGTTGTATGTGGTCCAGTACCATGTCGTGTGTGGTCCAGTACCATGTCGTGTGTGGTCCAGTACCATGTTGTACGTGGTCCAGTACCATGTTGTGTGTGGTCCAGTACCACGTTGTATGTGGTCCAGTACCATGTTTTACGTGGTCCAGTACCACGTTGTATGTGGTCCAGTACCATGTTGTGTGTGGTCCAGTACCACGTTGTATGTGGTCCAGTACCATGTTGTGTGTCGTCCAGTACCACGTTGTACATGGTCCAGTACCATGTTGTGTGTGGGCCAGTACCACGTTGTACATGGTCCAGTACCATGTTGTACGTGGTCCAGTACCATGTTTTACGTGGTCCAGTACCATGTTGTACGTGGTCCAGTGCCATGTTGTGTGTGGTCCAGTACCACGTTGTACATGGTCCAGTACCATGTTGTGTGTGGGCCAGTACCACGTTGTACATGGTCCAGTACCACGTTGTACATGGTCCAGTACCATGTTTTACGTGGTCCAGTACCATGTTGTACGTGGTCCAGTGCCATGTTGTGTGTGGTCCAGTACCATGTTGTGCATGGTCCAGTACCATGTTGTGTGTGGTTCTGGGGCAATGGGGGGCAGACAAGTTGTCCACGTAGTGACTGTTACCAATAGTTTGAGTGCAAGTACCTGATAAGTACAGAAATCTGAAATAGTTTCTCGTGCAAATTTGCTGATTTTACAAAGTTATAACTGTCTAGGTAGACACCGTGGGTGAACATTTGACTAGGAACCTGAAAGATACATTCTTGTCATTGTCTATGTCATAGTCCCAATGTCATGTCGGTACTAACATAGTGGTTTGTAAGCCAGATTATTGAATGGACCTCCAATTTCACTTGCTACATTTCAGAAACCTAGATAATTTTGGTCACTCCACATTGCCTCAATTCACCAAGCTGTATAAATCATTGCAAGGCAATATTCTTCAAAATACACCCCAAATAAAAACAAGATATAAAATACCATGCTATGAGTACAGCCACTCACACTATGCTGATGACAATGACATTATGACTGGTGCACTGTTACACTGGGACATTATGACTGGTGCACTGTTACACCAGGACATTATGACTGGTGCACTGTTACACCGGGACATTATGACTGGTGCACTGTTACACCGGGACATTATGACTGGTGCATTGTTACACCGGGACATTATGACTGGTGCACTGTTACACCGGGACATAATGACTGGTGCACTGTTACACTGGGACATTATGACTGGTGCACTATTACACTGGGACATTATGACTGGTGCATTGTTACACCGGGACATTATGACTGGTGCATTGTTACACCGGGACATTATGACTGGTGCACTGTTACACTGGGACATTATGACTGGTGCACTGTTACACTGGGACATTATGACTGGTGCACTGTTACACCGGGACATTATGACTGGTGCACTTGTTACACCGGGACATTATGACTGGTGCACTGTTACACCGGGACATTATGACTGGTGCACTGTTACACCGGGACATAATGACTGGTGCATTGTTACACCGGGACATTATGACTGGTGCATTGTTACACCAGGACATTATGACTGGTGCATTGTTACACCGGGACATAATGACTGGTGCATTGTTACACCAGGACATTATGACTGGTGCACTGTTACACTGGGACATTATGACTGGTGCACTATTACACCGGGACATTATGACTGGTGCATTGTTACACCGGGACATTATGACTGGTGCACTGCTACACTGGGACATTATGACTGGTGCACTATTACACCAGGACATTATGACTGGTGCACTGTTACACTGGGACATTATGACTGGTGCACTGTTACACCGGGACATAATGACTGGTGCACTATTACACCGGGACATTATGACTGGTGCATTGTTACACCGGGACATTATGACTGGTGCACTATTACACCAGGACATTATGACTGGTGCACTATTACACCGGGACATAATGACTGGTGCTCTGTTACACCGGGACATTATGACTGGTGCATTGTTACACCGGGACATTATGACTGGTGCACTATTACACCAGGACATAATGACTGGTGCACTATTACACCGGGACATTATGACTGGTGCATTGTTACACCGGGACATTATGACTGGTGCACTGTTACACCAGGACATTATGACTGGTGCACTGTTACACCAGGACATTATGACTGGTGCACTATTACACCAGGACATTATGACTGGTGCACTATTACACCGGGACATAATGACTGGTGCTCTGTTACACCGGGACATTATGACTGGTGCATTGTTACACCGGGACATTATGACTGGTGCACTATTACACCAGGACATAATGACTGGTGCACTATTACACCGGGACATTATGACTGGTGCATTGTTACACCGGGACATTATGACTGGTGCACTGTTACACCAGGACATTATGACTGGTGCACTGTTACACTGGGACATTATGACTGGTGCACTGTTACACTGGGACATAATGACTGGTGCACTATTACACCGGGACATTATGACTGGTGCATTGTTACACCGGGACATTATGACTGGTGCACTGTTACACCAGGACATTATGACTGGTGCACTGTTACACCGGGACATTATGACTGGTGCACTGTTACACTGGGACATAATGACTGGTGCACTATTACACTGGGACATTATGACTGGTGCACTGTTACACCGGGACATTATGACTGGTGCACTGTTACACTGGGACATTATGACTGGTGCACTGCTACACTGGGACATTATGACTGGTGCACTATTACACCGGGACATTATGACTGGTGCACTGTTACACCGGGACATTATGACTGGTGCACTATTACACCAGGACATTATGACTGGTGCACTGTTACACCGGGACATAATGACTGGTGCACTATTACACCGGGACATTATGACTGGTGCACTGTTACACCGGGACATTATGACTGGTGCACTATTACACCAGGACATTATGACTGGTGCACTATTACACCGGGACATAATGACTGGTGCACTGTTACACCGGGACATTATGACTGGTGCATTGTTACACCGGGACATTATGACTGGTGCACTATTACACCAGGACATAATGACTGGTGCACTATTACACCGGGACATTATGACTGGTGCATTGTTACACCGGGACATTATGACTGGTGCACTGTTACACCAGGACATTATGACTGGTGCACTGTTACACCGGGACATTATGACTGGTGCACTATTACACCAGGACATTATGACTGGTGCACTGTTACACCGGTACATTGTAACTGGTGCACTGTTACACTGGGACATTATGACTGGTGCACTGTTACACTGGGACATTATGACTGGTGCACTATTACACCAGGACATTATGACTGGTGCACTGTTACACTGGGACATTATGACTGGTGCACTGTTACACTGGGACATTATGACTGGTGCACTGTTACACCGGGACATTATGACTGGTGCACTGTTACACCGGTACATTGTAACTGGTGCACTGTTACACCGGGACATTATGACTGGTGCACTGTTACACCGGGACATTATGACTGGTGCACTGTTACACCAGGACATTATGACTGGTGCACTGTTACACCGGGACATTATGACTGGTGCACTGTTACACCGGGACATTATGACTGGTGCACTGTTACACCGGGACATTATGACTGGTGCACTGTTACACCAGGACATTATGACTGGTGCACTGTTACACTGGGACATTATGACTGGTGCACTGTTACACTGGGACATTATGACTGGTGCACTATTACACCAGGACATTATGACTGGTGCACTGTTACACCGGGACATTATGACTGGTGCACTGTTACACCGGTACATTATGACTGGTGCACTGTTACACTGGGACATTATGACTGGTGCACTGTTACACCGGGACATTATGACTGGTGCTCTGTTACACTGGGACATTATGACTGGTGCACTGTTACACTGGGACATTATGACTGGTGCACTGTTACACTGGGACATTATGACTGGTGCACTATTACACTGGGACATTATGACTGGTGCACTGTTACACCAGGACATTATGACTGGTGCTCTGTTACACTGGGACATTATGACTGGTGCACTGTTACACTGGGACATTATGACTGGTGCACTGTTACACCGGGACATTATGACTGGTGCACTGTTACACTGGGACATTATGACTGGTGCACTGTTACACTGGGACATTATGACTGGTGCACTGTTACACTGGGACATTATGACTGGTGCACTGTTACACCGGGACATTATGACTGGTGCACTGTTACACTGGGACATTATGACTGGTGCACTGTTACACTGGGACATTATGACTGGTGCACTATTACACCGGGACATTATGACTGGTGCACTGTTACACTGGGACATTATGACTGGTGCACTGTTACACTGGGACATTATGACTGGTGCACTGTTACACTGGGACATTATGACTGGTGCACTGTTACACCGGGACATTATGACTGGTGCACTGTTACACTGGGACATTATGACTGGTGCACTGTTACACCAGGGACATTATGACTGGTGCACTGTTACACTGGGACATTATGACTGGTGCACTGTTACACCGGGACATTATGACTGGTGCACTGTTACACTGGGACATTATGACTGGTGCACTGTTACACCGGGACATTATGACTGGTGCACTGTTACACTGGGACATTATGACTGGTGCACTGTTACACCGGGACATTATGACTGGTGCACTGTTACACCGGGACATTATGACTGGTGCACTGTTACACTGGGACATTATGACTGGTGCACTGTTACACTGGGACATTATGACTGGTGCACTATTACACTGGGACATTATGACTGGTGCACTGTTACACTGGGACATTATGACTGGTGCACTGTTACACTGGGACATTATGACTGGTGCACTGTTACACCAGGACATTATGACTGGTGCACTGTTACACCAGGACATTATGACTGGTGCACTGTTACACCGGGACATTATGACTGGTGCACTGTTACACTGGGACATTATGACTGGTGCACTGTTACACTGGGACATTATGACTGGTGCACTGCTACACTGGGACATTATGACTGGTGCACTGTTACACTGGGACATTATGACTGGTGCACTGTTACACTGGGACATTATGACTGGTGCACTGTTACACTGGGACATTATGACTGGTGCACTGTTACACTGGGACATTATGACTGGTGCACTGTTACACGGGACATTATGACTGGTGCACTGTTACACTGGGACATTATGACTGGTGCACTGTTACACTGGGACATTATGACTGGTGCACTGTTACACCAGGACATTATGACTGGTGCACTGTTACACCAGGACATTATGACTGGTGCACTGTTACACTGGGACATTATGACTGGTGCACTGTTACACTGGGACATTATGACTGGTGCTCTGTTACACTGGGACATTATGACTGGTGCACTGTTACACCGGGACATTATGACTGGTGCATTTTTACACCGGTACCCCTTTTGGGTAACTGGTGCACTGTTACACTGGGACATTATGACTGGTGCACTGTTACACTGGGACATTATGACTGGTGCACTGTTACACCGGTACATTGTAACTGGTGCACTGTTACACTGGGACATTATGACTGGTGCACTGTTACACTGGGACATTATGACTGGTGCACTGCTACACTGGGACATTATGACTGGTGCTCTGTTACACTGGGACATTATGACTGGTGCACTATTACACCAGGACATTATGACTGGTGCACTGTTACACTGGGACATTATGACTGGTGCTCTGTTACACTGGGACATTATGACTGGTGCACTGTTACACTGGGACATTATGACTGGTGCACTGTTACACTGGGACATTATGACTGGTGCACTATTACACCAGGACATTATGACTGGTGCACTGTTACACTGGGACATTATGACTGGTGCTCTGTTACACTGGGACATTATGACTGGTGCACTGTTACACCGGGACATTATGACTGGTGCACTGCTACACTGGGACATTATGACTGGTGCACTGTTACACTGGGACATTATGACTGGTGCTCTGTTACAACGGGACATTATGACTGGTGCACTGTTACACTGGGACATTATGACTGGTGCTCTGTTACAACGGGACATTATGACTGGTGCACTGTTACACTGGGACATTATGACTGGTGCACTGTTACACTGGGACATTATGACTGGTGCTCTGTTACAACGGGACATTATGACTGGTGCACTGTTACACTGGGACATTATGACTGGTGCACTGTTACACTGGGACATTATGACTGGTGCTCTGTTACACCGGGAAAACACACACAGCTTCTTGAAGAAATAATTGTGCTGTCGTGTGCCTGTGAAAGTATAATTGAGCAAAAACCTGTACAGAGGAAACCACGGAAACTGGAGAAGTGTGCAGCGAAGAGCAATGGAGATACAGAGACAGACATAGTGCTCAGGTGGGCTGTGTGGTCACCAAGTGAAGACACAGGTGATTATTACCGCAAATCAGCAATTTCATTGCACATTTCACTGTAACATGATCCGACGCTGGAGAGACTGACACAAAATGCTTCTTAACAAACACACCTAGACTGGGTGTTTCTCATCCAAAGCCCACAGATCCAATTGATAAGGAACAGAAGGGTTGTATGGTGTTACTGGTGAGGCAGGTTTCACTTCACACTGCTGTTGGTAGAACTACTGCTTGGAATCATTACTTTCTAACAACATTGTTAATATAAATATTAAATTAATTTCTGTATGTATGTAACTATTTATTTTAAACTGCAGTCATGCACCTCAGGTTCACCTGATGATTCTCGCTGTCCACAATCTCTAACAACACCCCCTGACAATACCCTCCTGACAACACCCCCTGACAACACCCTCCTGACAACACCCTCCTGACAACACCCCCTGACAACACCCCCTGACAATGCCCCCTGACAACACCCTCCTGACCACACCCCTTGATAACAACATCCTGACAACACCCTCCTGACAACACTCCCTGACAACACCCCTGTGACTATACACCCCCACAACCGACAACAATGTCCACGTGACCACATCAGCTCAATTGCGCCCTCATTTTCACTTCCATGGAGGATACAACCGAGAAATCAACATATTTTTATTTAACCTTTTATCACATCTGTGACACACCGTTCCATCAGGTGACATGACGAGAGAGGAAAACACCTTTTGTTATTGCTCTGCCCATTACAAACTCACATTTCCTGTGTCTTTGTGGCACTTTCCTGCCCTTTATCCCTTATTTATATTACATCTGCATCACTCTCCCTTATGGTATTCCTTCAGCCTGACTCAATCTCTGGACGACAAATTTACACACAGATTCATCTCCATCAACCCGAGACCAACATCTGTAATTAAAGATGCACTGCCAACTCAATAACCACCAAAAGATGTCCGCTGTGGCAAAGTCACACGACTGTCCCAGTGACTGACGAAAGGCCAAAATACATTGACTCTCCTGACAGGTTTGAAATTAGGACGATCCACCGATGGTTTGGCGACTCAATTTTGAGAAATCCATAACTAAATAATGAGTTTTATTAATTCGCATATTACAGTCGGATGATGCACTAATACATAAATTAACGGTGCCTCAGAAGTCGTGTCGCTATTAATGAGTGAAATTCAATCAGAGACGCAGTCATTTAGCAGCACAATCAGAGGAGGTTACTCAGGTGTACGTGCATGCAGACAAGCGTGTCTACATGCACATGCGTGTGTGCATGTTGTCATCACATCCAATGAGACAGGAAATGTCACTGTGTCATCACATCATGTGATACCTGTACAGTAATCACTGGGTGGAAATAGGACATCCTTCCAGTCATCTATTTCACTGTCACCCTTTTCCTTAAAAGGAGGCACCATCTTCTACTGAATGTGTCTATTACTATATAAATAATATCATGTTCTATATTGACAGTAATAAACTAGTTGAAAGTATATTGCCTGGCAAATTAGGTTTAGTTTATTTAATACATGCATAACAAAGTTAGCAGGAATTACAGACCATTAGCCCAGGAGATACTGAACAGTCTGTGGGGGTTCTACATGTAGATGTGTACAAGTGGGGGTTCTACATGTAGATGTGTACAATTGGGAGTTATACATGCATATGTGTACAAGTGGGAGTTATAAATGTAGATGTGTACAAGTGGGGGTTATACATGTAGATGTGTACAATTGGGAGTTATACATGCATATGTGTACAAGTGGGAGTTATAAATGTAGATGTGTACAAGTGGGGGTTATACATGTAGATGTGTACAATTCGGAGTTATACATGCGTATGTGTACAAGTGGGAGTTATAAATGTAGATGTGTACAAGTGGGGGTTCTACATGTAGATGTGTACAATTGGGAGTTATACATGTAGATGTGTACAAGTGGGGGTTATACATGCATATGTGTACAAGTGGGAGTTATAAATGTAGATGTGTACAAGTGGGGGTTATACATGTAGTTGTGTACAAGTGGGGGTTATACATGTAGATGTGTACAATTGGGAGTTATACATGTAGATGTGTACAAGTGGGAGTTATACATACATATGTGTACAAGTGGGAGTTATACATGCATATGTGTACAAGTGGGGGTTATACATGCATATGTGTACAAGTGGGAGTTATAAATGTAGATGTGTACAAGTGGGGGTTATACATGTAGTTGTGTACAAGTGGGGGTTATACATGTAGATGTGTACAATTGGGAGTTATATATGTAGATGTGTACAAGTGGGAGTTATACATACATATGTGTACAAGTGGGAGTTATACATGCATATGTGTACAAGTGGGAGTTATAAATGTAGATGTGTACAAGTGGGCGTTCTACATGTAGATGTGTACAATTGGGAGTTATACATGCATATGTGTACAAGTGGGAGTTATAAATGTAGATGTGTACAAGTGGGCGTTCTACATGTAGATGTGTACAATTGGGAGTTATACATGCATATGTGTACAAGTGGGAGTTATAAATGCATATGTGTACAAGTGGGAGTTATAAATGTAGATGTGTACAAGTGGGGGTTATACATGTAGATGTGTACAAGTGGGAGTTATACATACATATGTGTACAAGTGGGGGTTATACATGTAGATGTGTACAAGTGGGGGTTATACATGTAGTTGTGTACAAGTGGGGGTTATACATGTAGATGTGTACAATTGGGAGTTATACATGCATATGTGTACAAGTGGGAGTTATAAATGTAGATGTGTACAAGTGGGGGTTATACATGTAGATGTGTACAACTGGAGGTTACACATGTAGATGTGTATAAGTCGGAGTTATACATGTAGATGTATACAAGTGGGGGTTACACATGAAGATGTGTATAAGTGGGAATTATACAAGTAGATGTGTACTCGTGGGGGTTATACATGTAGATGTGAACTGACAGGTAAAACCATGGCATATGTTCGTTTCACATGTCCCCAAACCTACGCATCCTCACAGACCCATGCATAGCCCACCAGTTTCAAATTTTAACAGGCGAGGTCCGCACCCACAAATCTGTCATATTTTACTCACAAAAATGTTTAATGTTCACTGTGCTAAAACTCTACAAAAGAGGTGTGGTTTCAAAACGAATTGCACTTGACTTATCTTCATTAACCCCCGGAAGTGAAATAGTTGGTCATTCTCAGGCACTGTGAGCTCCAGAGCTTTGTAAACTCAACACTGCATTTCCTGTTGAACTCAATTAGTTACACATCCACAGGTGTCATGTTTACACTCTGTGGTTGCCATGACAACGCCGTCACTTCTGTTGACAACCATTATAGGCAACATACAGTAGTGGTCATTGGTTCACCCATCAGAAGCTTTTTCTTATATTTTCTAAATAATTCAAACTATTCAATGTTCTCAATCACACGATCGTAAATTTAAATAGTATATAATATATTTCACTTTGTTTTAGTCACTATTGTTTTAGCATATTTACACTTACCGGTAAATGTTATATTATTTTCTAAGTAATTCAAATGATTCAATCAATGCTAGTAACTTATCAATCACAGCGGTGGTCGTGCGGTAGAGCGCCGGCTGTTAATCGAGGGGACGGTGGTTCAATCCCACCTACCGCCGTTTCAAAACTTAGGCAATTTTGTCCTCCCCACATTTGCCTGCGTCTTTCGGAAGAGACACTATTAGCCAGTGGTCCTTTCTTTCTGGTGTCTATGCCAGGGGAAGTAAAAGATCCCACACAGGGGGTAAATGTGTAGTGGATTCACTAATTCTAGAGAGAAGGATAACTTCTGCGTTAGCCCAAGTTTGGACTGTTTGGAGGTAAACCATCTAGGACAGCATCACAAATAAAAATAGTATCTTTTTCATGTTTGAGTCATCAGTATTACCCAGGCATATCATATTTACAATCAGGGTTTAGTTATGATAAAGAAGAAACAAAACTACCGAAACAAAACAAGTCATAAAAATAACATAATTATCATGTATCAGTTCTTCATACTTGCCACCTGACATCTTTGTCAGTGCAAACAATAAACCCTGATATTTATTTAAGAGTTTTACCAAATCTTTTGCAAACCATGTTACTGGTAACTGAAACGTTCACCCCTTTATTCACAAATCAGGTCACATTCTCTAAAGCCAAGGATGACCTTAATAGAGAGGGACCATTGTATATTTGTTCCTACTAGAAAATCACAACCTCATGTACCAGAGGTTGTTGTTTCTGATTTCACCAGTGACAGGCAGCAGTACCCTGGGTGATCCTCTTGCAAAACTCTGAATATAGACTCACTCAATGAAAATCACCAATGAGACGTGTGGCTGGCCCTGATTATGGGATCATTTTGGTTGATTTCAGCCAAACGTTGCTCATGTTACACACAATGTTTGGGATGTAGAACCAAATATTCAAATACACAAACCTATTCAGTTGCTCATGCAATTGGGCAAATGGGTCATTACACTGGCATTCCCCGACAATTTTATCCGTCTTAAAACTGTGGCGGGTATTTGCGCTGTTCTCCAGGCTGATTCTCTCCGGACCTGACGAGTTAACTCCTGCGCAACTCAGCTAAGTTCCACACTTTGCATAGTGAATCAGCCAGGGCCAGTGTGTCTGGCAAACAACCCTGGCTTGGGAAGATGGAAAATCACCAAAATCATTGGTATCCACAAATCTACAGTACATGACTAAATTTACATACACTCCACCCCTAGTGTGTGTTATCATAGCTGAAAACCAGAGCTTAACAGTAGGTTTCCCTCAAAACAGAATGCATGTAACATAACAGGACTATTTCCTGGACTGTGGTCATTGCCAGGCAACTAGATCTTCTGGCATCTTGCACTAGTCACTTGTGTTTGTCCATGTACATTTGGTACACATGAATGCACTGACCGTTGACGTCCAGGACGTCAACGGTCAGTGCATTCATGTGTACCAGGCATACATGGCCTGCTTTAGAATACTTTTTAAACTGCACATGAATCCTGGTCTACATCAGTTCCATGTATACATGTGTACAACTGTACATACATTCAAATAGGACCAAACATACAGTGTATATTCTGTGTACACTGCAGGGAAGATGTATGCCAAATGCAAAGTAAATTTACTCCCTCATCAGGTTCCAAACAAATGTTGTGTGTCAAAATGGAACAAATAAATCCTGATATAATATATATATATATATATATATATATATATATATATATATATATGGTGTGTGTGTGTGCGCGTGCATGCGTGTATGCATGCATGCGTGCGTGCGTGCATGCGTGCGTGCGTGTACTGGATACCATAGATAATAGCCTTTCAAGCACATACACCAACCTCAACAACATAAAAAGAAGTCTCCCCCAATTCGATTTAACAAATAATCTTGTTTCAGAGTAATTTTAATAAAAACGGGAACCAATTGAGTAGCAAGTATAGCTGCCAGCGTCTTTGCATAAACGTGTAATTTAGTTCCAGTGAAATCCTAAGAAAATATGAAGTTATTTTTAACCAACGAAATCTAATATATTAAATCTCGTTAGAGGAGAATGTAAAAAGTGTTGAGAGTGATCTAGCTCTTTATAATGATTATTTTGGCAAACGTTATCTGTTTTATTGACTTAACTGTATAATAGTATTATAATATTAGTTAAACTATTCACTCACAACCATCATATGTGATCATCAACAGTCATGAAAATAACATTCAAAAATCACATAAGGAGGAATATTAGACATGTCTTTAGCCCTAGAACGTATACGACAATATTTGTGACACTAAAACTCATGTTGACAAACAAACACTGACTTTTTAAGTCACATCAACATGAACATTGAAAGTCATGTCACAATGCATTTAAAACAATCCAATTATGTCAACATGCCATCCATCATGTCACCCAAGGTCATATATAAATATCTGTGATCACGGCAGCAAATATTTACATCAATGTCATGTTAATATAATTTCCATTCAAGGTCGTATCTACAGATGAGTAAATTAGAAATGAGTTTGTTTGGAACATCCAATCACTGCGTGATTACTAATCTCTTCTTCAAAGAGACAATTATTAACATATTGTAGAAGCAGAACAACAATTAATGTGACTATAATTGTGCACATTTGTGCAATCATGCACGCATGTACGCACGCGCATAACTAAATATATAGGTCATGGCCTTAACGCATTAATAGTTCACATACTTAAACAGACAATCTGAACTGACAACACAGTGACCTAGGACTGTCCAACACGCCTACATCCTACAGTTCCTCAAAGTAACTGCAAAACCACTGCAGAAGAAATGACTGAATATGTAAAAATAAAACAACAGGACGTCAGTGCTCAGAACAGGCAATTAGACAATTCCCACTTGAGAGAGTAATATTTCTTGTTGACCTGGCCTTGGCAGACAAGAGTCAGCCAGCAGCTGTGTCATTGGGTGGTCTGTTATTAAAGAGGAGGCCTAATGAAGTAGAGAGGTTCTCCAGACACACACAGTAACAAATTACACAGATTCCCCCTTGCATGTCCGAACAATGCCAGATCTCTAGGTCTATATCATGTGTATTGAGTAGTGGACATAGCCAACTGTTGTCTCAGTACACTGTGGAAGCATCTGCTGTAGGTCTATAATATTATCTTGATAGTTTGGTTTACAGTTCACTGTGTCGTTACATTAGCTTATTCCACACAGTAAACATTATATTCATTTTCTTTGACATTGAGCTGTTTTGGACAACCATAAGAGTGCCATTTAGTATGTGACAGGGTAACAATTAAGTACCAATGCAGGTATTCAGGTCAATCATTTGAAACCGACAGGTGAAGAAATATAATCAAAACATGTGAGGCTACGACAACTAGAACTGTGAAAGATCTTCAGAAAACACTCATCACATTCAGGAGTGTTGTGCCCGCAATGTGGGAAACTGTGCTAAGCTAAGATTGGACTAATAAGTCACCTACAAACACACAAGTGACACACCATGAAAATTACCCTCACTAAGAGTGTCACATAAGACGAAGACAATTATATTGATTATAAAGATATCTGGACTGCCATTGACCAGTTTCAAAGGCTGTCATTTGGCTGTACATCACAGTTGTGGCCAGTGAGACGAGACAGAGACACTGACTCACTCGCTCCAGTTCTTACGCTGTGTTTAAAAACCTGATTGAAAATCACCGGTAAAAATAACTTAATGGTTTGGCCGATGATGTCACCAAACAAAATTACAGAATTAGGCAAATGAGCGGGCGTGTTGCAGCTAAATCGGTTCAGTTTTTTGTATGGTTAGTCTGAAATAAGAAGATTGGAAAAATTGAATTTGGGAGGAATCTCTATGAATGTTGTCAGGGTTAGAGAGCCTGTGTTCCAACGGCTTAAATACCACAGGTATCTAGGACATTCATATATTACATGATTATCCCTCTCTCTCTTTCTCTTTCTCTCCACTCCCCTCCCACTATTCTTCATTCTTCATCCCAGTTTCCTCCTTTCCACTTTCTCTTGCCATAGCTTCCCCTCTGTTTCTCTACCTTTCCCACCCTCTTTCCATACCTTCCACTGTCCTGTCTTTCCCTCCTTCCCTCTCTTCCCTCTGTTCCCCTTCCTTAATCTTCCCATTTCTTCTTGCCCTCTCTTCCATTCCTTCCCTTCCCTTCCCTTTCCTTTCCTTTCCTTTCCTTTCCTTTCCTTTCACCCCCTCCTCCCTCAACCCCCCCTCCTCCCTCCTCCTCCCTCCCCTCCCTCCCTCCTCCTCCCCCCTCCTTCCCTTCTTCCCTTCTCCCTTTCCTTTCCTTTCCTTTCCTTTCCTTCCCCTACTCCTTCCCATCCTCCTTTCTCAAATCTCCTCGCCCTCTCTTCCTGTCATTCTTCCTCCTCGGCTCTTTCTAACAAATCTCTGTCCACAGTTTACCAGTTTTTATCTCCGCAACACTGTCACAACACAATCATGTCAATGTCAATTTACACACCGCTGTAATTTTACACACCACTGTCATTTTACACACCACTGTAATTTTACACACCGCTGTAATTTTACACATCGCTTTCATTTTACACATCGCTTTCATTTTACACACCGCTGTCAATTTACACACCACTGTCATTTTACACACTGATGTCATTTTACACACCGCTGTCATTTTACACACCACTGTCATTTTACACACCACTGAAATTTTACACATCGCTTTCATTTTACACATCGCTTTCATTTTACACACCGCTGTCAATTTTCACACCGCTGTCATTTTACACACCGATGTCATTTTACACACCGCTGTCATTTTACACACCACTGTAATTTTACACACCACTGAAATTTTACACACCACTATAATTTTACACACCACTGTCAATTTACACACCGCTGTCATTTTACACACCGCTGTCATTTTACACACCGCTGTCATTTTACACACCGCTGTCAATTTTCACACCGCTGTCAATTTTCACACCGCTGTCATTTTACACACCACTGTCATTTTACACACCACTGTCATGTTACACACCACTGTCAATTTACACACCGCTGTCATTTTACACACCACTGTCATTTTACACACCACTGTCATTTTACACACTGCTGTCATTTTACACACCGCTGTCAATTTTCACACCGCTGTCATTTTACACACCACTGTCATTTTACACACAGCTGTCATTTTACACACCACTGTCATTTTACACACCACTGCCATTTTACACACAGCTGTCATTTTACACACCACTGTCATTTTATACACCACTGTCATTTTACACACCACTGTCATTTTACACACCACTGTCAATTTTCAAACCAGTCTGTCAATTTACACGCTGCTGTCAATTTACACATCCCTGTCAGTTGACACACCGCTGTCATTTTACACACTGCTGTCATTTTACACACTGCTGTCATTTTACACACCACTGCCATTTTACACACCACTGTCATTTTACACACCACTGTCATTTTACACACCGTTGTCATTTTACACACCACTGTCAATTTACACACTGCTGTCATTTTACACACCACTGTCATTTTACACACCACTGTCATTTTACACACTGCTGTCATTTTACACACCACTGTCATTTTACACACCGCTGTCAATTTACACACCATCGTCAATTTACACACTGCAGTCAATTTACACACCACTGTCATTTTACACTCCGCTGTCATTTTACACACCACTGTCATTTTACACACTGCTGTAAATTTACACACCACCGACAATTTACACACTGCTGTCAATTTACATGCCGCTGTCAATTTACACATTGCTGAAGTCACCGATTTATCAAAAATGCATTAGTTTCTCTGTAACGTCAGCTCAGGCTCAGTGCTGTGCTAAAAATATACGTGTTAATATATCACTGCTTCAAAGTACGTTATTCCCAATGCCCTGTTTTCTTGACTTCCTTTGCAATCACACCATTTGACTAAAGGAAATTTGTTGTAATCAGTAGCTGTTATTTCTTGGCAGCTCAATATTCTCCATTTGCAATTTCCTCCTCCTCTGAGGTGGGTGATATGAAGATAAACATTTCACGGGCCACCAATGATACTCAGAGCATATGTGGCTTGAAGCCAGCACCATGGCATTGCTCCGCCTGTTTTTGGGGTAAGCTCACTGCCTCAAAGGCAACAATGTAACAATGCCACACTCGTACTAGACTTACAGTCAGACATTGGTGCCTTGAAGGCAGCAGTGTAATATTGTAGCCCAGTCAGTTACCAATGCCTTTAAAAGTAACACACATCCATGCCTCAGAGACAGCACCATCACCCAACTCGTCCCCAGTGCCTTGAAGGCATCGTCACAACTTCCATGAAGCACTGCCTGGTACCTGGTGGCAACTTCATACAATGTCCCAGACAGTGCACCTGGGAACTTTTAATGGTGCCTTACTCTGGGAGTGTGAGACAATACACTTAAGGCTGGTCAGTGCCACCTGGTCAGTGCCACCTGGTGCCTCCCTGTCCCTGTGCTGACTGACATCAACACTGGTATCATTGACCAGTCAACCAATCTCCTAAGTCTGCAAGTAATCTCTCAAAACACTGACCAAAGCACCAGGCTGACCGCCACTTCTTTATTCAGCCTACAACAGCCTGCCTTTGATGGCTGATGTCAAACACAGCTACTGTCACTCGCCATCACTCTGTGGTGGTGATGCCATAAACATGTCACACGTCTAGCCAGTGGTGTTGTCTAATTCGATCAAATTCTAACACTCTGGTTTTTCCAGTTATACTAAAATTACTTTCTTTATATTATGAATTATGAATCTTCTTGTCACATTCCAAGCTGCCATAGTTGACATTCTGATATCAAAATGTTTGTCTAAATATTCTTGGAATGCATAACCAAAGAAATGTTGCAAATTCTACATACTTGACTGATTTGTTTTGTTGGTTGTCATAGCAATGGTCTAGTACTAACGTCAGACGTCAGAGCATAGCTGCCTGTACCATGTCCACTGAACATTTACATCAGACACACATCTGAAAAACTCTGGTATGCAAAAGCTATGCATATAATAAATAAAACACAAATCCCAAATCTAGGAAACACAAAAAGTGAGACAAAGATATATGTCTCTTTTTAAGTTGCTCCATCTTATTGGTTCAGAGGAATAGCCCAATGGATAACGCGGGAGATTACAATATTGTACATGGATTAACATACATGTTTATATAATTATTATGTAAGTATATACATATGCGTGTTTATGCATAGCTTTGATGACATTACATCAGTTGCACCTTTAAAGCTGACTGCAGTTTGATCATGACCAGCAGCGGTGACATGACCATGACCAGCAGCGGTGACATGACCATGACCAGCAGCGGTGACATGACCATGACCAGCAGCGGTGACATGACCATGACCAGCAGCTGTGACATGACCATGACCAGCAACTGTGACATGACCATGACCAGCAGCTGTGACATGACCATCAGCGGTGACCATGCGGTGGCATCAGCGGTGGCATGACCATGACCAGCAGAGGTGGCATGACCATAACCAGCAGCTGTGACATGACCATGACCAGCAGCTGTGACATGACCATGACCAGCAGCTGTGACACGACCATGACCAGCAGCGGTGACATGACCATGACCAGCAGTGGTGACAGGAAACACTGGACAGGCTCCTGGACCTATCACGTCACCAGTGGTGTCACAGTTCTATCAGGGACACTTCTGTGAACTAAAAGCTTGCCTCTGGATTATCTCCCTTAAGCTGTGTTAATTTGACAGTGGACATGGGCAGGTGACACCCACAAGACCAGCCTCTGGCCCAGTGCTGCTTCCACTAATGGCTGCAGACCTACAGATTGAGGACAGGTGTCTAGTTGTCTCTCCCTCTGTCCTCCCTGTCTCAAGGATCTACTCTGATCTCTAGACACCCTCGACACAGGCATGTAGGTGACTGCAGATCTCAGTCTCCATATCTCACTCTCTCATCCCCCTATCTCTCAGTCTCCATCTCCCACTCTCTCATCCCCCTCTCTCTCTCAGTCTCCATCTCCCAGTCTCTCATCCCCCTCTCTCTCAGTCTCCATCTCCCACTCTCTCATCCCCCTCTCTCTCAGTCTCCATCTCCCACTCTCTCACCCCCCCTCTCTCCCACTCTCTCATCCCCCTCTCTCTCAGTCTCCACCCCCACTCTGTCATCCCCCTCTCTCTCAGTCTCCATCTCCCACTCTCTCATCCCCCTCTCTCTCTCAGTCTCCATATCTCCCAGTCTCTCATCCCCCTCTCTCTCAGTCTCCATCTCCCACTCTCTCATCCCCCTCTCTCTCAGTCTCCATCTCCCACTCTCTCATCCCCCTCTCTCTCAGTCTCCATATCTCCCAGTCTCTCATCCCCCTCTCTCTCTCAGTCTCCATCTCCCACTCTCTCATCCCCCTCTCTCTCAGTCTCCATCTCCCAGTCTCTCATCCCCCTCTCTCTCAGTCTCCATATCCCACTCTCTCATCCCCCTCTCTCTCAGTCTCCATCTCCCACTCTCTCATCCCCCTCTCTCTCAGTCTCCATCTCCCAGTCTCTCATCCCCTCTCTCTCAGTCTCCATCTCCCACTCTCTCATCCCCCTCTCACTCAGTCTCCATCTCCCAGTCTCTCATCCCCCTCTCTCCCACTCTCTCACCCCCTCTCTCTCAGTCTCCATCCCCCACTCTGTCATCCCCCTCTCTCTCAGTCTCCATCTCCCACTCTCTCATCCCCCTCTCTCAGTCTCCATCTCCCAGTCTCTCATCCCCTCTCTCTCAGTCTCCATCTCCCACTCTCTCATCCCCTCTCTCTCAGTCTCCATCTCCCAGTCTCTCATCCCCCTCTCTCTCTCAGTCTCCATCTCCCACTCTCTCATCCCCTCTCTCTCTCAGTCTCCATCTCCCAGTCTCTCATCCCCTCTCTCTCAGTCTCCATCTCCCACTCTCTCACCCCCCTCTCTCTCAGTCTCCATCTCCCACTCTCTCACCCCCTCTCTCTCAGTCTCCATCTCCCAGTCTCTCATCCCCCTCTCTCTCAGTCTCCATCTCCCACTCTCTCATCCCCCTCTCTCTCAGTCTCCATCTCCCACTCTCTCATCCCCCTCTCTCTGTCTCCATCTCCCAGTCTCTCACCCCCTCTCTCTCAGTCTCCATCTCCCACTCTCTCATCCCCCTCTCTCTCAGTCTCCATCTCCCACTCTCCCATCCCCCCTCTCTCTGTCTCCATCTCCCAGTCTCTCATCCCCCTCTCTCTCAGTCTCCATCTCCCACTCTCTCATCCCCCTCTCTCTCAGTCTCCATATCCCACTCTCATCCCCCCCTCTCTCCCACTCTCTCATCCCCCTCTCTCTCAGTCTCCATCCCCCACTCTGTCATCCCCCTCTCTCTCAGTCTCCATCTCCCACTCTCTCATCCCCCTCTCTCTCAGTCTCCATCTCCCAGTCTCTAATCCCCCTCTCTCTCAGTCTCCATCTCCCACTCTCTCATCCCCTCTCTCTCCCACTCTCTCATCTCCCCCTCTCTCAATCTCCATCTCCCCTTCTCTCATCCCCCTCTCTCTCTCAGTCTCCATCTCCCACTCTTTCATCCCCCTCTCTCTCAATCTCCATCTCCCAGTCTCTCATCCCCCTCTCTCTCAGTCTCCATCTCCCACTCTCTCATCCCCCTCTCTATCCCACTCTCTCATCCCCCTCTCTCTCAGTCTCCATCGCCCACTGTCTCATCCCCCTCTCTCTCAGTCAACATCTCCCACTGTCTCATCCCCTCGGTCTCATTTCTATTATACATAAGACTGCACACAGCCTGATGCAGGTTTCCTCACATACATTATCTGGTACTGACAATGAGATTCTAGACAAGGTCTCAGACACATATCAGTCTGATTGTTTAAGTCAGACATTCCAGAAGGAATCATAGAGAGATGTCATAGTGTTTGCAGCTGGCTATTCTAGACAGGTTTCTAGCTACATATGTCTGTATTTCTGGTGTTTATAACAATATATTCCATAGAGCTTTCTAGACATATTGCTGGAGTTTACTTCCTAGAGCTCCCAGTCAGGTTTCTCTCAATACGTCACTCACATACTTATTAATACTTATTAATACTGAATGTATAAATGCAGAGTTTAATAATGCTTCAGACTTTTGTACATTCCCCTCCATCAACAGCGTCTCTGTATTGTATTGATGACATTTATTGCGCATGAATTGTGCATATTGGGACAAACAATATATTGATATTGTAACACCCGGAATGCATAACCGAAGAAATGTCGCAAATTCTACATGCCTGACTGATTTGTTTTATCGGTTGTCATAGCAAAGGTCGGGTGCTAAATGCCAGAGGTCACAATAAAGCTGCCTTTACCACGTTCATAGGCCACATTTACATCATACACAAATTTTTATGAACCCAATATGCAAAACTTGCACATGTAATATATTAAACCCAGTTACAAAACAACAATACGAGTACGAAGCAAAATCTAGGAACCATAAAAAAGCAAGATGAAAAATAATATTCATCGACCTCTTTAAGTTGCTCCCTCTTGTCAGTTGTGAGGAATAGTTCAACGGAAAATGCATTAGTTATGCGGGATATTATGATATTGTGCATGGATTTGCAATAAACAACGCTAGGGACTGTGTCGTCTCATCACAGGAGCCCACTATAGGCAGCTATTTCCATGCACTGAGAGAATTCCCATCAGCAATAAACATTGGAATTATGTGTATAAATGTGAATATGATCGAGCTGTCTCCAGCGTAATTCGTTAAAGGCAACGAGCGATCATAAATATGCAAATTTTCCGGTAGCAAATTATGGAAACTCTCAAGGCAATGTTGGGCAGGGTCGAGCGAATGTTGCAAATCTGATTTTTATGTTTTTTCCCTGTGTGGTTTATGTGCATATTTCACGATGTGAATACAATCGCAGGTATAAAAGGGTCGCTTCAAGCTCTGGGTTATGCATTGACCACAGTACAGAATAACTTTCTCTGATATATTGGACAATCATGTTCCAGCATTTGTTTTTCTTCTCATTGAGTAAATCACCTGTTTGAACAAAACCGTAAACATGTACAACATTCTGTACAATTTAAATTAAGAGTGTGGATACAGATCATTTTGTCAGTTTACATATTGACATGGTATGGCAACATTTCTAACATAAAGTTTGGACATATTGTCAACACGGCTACCAAACTAACTGGCCATAACCAGTGAAGGCTGCTCACTTTACATAAGGTTGCAACCAAAAAAAGCTATTCAAATATTCAATTTGTTCTCAAGCATATGTAACAATAACAACAATAACTGAATGACTGTTATTTAAACACCATCACATTTTGGGCTAATCCCCCCCCCAATCACGGGTGTTTACAACTTTGGCATAAATCTAAAACGCATAAAAGTGAAAAAACAAAAGTTAATAAAATATAAGATGAAACACTCAGTTATCTAAGTAAACTTCATGTACCGGGTAGGCCTAAAGTAAAATCATTGTTAAATGAAATTATAACTCAAACAATTATTTGAAAATATTAAAATACAAGGCAAAATTACATAAAAACGTTGAGAGGTTAAAATTAAATAATGCAAAGATAAATAAAAACAGACATTAACTAAAACTGTACGTAACAGTAGTGCAAATATTTAATGAGATTTGGCTGTATTAATTTCAGAACAGAAACATGTAGGATATGAGGAAAACCTTTCAGCCTGTTTACACATGGCATGCAACAATTTACGTCACTGTGATCCAGTCTGACTAGTTATTTTCCACATAGCACTCACGGCATTAACACAGCGTGAACACAAATAATAGCCCACCCACAGATTACTACCAATCTAGTTTATTTAAAGAATTGTTGCAACTTTATTATTCACAACTGCATTTATTCCTGCCCTCCTGAGGTGTGGCTTACAACAGAGCCTTGTATCAGGACGAAGACTCTGTCCTGGTAGGCATCAAATTTTAATTTTCGAAGCAGCCGTCTGTGGGAGTGTGGTGGTGATCATTCTCTGCCTGTCTACCGCATCGAAGGCCTCGCCTTTGATGACTCCAATAGCCATCGTTTCGTCATCTTATTGCCTGTCTCCCAGCGCGCTTTTTCATAACTACTGATAGATTACCTGCCTTTGTCTGCGGCCATAATAGAAGATTATATGAAAATTGCATCGTTCCAGCAGGAACCTGTGTGTTTATGCTCCCTCTTAATAATGTGACTTCTTGCATCTTTGAACACACGTTCTTGAAGGTTTTGGCTCCGTTACTAGAGTGATAATTGTGATTATAATTCCAAGAAATTAGGTTGCAGACACAATTTATTAAGTAGCACCTTGTAACAATGTAAATGTCTTTGTTCTGTGAATGGTTAAACATAATGATATCTGGCAGCCAGTGAACATAAACAGAGGCTTTTTGAGTGCGATGGACATCACATGATCTAAACTACACCACATGATTATGAAACATGACAAGGGAAACTTTACATTTCAGAAATAAAATAAACTCAACAACTAAGAATAATTCAATCAAAAATTAAACAGTGTTTTTCTAATGTTATATATACGATCAATATAAATAAATACATATATAAATAAATGAATGAATAAATAAACAAATAAATGAATTATACTTGTGTGGAATTGCACCAGATGAACATACTACATTAGAGATGCTAATTTAGTCACCTGGGTGGTGGGAATGTTGTAAGTGAGGCAAGGGGGTGACTTAACATTCCTGGCACACAGCCAAGAGCCCATAATGGAGCCCCACAGCTGAGGCAGTCATGCAAGCATAAACAAGGGTAAACAAATGGGGGAAGACTGGTGGTTCCCATCACCCTGTCTCCCACCAAGGCTGTGTAGATGGATAGTTGTGTCACCCTGCTGCTAATGGGTGTGTAAATGAGGGCCATTTAGTCTGGCCATCTGCTGGACTGGTCACCCATGGTTAGACACCATCTGGCTGACCACCACATCCAACTATATACTCACTGGTCAGTCTGATGTCCAGTGTGTCTCTGACAACATTGGTTTCTGGCCAGCTGGAGTTGCATGGACATAGGTAAGTCAATACTTTCTTGATACCTGCGGCTATTTTTAACAATAGTTGTTGTTGTTTTTTGACAACTCAGAGGAATTTTGAAAATGTTTTCTTTATAGTGATAGAACGAAAAAAAACATATAGAATTAAAGTCAACAAAGATACTGCTAACCTATTGGTGTTTGAGGCCTACCCTTAATTTAGCAAGAATTTAGTCAACGTTTTATGAAATGTCATAACAAAATATTATAAAACTGCATCATCAGTATACATGTGGAAATTAGTGTTCATGAACATATAAGCAAATTGTATACACACAAATTCTATTTTATAATTATCGTGACTTTCCATGTCATCATTACTTCATCTTGACGGGAACAGTCGCTACATTTGCTTTTAAAAACACAATATTTCATCTAGTACACAGAACATGGAAAAACAGTTGTACTCCAGTACAATAAACACTTCGTTCCATCATAATAAATATCATGTTTGTGTACACTAAACAGTGTTGATGTAAGCATTAATGCTTCCCTGATATATGTCCTCTGTGTCTACTGTCTATGACACCAGCCAACCAATGACAGTCAGGCTAGTGATGTGTGTCAGAGAGAGAATCAACAACAGTAGTTCATGTTAACTGATAAATCTGCAGTCTTGGGTGGTCTATTGCGGGATTACTGTCAGTACCAGCGACACCACCTGGTGTCTGATTCTTGAATTATCTGTGCAGAGAGCAGGTAACAGAATTGGTTCAAACGTTGTAGTAAAAAACCACTGACAAAGATAAGTGATGCTAAATCACACATTTAATAATAATCTATTTGATTCTATTTGTAAATGCACAGCTGTTGATAATATTATGCCATGCAAAATGGGTGTTTTTAGTCAGACCTGATCAATATTATGGATTTAGCTGCTGTCACTGTTACTGGCTGTTGTTGTAATAATAAAGTTTTTTTAACGTGTTCATAGAGTCCTTTGAAATCCTACATCGGTCAGCGAACATATTTGGGGTGTTTATAGATAAACGACAGTGCCAAAATGTCTGCAATTTATGACAATGTTTCCCCCAAACCAATTAGGAACACAAACTTTGACACATGATACTTATAAATGACTGGTAATTGTGAGTTAGTTGCCCTGGTGTCTGACTCCCCTAGTGGACACTGTGGAGATAAGGTGACATCACTGGGAACAACACTGTCACTACCATGGTGTCATGTTCCCAGAACGACCTGCAAAAAACTCACTGTACATTCATGCAGTCATTTTGTCGTAGTTTATCAACGTTTTGCATGTGACATTCAAAGTGTCTGGGTGTAGCTGTGTTGGTTCTGTGAATTGGCACGGGTGTCCACTAACAACATGGGTTGCTCCAGCAGATAAACACATGTTCAGTGATGTAGCAAGAGACAGATGTGTGGTTTGTCAGACAGAGTAGATGTTGAAATACACCCAGACCCTTCCCGTGTACTCTGTAAGTATCGTGACATTATTTATCTTTGATTGACTCCACTAACAAAGACAGACATTTGAAGTAATTGCAATAGTTCCCCAGATACGTTTCTCTGATAGATTTAGTCTGATTAGCCAACATATCCATAGCCATTATGCGGCCTGTTTTATTCTGGCAAACACATGTCTACTTGTTACTGATCAGATGGATACAATTAGAGTGTGGCACATTAAATCATTCTAAATTTCAAACGTTATGGCAACAATGAAAAGATACTATCGTTGTAGCCCATAAAACATCCTAAAGAAATATATGGACTGGTACCATGCAGAGTAATCATTGTTTCCGTCGTTTATTTGCTTAATCTTTGTGAAGTAATTTGACTTTCAATTGTCTCAAATAGTCTCGGAACCTAACACAGTGAATCCCCAGGAAAATATGGGGGAGAAATATCCAGACTGTAGGATGATAATAAATCCCAGGATTTTGTATCTTAATTATGGGACAACTGAAGGATCACTGTTTAAAGTGAAAGAGGTCTTACATACATCTAGACAAAGGTAACATATCACCTATAGTGTTCAGGTGTTCAGCTGATTGCGTGCAGCCAGGTGCTTACTTCGCTGACACTAACAGCCAATCAGACTGATGTGCCACTTCCTGGACAATAATGTGATTCATGCTATTCTGAAGAGGAAATATGTTTCGCTGAATGTCTTGGGATGTCAACGACACAAGTGAAAGTACATGACACCAATCTACACATGGTCTGTATGTCACACTGTATGCCAATTTACAACGTTATTAACATCTACGCTACTTTCTTACCTGAATTTTAGTTGCCATTATTGATATCTTTTAATTGTTTTTACAACTGTTCATATATTATTTTAAACTTATAATCTTAAGGAAGACATTTTAAGACATTGTCATCAAGACACTGATAGGGAAAATATGTTCAATATTAGGGAAGACAGTTGGCCGACGCCAAGAGAGAACATCAGCAACGAAACTGTAGATTGGATATGAGGAAATACTCATTCTGTCAGCGAACCAGACCTCACTGCACCAGACCTCACTGCAACATACCTCACTGCACCATACCTCACTGCACCAGACCTCACTGCACCAGACCTCACTGCACCAGACCTCACTGTACCAGACCTCACTGTACCAGACCTAACTGCACCAGACCTCACTGCACCAGACCTCACTGTACCAGACCTCACTGTACCAGACCTCACTGTACCAGACCTCACTGCACCAGACCTCACTGCACCAGACCTCACTGTACCAGATCTCACTGCACCAGACCTCACTGCACCAGACCTCACTGTACCAGACCTCACTGTACCAGACCTCACTGCACCAGACCTCACTGCACCAGACCTCACTGCACCAGACCTCACTGCACCAGACCTCACTGCACCAGACCTCACTGTACCAGACCTCACTGTACCAGACCTCACTGCACCAGACCTCACTGCACCAGACCTCACTGCACCAGACCTCACTGCACCAGACCTCACTGCACCAGACCTCACTGTACCAGACCTCACTGCACCAGACCTCACTGCACCAGACCTCACTGCACCAGACCTCACTGCACCAGACCTCACTGCACCAGACCTCACTGCACCAGACCTCACTGCACCAGACCTCACTGCACCAGACCTCACTGCATCAGACCTCACTGTACCAGACCTCACTGCACCAGACCTCACTGCACCAGACCTCACTGCACCAGACCTCACTGCACCAGACCTCACTGCACCAGACCTCACTGCACCAGACCTCACTGCACCAGACCTCACTGCACCAGACCTCACTGCACCAGACCTCACTGCACCAGACCTCACTGTACCAGACCTCACTGTACCAGACCTCACTGTACCAGACCTCACTGACCAGACCTCACTGCACCAGACCTCACTGCACCAGACCTCACTGTACCAGACCTCACTGCACCAGACCTCACTGCACCAGACCTCACTGTACCAGACCTCACTGCACCAGACCTCACTGCAACAGACCTCACTGCACCAGACCTCACTGCAACAGACCTCACTGCACCAGACCTCACTGCAACAGACCTCACTGTACCAGACCTCACTGCAACAGACCTCACTGCAACAGACCTCACTGTACCAGACCTCACTGTACCAGACCTCACTGCACCAGACCTCACTGCACCAGACCTCACTGCACCAGACCTCACTGCACCAGACCTCACTGCACCAGACCTCACTGCACCAGACCTCACTGACCAGACCTCACTGTACCAGACCTCACTGCACCAGACCTCACTGCACCAGACCTCACTGCACCAGGACCCCACTGACCAGACCTCACTGCACCAGACCTCACTGCACCAGACCTCACTGCACCAGACCTCACTGCACCAGACCTCACTGTACCAGACCTCACTGCACCAGACCTCACTGCACCAGACCTCACTGCACCAGACCTCACTGCACCAGACCTCACTGCACCAGACCTCACTGCACCAGACCTCACTGTACCAGACCTCACTGTACCAGACCTCACTGCACCAGACCTCACTGCACCATACCTCACTGCAACAGACCCTTGAGTGTGAATGTTAAATTAAAATTGACACTATCAGACTGTGGATACATGTAAGACACTATCAGACTGTGGATACATACAAGACACTATCAGACTGTGGACACATGTAAGACACTATCAGACCGTGGATAAAGGTAAAACACTATCAGACCGTGGATACATATAAGACACTATCAGACTGTGGATACATATAAGACACTATCAGACTGTGGATACATGTAAGACACTATCAGACCGTGGATACATATAAGACACTATCAGACTGTGGATACATGTAAGACACTATCAGACCGTGGATACATGTAAGACACTATCAGACCGTGGACACATGTAAGACACTATCAGACCATGGATACATGTAAGACACTATCAGACCGTGGATACATGTAAGACACTATCAGACCATGGATACATGTAAGACACTATCAGACCATGGATACATGTAAGACACTATCAGACTGTGGATACATGTAAGACACTATCAGACCGTGGATACACGTAAGACACTATCAGACCATGGATACATCTAAGACACTATCAGACTGTGGATACATGTAAGACACTATCAGACCGTGGATACATGTAAGACACTATCAGACCATGGATACATGTAAGACACTATCAGACCGTGGATACATGTAAGACACTATCAGACTGTGGATACATGTAAGACACTATCAGACCATGGATACATGTAAGACACTATCAGACTGTGGATACATGTAAGACACTATCAGACCGTGGATACATGTAAGACACTATCAGACCATGGATACATGTAAGACACTATCAGACCGTGGATACATGTAAGACACTATCAGACTGTGGATACATGTAAGACACTATCAGACCGTGGATACACGTAAGACACTATCAGACCATGGATACATCTAAGACACTATCAGACCGTGGATACATCTAAGACACTATCAGACTGTGGATACATGTAAGACACTATCAGACTGTGGATACATGTAAGACACTATAAGACCGTGAATACATGAAAGACACTATCAGACCATGGATACATACATCTAAGACACTATCAGACCGTGGATACATCTAAGACACTATCAGAATGTTGATACATCTAAGACACTATCAGACCATGGATACATCTAAGACACTATCATACTATGGATACATCTAAGACACTATCAGACTGTGGGTACATCTAAGACACTATCAGACTGTGGATACATCTAAGACACTATCAGACTGTGATGACATCTAAGACACTATCAGACTGTGGATACATCTAAGACACTATCAGAGGTACATCTAAGTGGGTACATCTAAGACACTATCAGACTGTGGATACATCTAAGACACTATCAGACTGTGGGTACATCTAAGGTTCCTTGTGCTATCTGGGGATATTATTTCTAACATTCTTTATTTTGTTCTTTAATACTGACTTTGCCCCTTTACAGTGCTACTGAAATGTTCAACACAGCGACAGGTCCCTGGAATATGTTCAAGTTACTCTAGGACCTAAGGACACTCCAGCATTTTAGCATTGTTGAAGTAGCTCTTTAAATTTATAAAACATATAAAAATTTTAAACATATTAATGATTTTCAACACATCGTTATTTTAGTCACCTGGTCAGTGTAGCTTCCCACTGCATTCTTGCTAAATCTTGTTAAAATCACATCGTCTCTGATATGGCATCCCAACAACCCGAACACCTGCCTGTCCATGAAGAAGACTTCGGATTAGTTGTATGACAAGTACCGGGGCACACAGAAGCCTGGGTCATGTCCCATGGTCATGTCCCATGGTCATGTCCCTTGGCAGTCATCTTTCATAAAGGTATTAGTGTGAATTATCCTATCTCTATACTTGTTTTGACAGCTCATTAGTGTACAGATCAAACAGTGAGTATGTACTCAGATGATTTTGGGCAACAAGTCTGGAATTTGGAAGTCCTTACCATAATTCCAATGGCCCAAAATTAAATGTGTAATATTTCTCACTTTTGCCACAAATATACCCAAATGTTTACATCATGCCTTAAGCCATGGTTTCATAGCCTCTGTCTCATTATTAACTTTCCGTTATGATCTTGTTTATATTCCATCACGACCAGAACGTCTCCGCACTGCTCTCAGGCTCATGTAATCAAGTACTAAAACATACTGATTGGGCCATATCACGCAGCGGGGTTCATGTGACGCCGCGAAGGCAAAAGAAAACAAGATTTTATTTGTCGGCAAGTTTTACGCATGCATGAACTGAACCAGTCAGTTTTGTGTGCAGCCATTGGGGAAATCACCGTGCTAAACAGTGCGCTTGTGAAAAAGAATAAATAATGGTAATTGCCAACGTGAAATTAGCTGTTGCCAGTAAGCACAGCGTGTGCAGCAGTTTGGTGAAAGCAATTGGCCTCAGACATGAGAAGGGTTAGAATGAGAGGCTGTGATCACCCACTGTCTCCCAATCAATTCACTAGTGAACACACCCATGTTGTCACTGTCTCCCAGTCAATTCACTAGTGAACACACCCATGGTGTCACTGTCTCCCAGTCAATTCACTAGTGAACACACACCTATGGTGTCGCTGTCTCCCAGTCAATTCACTAGTGAACACACCCATGGTGTCACTGTCTCCCAGTCAATTTACTAGTGAACACACCCATGTTGTCACTGTCTCCCAGTCAATTCACTAGTGAATACACCCATGGTGTCACTGTCTCCCAGTCAATTCACTAGTGAACACACCCATGGTGTCGCTGTCTCCCAGTCAATTCACTAGTGAACACACCCATGGTGTCAATGTCTCCCAGTCAATTCACTAGCGAACACACCCATGGTGTCGCTGTCTCCCAGTCAATTCATTAGTGAAGATGGGACCCATGGTGTCACTGTCTCCCAGTCAATTCACTAGTGAAGACAACCATGGTGCAACTCACTGTCCCCCAGCAGGAGTATCAAGACATCAGAAGGACGCTTAGTGACCTCTGCAGTAAACAGCCAGTCCCAGGCCATAGCAGAGAGAGCAGCCGTGAACTACTCACATGATTTTACTATAAAAAATGCTTAAAGCCTCTGGAAGCCAACATAAGGTCTCCTCCAGCACTGCCCAGAAAGATGATTGATGTGGAACTAAGCCATAACTTCAGAAAGCACTAGTAATTAGGCCAGGCCTATGCAATGCTTCCTGTGTTGCAGTCACTGTGTCCTTTGTGTGTCCTAGGGGCACTTCCTGGTGAGGTGATTTGTCCATCACAAATCACCTTATAGGGGTAATTTCTTAAGGGTATTGGCACTAAAAGATTGGGTAACATTTACAAATAAAAGACATGTATTTTACATGTACATTTACATAGGTCATGACTAATTTTCAAGTAAAAGCTGAAATGGATATGTTTGAAGCTAATCAGTTTGTGAGACAACACACCCAGTTTTAACAATACACAATAATCTTTTTTAGCAATATTATCAGGGGTTGTCTAAAAATATGTTTGATGCAGAATACATTTGTTCATTATGTTAGATTTTATCATCAGGAGAGCCTCTGTCTTCTGGAGGTCAGCTGGCTGTGTGATTATGTCACTGAAAAGTGTCATTTATGGGGTCAGAGGGACTGAGTTTAAATGATATTGATTTCATTTAGGGTATGTTGGGATATTGGTTTCATGTCCTGAGGTGACATTTTAAAAAGAATGTACAATATTTTTCGTTTTCATTTAGTAAGTCATAAAGTGAAGCTATAAAACTGATGTCTTGTAATGACTTATTCTGAACTTGTTGATCTTAAATGACATATCTACATTACCGCACAATTATTAAATATAAAAACATGAACATTTCATGTTTTAAAATGTCAGAATGTTAAGGTACAAAACAGAAAACGTACACCAAGTTTACAGAATTAAAGCATTGTTGTTAGTTTGAGTGCCAACTATTTTATGATTTAACATTAATGACATTTGTTAGTATTTCATAACATTTCAATAATGTAAAATATGTTACTATCACTATTTAACAAATGCATAATTTGGTAATAATATAACTAAGCATTACAACATAAAAAAATGTATTGCTGTATATTGTGGCTTGCTGATAACTCAGCAAATAACATTACCATTAAGTCAACAACATCAGTGAGTGATATAAACACACCTATGACATTGACTTGTCCCAATCAACAGCTGGTGTCTATCTCCACAATCAGCTGCATGCTCTGTGAAGTGACATTGATGACAATGTGACAGACACATGTGGCTGCCTCGATACTGTCATCCACATAGCATTTCAAATACCTGTTTATTAATTTAAAAGGTGCTTTGAAAACGACCACTTACACCACGACTGTGTGTGCCTGGCATTAGTCTTATAATAGCTTTGGCTCCATTCATGAAAGTTGCATAGAAATCCCTAAACGCTGTTTACAGCAAGACCTGTATAATAACTGTATCTGACTTAAATGTGTGTGATATTTAAAGGAAATTGCAGGCCTGTGCCATTAAGTAATTATTTGCAGGATATTCAATGAATCAGCTGTATTTTGCCAAACTTGGAGGTGGTCTGTGGAAACTGTTCTATTTTAAAGCTATTTATTCCGGCAACAAACTGTCATTTTACTGACAATAAACACAATCTGTCGTTGGTTCTTCTGGTGCCTGGAGACATATTTGTCTAACGTCTGTCAGACGTATTGGGTGCAATGTGTTGTACTGTATGTTATCAATATAATTATTCACTCTTATTTTAAGAACATTTCTTAAAATAATAATTTATTGTTGTTGACATTTATATTACTCTTAGTTTGGTGGTCAACTTCGCTACTGAAGGACAAACACTATCTCAGTTTATGTATTAAATATTAATATGATCTTAATTAGTTTATTAGTAAAATTGACATAATAAGCACTGTTTTTATTTAAATACATTTTTAAACGTACTTTTGTAAATGTATATAATTCTAAAATGCTCCGAACAACATCAGATGTAGCACTTAGTGAAATAATTCACAGTGACAGTATTACTATTTTATACGACATTCGAAATAGAAGTCAATTCTTTAGTACCTATTTGTTTATGGTGCCTATTTATACTGGCTATGTATCATAAAAAGCAATGCAATCGGCCACAATGTGACCACAATGTGACCACAACGTGACCACAATGTGACCACAATGTGACCACCATGTGACCACAATGTGACCACAATGTGATCATCATGTGACCATAATGTGACCACAATGTGATCACCATGTGACCACAATGTGACCACAATGTGACCACAATGTGACCACAATGTGACCACAACGTGACCACAACATGACCACAGTGTGACCACCATGTGACCACAACGTGACCACCATGTGACCACAATGTGACCACAGTGTGACCACCATGTGACCACCATGTGACCACCATGTGACATGCAGCGTCCACACACAGAGACTGCTGCCATGCAACAATCTTGAGCTAGTTGGTAATAAATGCTACAATTTGTCATAGCTGCTCATAAATATGTCATAAATACTACTTTACGGCCCCACAATGTCAATACTGGAAGCATTTCCTGAGTATAAAATTCTCCAGTCTTGCATATTGTTCGAGGTGGGTGAGGAAGTCGTAGGTGTTTCACAGTTACTGAAAATGGTTAAATGATATGATGAATGTCTAGATTCTAGCAGCTCTGATTCATTACATATGTTAAGCATAGCATCCATCATACATGTGCTTGCTGTATATTTCCTTTAAAAACATCGGGTCAGCCTCTTGTGCCGAATTGTGCCACTTTGTGCCATCTTGTGCCACCTTGTGCCATCTTGTGATTTATACACGATGCACAATATTTGGATGTGGTCAATTTCTCCTCTTTAAATAAAAAAACAGCACTGCACTGATTGCTACAATATTCCATTATTCTATGGTGTAAGGGGGGGTGGGTGGTGGGGGAAAATGTTTGCCCCAGACAAAGGCTACCTGATTACATTCCAAGGAACATCCCCCTGCCTCCGGACCACATCTAACTCTGTGCTCCAGACACACCTCCTCATTGCCTTCCCAGAAGGCTGACTGACAGCCCTCTGTGGAAATACTAATTACCATGGCCCTACCCCCAGGGTACTGCCCCACCCAGGGGACCCACCCCCTCCCCACACACAATGTACACTGTAATTTCTTCTGAAATCTGACCTCAACCTTGTGAGATGATCCCTAAGGAAGACACAAGAGACTGGTGCAGGCTGCAGTCTCTGTACTGGTGACACTCCAGTCACAGTCTCCTCCCAGCAGGGAACATTTAACATGGATGAGCTCCAGCTAATTAGTGCTGTTTTTCAAATAATTAATGTGCCCAGGGGACAAATGCCTTAAGATGGACAACAAGTTCTCCTCACTGTCTGCATGATGTAATTGTAAGGACCTTGTCTAGTATGTTATCTAGAATCACCCAGTAAGCCAAGGGATGTAATAGACATAATGTCTGCACTCGTGTTTGTTTGTAATGCTTCATTTTAAATCTACACATATACCATGTAGTGTTATATATATATGGCCCATAAAAATAATCAATAGGTGTTTTTTATTATTTTTTATTGTGCAACACATTGTGATCACTTAATCAATTTATTCATGTTTCATGTTTAGTTTGTAGACAACGACAAGTCTATTTTGTAGAGACGTGTGGTGTTTGAGTGTGTGTTTGTTGAGCATGTACTCTGGCCTACTTCAGAACTTCAAACATCAGATATATCGTGAAATGTTCAAACTATAATAAACTCATTCAATTTGTAAACGTTTGATCAGGACAGCTATTGTTTATTGGCCCTTCTTGTCGTGATGCTAGTTTATTATAATTATTGTCACATCTACAACTTCCGATCAGGAGCCCATTTCATTAACATTCTTAAGAGCTCAAAGAGCTTATGAGCCTGACTTTGCTCTTTAAGATTGATTTTGCTCCATAACAGTGATCTTGGTTACTGAAAACGGTAAACACCATGACTGTCAACACCAGTGTGTCATGACGTGTTAGCATGACACTATCACCAGTGTGTCATGACATGTTAGCATGACACTATCACCAGTGTGTCATGACATGTTAGCATGACACTATCACCAGTGTGTCATAACATATTAGCATGACACTATCACCAGTGTGTCATGACATATTAGCATGACACTATCACCAGTGTGTCATGACGTGTTAGCATGACACTATCACCAGTGTGTCATGACGTGTTAGCATGACACTATCACCAGTGTGTCATGACATGCTAGCATGACACTAACATCAGTGTGTCATGACGTGTTAGCATGACACTATCACCAGTGTGTCATGATGTGTTAGCATGACATTATCACCAGTGTGTCATGACATGTTAGCATGACGCTATCACCAGTGTGTCATGACATGCTAGCATGATATTATCACCAGTGTGTCATGACATGTTAGCATGACACTATCACCAGTGTGTCATGACGTGCTCACATGACACTATCACCAGTGTGTCATGATGTGCTCACATGACACTATCACCAGTGTGTTATGGAAATAGTGTCCTCAGCAGTACTGCAGTGGCTGTTTGAGTTTTGTAAAATGTCCTCTAATTTAAAGAAGTTTCTTTAATGACAACGTTTCTTTAAGATATATTTATCTTACTGACAGGAACAAGTGCTTCAGTGAACTTCCTGCTAATAATTAACACCCATTGATGATCTGGCGAAGTGGAACTGACAATATCCTTAATGAACAGCACAATGTTTATGTTGATTGAGTGTGGTTGGCTGAGTTGACTGAGGGCCCTGTGTCACAGCTCATAGAGAAACTACAATGGCAATGACAAATTTGCCAATATTCTGCGCAGTGACACAACCGTAATTAGGACAGGAAAAAGATTTATTTAATGTCAACAACACTACGCTGGTCACGGCATGGGTAATAAATATTTGCCATGTCACGAACAGTGCTTAAATATTGATTACCATCAGCGCCCGTGCACCTAGCACTCCGGTATTATGAAGAGGTTCACAGAGGCCGTCGAACCGTCAATTGTTTAAAGTGAATGCCCAATGATTTTCGTTGGTTTCCAGACATTGTGACCATTACAGTTACACTATTAGTAGTCTCCATACCATGTTAGCTGATTAGCAATATTCCCAATTACAAGGTTGTGACATTGAAAACCGCCCACTATTTTTTTACAATTTAGTGAATGATGTATGAAATTGAAGCTAGTATTGTAATTATTTTACAGAGACAAAACACCAACTCATAAATCTGCATTTCTACTTTTGAAACAACACCTTTCACAACATACACACATAAATATGTATATATATGTATATATATATATTATATATACACACACATATATATATATATATATATATATATATATATATATATATAATATATATATATATATATATATATATATATATATATATATCTACCTGTTAAATGGTTTAAATACTAGAATAGATATGTTAAAAAATATACCACACATTTAATATGCATGTGCACAAAAATCTGTTTCACTCACCAGACAGTGGCATGTTTCACTCACAAGATAAGTGGCATGTGTCACTCAACAGATAAGTGGCATGTTTCACTCACCAGATAAGTGGCATGTGTCACTCACCAGATAGTGGCATGTTTCACTCACCAGACAGGGCATGTTTCACTCACCAGACAGTGGCATGTTTCACTCACCAGACAGTGGCATGTTTCACTCACCAGACAGTGGCATGTTTCACTCACCAGATAAGTGGCATGTGTCACTCACCAGATAGTGGCATGTTTCACTCACCAGACAGGGCATGTTTCACTCACCAGACAGTGGCATGTTTCACTCACCAGACAGTGGCATGTTTCACTCACCAGATAAGTGGCATGTTTCACTCACCAGATAAGTGGCATGTGTCACTCACCAGATAGTGGCATGTTTCACTCACCAGACAGGGCATGTTTCACTCACCAGACAGAGGCATGTTTCACTCACCAGACAGTGGCATGTTTCACTCACCAGACAGTGGCATGTTTCACTCACCAGACAGTGACATGTTTCACTCACCAGATAAGTGGCATGTTTCACTCACCAGACAGTGACATGTTTCACTCACCAGACAGTGGCATGTTTCACTCACCAGACAGTGGCATGTTTCACTCACCAGACAGTGGCATGTTTCACTCACCAGACAGTGGCATGTTTCACTCACCAGACAGTGGCATGTTTCACTCACCAGACAGTGACATGTTTCACTCACCAGATAAGTGGCATGTTTCACTCACCAGACAGTGACATGTTTCACTCACCAGATAAGTGGCATGTTTCACTCACCAGACAGTGACATGTTTCACTCACCAGACAGTGGCATGTTTCACTCACCAGATAAGTGGCATGTTTCACTCACCAGACAGTGACATGTTTCACTCACCAGATAAGTGGCATGTTTCACTCACCAGACAGTGGCATGTTTCACTTACCAGACAGCGCATGGCAGTGATAATTAATTCTTGTTTAGAAAACATTGTAGACAAAGCTAAGGGTGTGAGAATGTTGAGGGCTGGCTGAAGGGAGAGTGGGGGATGCTGGAAAATAAATTCAGAAAGATTGGTCGATAACAGTAACTCCCCATCCCCCCTTGTCTAACAAGGATAACAAACAAAACAAATATCATCTCTCTCCAATACACAACACACTATGAGACTCTACCTAGTGTGTACCTATATGTCACCACCTGTCACCACCTGTCACAACCTGTCACCACCTGTCACCAAAATTGTCACCACAATTCCCACCACCTGCCACAGCCTGTCACCACATGTCACCACATGTCACCATGTGTCACCATGTGTCACCACATGTCACCACAATCCAAGGAGTCCATCCAAGTGTCCTCATAACTACTGAAAGTCATCCTCAGATAAGAGAAATAAATTATTTCTGGTTTTGTAGCCAATGATATAAGCAAACGTAATCAATAGATCTGAGCCAGTCAGAAATCTGAGTGGAAATACAGACAGCCTGAGTGTCTTCAGTCAAGATGGGTCAATGATGCAGACAGATTTATGATGTGCAAGATATACTCCGCTGGGCGGAGAGGTAACATTCATCAGCTGAGTGGACAGAGAACCTGGCCTTCACCTTAGAGTAGTGGCTTGGGCCAACCAGATGATGTTGCAAAACATGGGTAAATTTGTTCTCTCTACCTTGTCTTTTATGTGTCAGATGTGACACTAAACACTGTCAGTGACTTCTACCAGGGGAAATAAATATTCCACATAAGAACATGAGGAAAACCCTCATGGCTTCAAACAGCCACACAATACTCATATGTACAGAAAGAAATTTTTATCATATTTCGAAATACACTGAAATGAATCATTGTAACATTAAGGTATTATCACGCATAAAGAACGCAAATATGTCACAGACCCGATTTGCGTATGAGCGCCATCTAGTGAAAGCGATTTGCGTATGAGTGCCATCTAGTGAAAGCGATTTGCGCATGAGCACCATCCAGTGATCCTGTTGGTTCCCCATTATGTTAAAACACCTAAAAAGATATACGCGTGAATATTTGACAACTGCACAAAATGAGGTTTTTTAATCTCACAAAACAAGTCAAATAAGTTTTTAAAATGGCCAAAAGGGCCATTTTAAAAACTTATCTTTTTTTTGGAAAAAAATCCAAACATAGCACAGACATGTGGGAATATTTACAATACACCATTCTGACATTTGTATAATATTCTGTGCATTAAAAAAAATTGAAAGTTGGCAACACTGTTTTGTTCAGTTGTCAAATATTGTGTTGACCCATATGCCAAAGCAGTCATTCACATAATTAATTTGAAATTTATTGATCTCTGTCACTGGCCTTGGCTTAGCCAGATACTGGATCTGATGACATCAAAAACATATTTTCTACGAGCACATAAGTAGCCACACACCATGACACGACCCACAGGACTTGGCCATGTCTGACGGGAGTAAGTCCTCAGTCCACAAGATTTACTGGCCCCAAGAAAAGGATGAATTGCACTTTGGAAAGACAACAAGCCCGATGGACACAGATCAATGTTAACCAACACAACAGTGCCACTGAGAGGAATGTAGGCCAAAGAACAGAAGTGTGTCATGCTCCCTGAACCTGGCAGAACTGACAGAGAATGATGCATTTACTGCTCTTTAGTCTCCTAATAAATATAGTCAGATTCTAGTTGTAATATAATGCCATAACTAGTATAAATTAATTGCATAATGCCACAATTGAGCTGATGATGTTGCATTTTGGCTGAGATTGGATCAAGGAGATTGAACTGGTGATGCCGACAGTTAATCGAAGAGACTGAACTGATTAAGCTAGCAACGGACCAAATGAGACTGAATTGGCGTTGCTGACAATGAATCCAAGTGACTGAGCTAATGGCACTGATTGCGGATCAAAACAACTCAATTTGTGACACTGTCAATGGACCACAGGTACTGGACTGTTTATGCTGACAGCTGATCAAAGCGACTGAACTGATGCTGATAGTGGATCAAAGTGACTGAAATGATGCTGACAACGGATCAAAGTAACCCAGAAACAATGCTGACAGCAGACCAAAGACACTGAAATGATGCTGACAGTAGATCACTGAGCAGTCAGATGGTGGTGACAGACATTATGCAAAATGAACCTGGGATAATTATTCAGTAACGCTGCTGATGACTAAGTTGGCTGAGGCAGCGATTCTAAACGTGGGCCGTAAATGCTGAATGGGTGTCAGCGATCAACAAAGTGGATTCAATATGGCTGATTAAAGAATTCGTGTAATGAATGAGTGTCTGACGAAGGCATCAAACTGCTGCGTCTCTATGTTCGCCTGCTGGCAGCGTTTATGAGTAATCAATCAGGCTGTGGGTCTGCAATCGGCGTTGTTTGTGGCTGGAATTCATAATTAATTACGGCGATCGTGCAAGCCTGAACTGTCGGAGTGACGACTCCGCCAGCCATGCACTGCCCTCTGCTGGGACACAGGTGTACCGACAACGGTGCGATGCGGCCGTGCCACAGCTGTGGCATCACGCAACGGCAGAGGTGTTGTTTGTCGTACCTGTCCAAGTACACGTGTGTGCAGTCAGGTATGTACAGTCAGGTGTGTGCAGTCAGGTATGTACAGTCAGGTGTGTGCAGTCAGGTGTGTACAGTCAGGTGTGTACAGTCGGATGTGTTGCACTGCTGGAATACAGAAGAGGTGGAGGGGTGGTCATCCCCATGGACTGCCTTGAGTAAGTAACGGCCACTTATCACCTGTGTAGGAGCCAAGAGGAACAACAGGGACTATGTAGAATACACTCGCGGTGGTATTAGCATCATACCTGTTGCATGTCATTGATAGCTGTAGGGGGACTAGTATAGAAACATCATATCCCCAGACATCTCCATGCATGCTGAATGAGTGCAGCACTGCAACCTCTCTACCTAATCACAGACCAGTCTCAGAAACATGACACACTTTAGCTGTTCTTAAAATGCATAGATAATAAATATTGGCAACTGTGTGTATTGACGGACAGTCAGACAGTTCTCAACAATACCTGCCTCAGGTGTCCTCGAGTAGCCATGTGATCTAACATTTATAGTCTATTTCTACAAATGAACAATGCTACTTTCGGAAACACGGTTTCCATGTTTTATAGCAAATCATGACGCTGACTTGTGACTATCTTTAGCCTTGGGATGTGACAGCACCAGTCTCAATGACACATCACAAGATCTCTGATGATGTCAGTAAGATATCATAATATCACAGTGATATCATCCCATTTACAGCTCAGGGTGAGATAGACTCTCCATGCATCAAACTCATGTCATTGATTAAGTCATTCTAACTGCCAAATACAACAGGAGAATTTATAATTAAAGCAGGCGCCAATTATTATAGTGTATTTTACAATACAGACGACAATGTTAAATTATTAAACACAGATAAGGTACCATTTATATCATGTCGTCTATAGTATCATTTACATACTGATTTACGCAATACCGTGCAATACATATTGTCACACACGGACAGTTAATTATCACATCAGCACACACAGCATTATGTAGTTAGAAATCAAAATATACATGCATGTTCTTCCTATAGTTAATGACGTAAACATTGCTGATTATAATAACGTAGTCTTATATTGTGCCAGTGTCTGCCTACAGCTGCAATTATAACAGTTCATCCATAACTACCAGGGCCTGGTGATGTTTCAGGCACCAATCAAAGCACCTCCCACAACGCATTTTGTAGATCAAACCAGTGGTGCTGACAGTTTAGTCATTTCTGTGGGGGGTGTATTTGTGGAAGGGAAAAGTGGGTTCCCTGTCTCTTAAGACAATTAAGACACTTGGCTCTCGCATAGTGACGTGAACAAAACGGCAAAATTACTAAACCATTATAGGGAACATATGATTGACAGAGATGATTTGGAGCAATATCCATATTACGTACTGCAACACTTATAGATTTAATAACACCACAAGACCATCAACCAGAATAATATTTCACTCAAATTTGTGTACAACATCTCTACACTGTGAGTGTTATAATAGGTTCTGCATCCATATGCAACTGTTTGTATTTATTACCCATTATAACTGTGTAACTTGAAGCAAACTGTTTTATAATTAAAACGTAATACAATATAGCTGTTTTCATTTCATGGAAAAAGTTCCATTGGGAAACTGTGCAAACCCCACACTTAAGCTGACCAACAGACACGCGTTTAGGACAGGGAAATAAATCAGTTGCCTGATGAAGGAAACTTCATTAGCATAAATGAGACTTTGTGGGCAAAGAGTATGCATAATTCACATCCAATTTGCACATTTAATACGTGGCCAGCATCCAATGCCCAGGAATGCGGTAAGAAGCCACTGTCATTGTGAAAATGTTAATCACGATTCAATGCTTAATACAGGCCAGAGGTAATGTGTTTTAAGTCATTAGGAATCCATCTCATTGACAGTTGGTTGTGACAGGTGTTGATGTCAACTACAATGTCCGCCTGGTTGAGTGTATAAGAATTGTGTTTTTTATTAATTCAGTCTCAACACAGATTTGTACTGATCATACATAAAACATGTGAACTTGTCCGGCGTCATTTAAATTTCATTGGTTGAATTAATCGACTGGACGTTCACGTCTGATTCAATCCGCACGAGTATGACATCCCCAGCTAAATCATTTATTCTGCATACATATAAAAACAAATCACAAATCACTATGCATGTTTCAAAACAAGTACCATAGAAATGCATCGAACAGGTAACATATTTCACATCACGCAGTCAGCTTCGACAGTAAAACGCAACCAATGAGGTAATCCAGAAGATCTACTGCCCTATGTAAGACTTCAGGAAACCATCGCGGTTGATAAAAAGCCATGGCCTATCATCACAGGTAACACATCACCTGTAAAACATGTCTCTGCCAGTGTCTGGCCTCCATTATCATCAACAACACATTATCAATTTCCCCTGTAGATAACATCAACACTCAGCCACAGCCACATTCTGTGCAGGTAGGAGACACACAGAGAGAGCAAGTGATGACGCAGCCGGGTTTATCCGCCTAGTGGACGGCTATGTCGACATCCAGGTGTGGGCATGACACGTCATGTAGTATCAAGTGACACGGCATGTAGTATCAAGTGACACGCTCACAATGGTGTGTGATTAGCCGGCGTCATGTCGTGTCGTGGCTGTCTTTCATTAATTCGGTCTTTGTCTGTTGCAGGGAGCAAGGACACTGACAGCAGGCACAGTGGACATCACAAAGACTGGACACTGTCCACTACCCAGTACATGCACACAGTGAGGGGACAACGACTGGACACTGTCCATAACCAGCACACGCACACGGAGTTACGTCACACGACAGTCACTAACAGATATTATGGTAAAACTACAAATACACGATCAACGAAGAAGTGACATCACGTCTTCTCTTGTCTTCTATAGAACCAAATAACTAGTTTTTAATGACACAAAACAACAGCACTGTCAATGCAAAACAAGACTAAAACTCAGCTGTGATGAGACTATTCACCGAAAAAGGGTTCAACATCAAAGATGGTTATTAGTGTGAAATAACATTCTACCCAATGGAATACTGGCAGATACGCTGCGATTTCATGTGAATTTAAGTGCACTAGGTGGCACTGCTGTAGCTTCGTGTGCAGTGAATCGGCTCTGACAACCTGTGATTAGACTATGATCAATGTGGCCGTCAGTTGTATATTGACGCACCATGGACCACAGTGCATGTGTAGTTATCATACGAGACCATAGGCGCCACATCGCGTACGTACACCAGCGCCAACTGCTGGTCACTTCCTGGAAGTACAGATCGCCCATTGACAATGCTAACTACGTCGCTGAGTGACGGAGATATGCATCACCTGTACAACTGTGATCAAGTCGTGAAAATATAGACAAGCTGGAGTTGCTATCGCACATCACAAGAAACCGATTCTTCCGCAATTGACACCTCCTCGGTGGCGACACTGATGCGTCATTAATCAACGACTTCAGCCAATCTTGCATGTGTTTGTGTCACCGATGCAAGCCAATTACTGTCTCGAGTAATGCACCCGGATGGTGACAGCGCAGTCACACTGCATTCTCCAACTATCACCGACAAACAAGTGTAATTGAAAATCAAATTATCAGGACCGCGAATATTGTGATAACTACTGACAGCCATATCAGTAATTCACATGAGAGCAATCAAACGTCACGGCCGGCTGATGGATTATGCATACAAGTGATCCGTACTGGTGCCCTGTCTATGACTTCCGTCCCAGGAAACGTGTGGGAATAGGCACTAGTCCATCACATCCACAGATGGCAGACCATGTAACACCCGTCTATAGAACACGGCAGGATGCACGGGCAGCAGTTTCCCTGTCATCGCTTGACAGGTGATGAAATCAACTCAGGTGTAAATACTGAATTATCTCCAGATGCGTGGCTGACTCAGTAGACAGCAGTTGGCAAACGTTTTGTCCCGTTACAAATAGCTGTCTACTGGAAACCAGGCAACAGATTTGAGGAGTCAGAGTGGCAGGACAGATGCAGTGTGTGGTCTGTACATGTTGCTGTCTGTCTATGCACCAGTTGTGAGTAGAAATACAGACACATAAGAGGAAGAGGAAGAGGAAGAGGAAGAGGAAGAGGAAGGTGAAACAGCAATATTTGCGAAACGAGCTACACCAAAGGTGACGCCACATAAATTAAATGTTATAGAAAGTAAGAAATGCGTAGTAAAACTGAGGTTCTGAAAGTGGAGACTGTCAACATACTATATGAGGACAGATGTTGGCAATGCGGCTGTGAATGTGAAACTACAAAGAGAAAGTGAAACTACAAAACAAAAGAGAAACTACATAAACTGATCACAGTAAAATATGCCAATGTGAACACAGTGGATTCAAATTCTACGCACGCTGGAACAACGCTAACCAGAGTGAGGCTATACACACTATGGCTATGTGCTTGCAGTGCCACCTATGGGTGATAACCGGCATTCTACTGTGCTACCCAGTGACTGTCTCGCCGTCCCCGCGCTCTCTCTCTCCGTCCCCATCCGACTGTCTCATTGTCACCATGCTCCGTCTCAAGCACGCCGAATGTCGCAACCGAAACCTCAAGGTCATACCCAATGACCTTGACATTGACATCAAAGTGCTCAAGTTCAGTGACAACCAGCTGACATACCTCGGTATGGATGAGTTCCGCAACTACAAGTCACTACAGGAGATCTACTTGGCACGTAATCGCATCGACGCGATCGCGCCCGACGCGTTCCGTGGACTCACTAATCTGCAGATCCTCGACCTGGAGGGTAACGAACTGACAACTGTCCCTGCACAGGCATTCCAGTACGTCAGCACGATGCGTATTCTCAATATGCAGAACAACCCGATTCGGTACGTTGGTGCTGACGCGTTCCAACACCTGCGCAACATTGAGGAAGTAAACTTGGAGAACTGCTGGCTGGAGGGGCTGCATCCTGATGCCTTCACACACCTCAATCAGCTCAACGAGATCAACCTCGTCAACAACGAACTGAAGGGGCTCAGTGCGCAGATGGTGCTGCCACCTAGCTTGCATGTTTTGCGGCTGTATCGCAACCCGTGGCTGTGTGACTGTCGACTGCGTTGGTTGCGAGAGTGGATATCTACGACCACTGTCAACTGGGATTTTGCGCGTAACACACCGGTGTGCGCCGCGCCTGAAGTGGTGCACGGACGCAGTTGGAAGGACCTGCCAGTGTCACAGTTCATGTGCGCCGCTAAGACCCTTGGGAACAGCAGTGTGTTTCTGACACAAATCAACATTGGTGAGAACATCACATTTGACTGTAATGTCTTCGGCGATCCACAACCACGCGTCGTATGGACGCACGGGTCAAAGGTAATTGATCCAGATGCCGACGCGACAAAGTACATGGTGGTGGAGACAGGTGGCGCCACCGATGTGCACAGTGCACTGACGTTGTGGTTGGTCGAGGTGGAGGACGCGGGTGTGTACAAGTGTGTAGCAGAGAACGAGGCCGGTGTCTCTTACATCACCTACAGACTCGTAGTGACCGCATTGCCACTGTCATCAGACACTGGTTTCTCCCTGTTCCCACTGTCCACAATGATCATCGTTCTCATAGGAGCGACGGGAGCAGTCATTATTTTCCTGCTGGCTGCCATCATGATTTGCTGTTTGCGGCAGCGGGACCGTAAGCGACACAAGTACAAAGTGCGAGAGTACAAGTACACGACCGCTGTGAAGGCACCAAAGAAATGTGTGGAGAGCAAAGAGAACATAGACACAGAGGAAGACAGTGTCAAAGATGACACGCCTGTGTCACTGCCATCGACACAGCTCCTCCTGGGGGAGACACTCGACATTGAATCGATCACAGAGGACACGTCCGAATTCAAAATGAAAATATTCACATATGCCGAAACACCGAAAGAAAGCGAACATCGGAAAAAACAGGCTGCCATTGTGCATGGTGCGTATCCGACAACACAACGGACAGTTGCCAATCGATGTTGCGACAAGAGTAACGTTCTTCCAGTTGCTCCGGATTTAATCAGCCATGAGCCGCACTCCCCCTACATGCAGACGATGGAACTAATGAATAGTGTTGCTCCGAGCAGTGGCCAGAGGGCGCAAGAGAACAGGTACGTGACTTCAAGCGAACTGAAACCAGCGATAAAGCTCCACAACAGCGCCCTCTATCATTCCGCGGACAGCATCAACTCGGTGCTGTCACAAAATGGTGAGCCCCGAAAAAGCAATGGTGTGACACGCAGCAGACACCCTGTCACGTTCTCAGATGACGTCCAGGTTCAGACGATCCCGGGAACATGTGAGTGCCGGACTATATCTCACCCCATACCCGGGCATGAGAGATCGCAATGTCGAAACCCTGTGTGCAATCGGGAAGATATCAGCAGCCGAACGTTGCCACGACAACACAATGACTGCCTGCCATTGGGCGTCGGGGTTACCAATGGCAACGGGTGTGCCAGCCGAACAATGTACGATAACTCAGGCCATCAAGGGTGGGGTGCAGAACCCACTGACTCGCAAATACGTCCAACAGCTGTCATCACGGCGTCTCTTGTCAACAGCCTTGGGTGTATGCCCAAACTTTCGGGCATGCCCGGGCGGTCAAGTAGTCTGCAAAATGGAGCGTTGACGCTTGGACGGGCGAAGAAACCGTCGCTTCGAACATTTGCGTCGTCGTCGCTTGACGACATTCTGAGTCCACCGTTCCAGTGCGAGAACACAGTGCTGCCACATGGTGGCAATGTAAACAATAAGTCACAAAAGGACACTGTTGTGTGAGGCCATGCGACACACTGAGGTTATATTCTGTTCAACTGTCTGTGGTTGTTTAGGTGATGAGGGTGACGTTAGGATAGTGACCCATGGAATGGCATGTGGCTGGTTGCTCAAAGGACAGAGATGACGTATTGATTTGTGGCAGGCAGAAATTGAGATAAATTACAGCATATGGAAGTTATTGACATGAAGAGAAAAACACATTGTCTTCACCCACAGACATGGATGTTATCATCAGAATAAAGTGCAATGTCAACAGCTTTATTCCAATTCTCATTGGATGAAACATTTCAATAAATGTACTTTGTCTATTGAGTGACATATACAAATATATATTAACGTTAACCCCTAAAAAATCAGATTATAGTTCTTTCCTTCTGATAGAAAGGCAAATATTGCAAACTTTAAGACGGACAATTTATACACTCTATAAAGACTAATGTCAATGAGAGGAATGCGTGAGAGAACGTAAATAAAACCACTTATCAACGTTATCCCACACAGAAAGCTACAAACACAAAGTATGTTTGTGGGTGCTGACATAGTACAGATTCACTGGCAAGATCTTGCACTGTATTTTCGCTGTTTTCTTATAGGCATCAAAGGCTTAATTGATGGAAGAGGATGACAAAAAAGTTAAACTTACCATGTTATTATGTTGACAGACGACGCGTCCCGCACCTTTCATGTGTATCACAAAGGTTATTATCCTAAAGCACTGAATAATTTATATCTCCACCACTGCAACTGTTTATGTGGGCCTTGTTTAGAAGTTTTTATAATACACTGAGAACAAATTGCTCTTGAAAACCCTTATTTTAAATTTACGGTTAAATTTAATCACAATGATCATATTTAACTGCATTTTTTTGCAATATTATATGATTTGTATGAAATCTAAACCAAAAACGTAATGTCAGTGTCTACATTTATGTGATACTCATCATGACAATAAAACAAATGTTTTTAATGTTTTAAATCAATGACTCTCACTACTAATTGTGAAGTACCTGTGTTCCAATTATTTCATTTTCTTCTTTAGGATTGCTTTAATAATGAACAATGAATCATAACCTGCCTACGGGAACGTAGTCGTTAAACAAACCAGTCCGTCCAGAAAGATGGCAACACAATCCATCAATAGCCACTAGTAGAAATAACGGGCTTATAAGGGTCTTACGGAACTGAGGCTTTGACCTTCAACGTAAGGCGCAAACTGACAAGTGCAACATCAATTTGTGTCGGCCACAAGGTCAAGTTATCTCATCCACATTCGTACTACAATTTTATCTTGTACAAACACTGGTGCACTTTCGGAACTCATTAATTATGTTCGCTGTTGATTTATAAAATGAATCTATTTATTATGTTATGTACATGTTACATGTAGTCTAGGTTAAGTTTTGTTTATGTAGACCAATGTTTGAATGTCCATGAAGTACTAAATAAAATGTCTGCCATGACAAGGCAAGCTATTAAAGGAAAAGTTTCGTTGTTGCTATTTTGCACGATGTAAGAAATACTTCAGAAAGAGCTAACTAACAAGCACACATATACATAACTATTTATGATGACACAACTAGTAATGCTGCACTAACAGAACATATTTTATTTGTTGTGTCATTCAATGACAATTCCAGTCTAATTATTTCCAGAAAATCTAACAGGACCCATTCAAATTATACACAGCTCACCCAGATGGTCCCCATGGAAGTATATCCAGTGGACCCAATATGGTCCCCATGAAAGTATGCCCAGAGGACCCAGGACAGTCCCCATGAAAGTATATCCAGTGGATCCAGGATGGTCCCCATGAAAGTATATCCAGTGTATCCACTATCCAGGATGGTCCCCATGAAAGTATATCCATTGGGCACAGGATGGTCCCCATGGAAGTATATCCATTGGGCCCAGGACGGTCCCCATGAAAGTATTGGGTTCTGCTTTAATAACAACTAACTGCATTTAGCTACTGCTTTGAACAATGTAGCACCTTTAGTTTAGCTGACTGGAAAATATTGCATTACCAAGAACATGAAAATATGTTTCAGCATTTGAGATATTTAAATATGTCTGAGGAAATTAATTATTTTACTACAACACTTGTTCTTTCGAAATTTGGCGGCATAGAACACATAGTGTCAACAACACCCCTTTGATCGAGCATAGAACAAATAGTGTCAACAACACCACTTTGATCCGGCATAGAACAAATAGTGTCAACAACACCCCTTTGACCCGGCATAGAACAAATAGTGCCAACAACACCCCTTTGATCCGGCATAGAACAAATAGTGTCAACAACACCCCTTTGACCCGGCATAGAACAAATAGTGTCAACAACATAACTTTGATCTGGCATAGAACAAATAGTGTCAACAACACCCCTTTGACCCGGCATAGAACAAATACAGTCAATAACATAACTTTGACCCGGCATAGAACAAATAGAGTCAACAATATAACTTTGATCCGGCATAGAACAAAAGTGTCAACAACACAACTGTGACCCAGCACATGATTGAGCTGTGTCGATGCAGTTATGCACTCATGGACTTGGTCCAAGTGTCTGTCTCCCTGGAAGATGAAGATGAAGATGCTCCAGGCCAGCGGTGATGGGGCAGCCTTCCTCGTCTGTTTCCTAACTGTGCAAAAAACTGTGCATTGCTAAAATAACATCGGCTGATTTATTCAGAGCAGTAGTTCTTCTATGTATTTCGGTTCTACATTCTGCTGCTGAAAATAACATCTAAGGCAGCATGCACACATTCGCATGTGTCTGTGCACTCGTGAGAGAAAATGAACTCTGAAGTAAGTAGCTGGTTCTTCAATGCACTATTTATATTCGGTATGTTGCAAGATGTCGACGGTTTAAGTCCCTCGGTTGTATTTACATAGCTCCGTTTGTGATCGAGGAATGAGACCCATGGTAATGCCAGCGCCATCTGTCAGGCGGCGAATACCGATCCGTTGTCTGATGTGTCGGTGATACTAAGTGAAATGGCCAATTCGTCTGACAGTCTCAAATGCCACAAGTTGCCTTGATGTGATAAACAATTGAGTTGTTTGCATTTGTATATATTTTATACAATTTTATACAAACAATGTCTACTTGCCTAGATACATGTGAGCATGAATGCATGTACTTGTGTATGCCGATGCATGCATCCCTGTCTACCTTCACACACCCACATGCTATCACAGTTAGCGGTGCTATAATTACTTTTATTAAATTACCAACACAAGACAGTTCTGCTTTATGAATCTGTGCTCAACACAAATATTCCTGAACAAAACATAAAAATATTACCACAGTTCTAACCCTAATGGTTGACCCGACATGAGTCAAATATTTCACACACAAAATGTCCAAATTGTCTATTGCTTTCAGAATAGTAAACGCCAGGTGTAGACTGAACAGCAGCGGTAGGCAGGGCTAACAGCAAGTTCCTGGAGTATGCCCTTTTAAGCTGAATACAATTGTGTCTGTTTTCCACAATCAAGACTGGCAAAAGTCAGAAAGTGGGATGAAGTACAAATTATTCCACTGAAGTACAAATTATTCCACACGCTTATTGTGTAAAACACAATGGGTAGTCAAACCAACAGGTCCCGTGCCCGAAGTCAAACCAACAGGTCACGTGCCCCAAGTCAAACCAACAGGTCACGTGCCCCAAGTCAAACCAACAGGTCACGTGCCCCAAGTCAAACCAACAGGTCCCGTGCCCCAAGTCAAACCAACAGGTCCCGTATCCCAAGTCAAACCAACAGGTCCCGTACCCAAGTCAAACCAACAGGTCCCGTGCCCCAAGTCAAACCAACAGGTCCCGTGCCCCAAGTCAAACCAACAGGTCCCGTGCCCCAAGTCAAACCAACAGGTCCCGTACCCAAGTCAAACCAAAAGGTCCTGTACCCTATGTCAAACCAACAGGTCCCGTGCCCCAAGTCAAACCAACAGTCCCGTATCCCAAGTCAAACCAACAGGTCCCGTATCCCAAGTCAAACCAAAAGGTCCTGTAACCAACAGGTCCCGTGCCCCAAGTCAACCAACAGGTCCCGTACCCAAGTCAAACCAACAGGTCCCGTATCCCAAGTCAAACCAACAGGTCCCGTGCCCCAAGTCAAACCAACAGGTCCCGTATCCCAAGTCAAACCAAAAGGTCCTGTACCCTATGTCAAACCAACAGGTCCCGTGCCCCAAGTCAAACCAACAGGTCCCGTATCCCAAGTCAAACCAACAGGTCCCGTATCCCAAGTCAAACCAACAGGTCCCGTATCCCAAGTCAAACCAACAGGTCCTGTACCCTATGTCAAACCAACAGGTCCCGTGCCCCAAGTCAAACCAACAGATCCCGTATCCCAAGTCAAACCAACAGGTCCCTCCCAAGTCAAACCAACAGTCCGACCCAAGTCAAACCAACAGGTCCCGTATCCCAAGTCAAACCAACAGGTCCCGTGCCCCAAGTCAAACCAACAGTCCCGTCCAAGTCAAACCAACAGTCCCTCCCAAGTCAAACCAACAGGTCCCGTGCCCCAAGTCAAACCAACAGGTCCCGTGCCCCAAGTCAAACCAACAGGTCCCGTATCCCAAGTCAAACCAACAGGTCCCGTGCCCCAAGTCAAACCAACAGGTCCCGTGCCAAGTCCCAAGGGCTAAGAACCAACAGGTCCCGTGCCCCAAGTCAAACCAACAGGTCCCGTATCCCAAGTCAAACCAACAGGTCCCGTCCCAAGTCAAACCAACAGGTCCCGTGCCCCAAGTCAAACCAACAGGTCCCGTATCCCAAGTCAAACCAACAGGTCCCGTGCCCCAAGTCAAACCAACAGGTCCCGTATCCCAAGTCAAACCAACAGGTCCCGTACCCAAGTCAAACCAACAGGTCCCGTGCCCCAAGTCAAACCAACAGGTCCCGTATCCCAAGTCAAACCAACAGGTCCCGTGCCCCAAGTCAAACCAACAGGTCCCGTACCCAAGTCAAACCAACAGGTCCCGTGCCCCAAGTCAAACCAACAGGTCCCGTATCCCAAGTCAAACCAACAGGTCCCGTGCCCAAGTCAAACCAACAGGTCCCGTGCCCCAAGTCAAACCAACAGGTCCCGTGCCCCAAGTCAAACCAACAGGTCCCGTGCCCCAAGTCAAACCAACAGGTCCCGTATCCCAAGTCAAACCAAAAGGTCCTGTACCCTATGTCAAACCAACAGGTCCCGTGCCCCAAGTCAAACCAACAGGTCCCGTATCCCAAGTCAAACCAACAGGTCCCGTATCCCAAGTCAAACCAACAGGTCCCGTACCCCAAGTCAAACCAACAGGTCCCGTACCCAAGTCAAACCAACAGGTCCCGTGCCCCAAGTCAAACCAACAGGTCCCGTGCCCCAAGTCAAACCAACAGGTCCCGTATCCCAAGTCAAACCAACAGGTCCCGTACCCAAGTCAAACCAACAGGTCCCGTGCCCCAAGTCAAACCAACAGGTCCCGTGCCCCAAGTCAAACCAACAGGTCCCGTGCCCCAAGTCAAACCAACAGGTCCCGTGCCCAAGTCAAACCAACAGGTCCTGTACCCAAGTCAAACCAACAGGTCCCGTGCCCCAAGTCAAACCAACAGGTCCCGTATCCCAAGTCAAACCAACAGGTCCCGTACCCCAAGTCAAACCAACAGGTCCCGTCCATCAACCAAAGTCAAACCAACAGGTCCCGTCCCAAGTCAAACCAACAGGTCCCGTATCCCAAGTCAAACCAACAGGTCCCATGCCCCAAGTCAAACCAACAGGTCCCGTATCCCAAGTCAAACCAAACAGGCGTCCCAAGTCAAACCAACAGTCCCTCCCAAGTCAAACCAACAGGTCCCGTGCCCCAAGTCAAACCAACAGGTCCCGTACAACCCGTTTCCCCAAGTCAAACCAACAGGTCCCGTATCCCAAGTCAAACCAACAGGTCCGTGCCCCAAGTCAAACCAACAGGTCCCGTGTCCAAGTCAAACCAACAGGTCCCGTTCCAAGTCAAACCAACAGGTCCGTGCCAAGTCAAACCAACAGGTCCGTATCCCAGTCAAACCAACAGGTCCGTGCCCCAAGTCAAACCAACAGGTCCCGTATCCCAAGTCAAACCAACAGGTCCCGTATCCCAAGTCAAACCAACAGGTCCCGTGCCCCAAGTCAAACCAACAGGTCCCGTATCCCAAGTCAAACCAACAGGTCCCGTGCCCCAAGTCAAACCACATCCCACCAATCACCACAGGTCCCTCTCCCAAGTCAAACCCTAGTCAACAAAAGGTCCCATGCCCCAAGTCAAACCAACAGGTCCCGTATCCCAAGTCAAACCAACAGGTCCCGTGCCCCAAGTCAAACCAACAGGTCCCGTACCCAAGTCAAACCAACAGGTCCCGTAACCCAAGTCAAACCAACAGGTCCCGTCCCCAAGTCAAACCAACAGGTCCCGTATCCCAAGTCAAACCAACAGGTCCCGTGCCCCAAGTCAAACCAACAGGTCCCATGCCCCAAGTCAAACCAAAGGTCCGTACCATCAAACCAACAGGTCCCGTCCCAAGTCAAACCAACATCCCCAAGCACCAACAGGTCCACCCCAACAAACCAATCCCACCAGCCTCCAACCACCAACCACCACCAATGCACCACCAGCCTCCAACCACCAACCACCACCAATGCACCACCAGCCTCCAACCACCAACCACCACCAATGCACCACCAGCCTCCAACCACCAACCACCACCAATGCACCACCAGCCTCCAACCACCAACCACCACCAATGCACCACCAGCCTCCAACCACCAACCACAACCAATGCACCACCAGCCTCCAACCACCAACCACACAATGCACCACCAGCCTCCAACCACCAACCACCACCAATGCACCACCAGCCTCCAACCACCAACCACAACCAATGCACCACCAGCCTCCAACCACCAACCACAACCAATGCACCACCAGCCTCCAACCACCAACTACCACCAATGCACCACCAACCACCCAACGGACACATAGGTCTAAATTAAATATGATGCGCCTGACAGATTACAGTGTATGTCTGTATGTCCGCCACAGCCGCGTGTAGATATCATTAGCTGACTACTCGCTGCGACTACAACGGCTGCAAGGGCTTCGCTCAATGGCTAGTCTAACTGTCCCCCTCCAGCAATAAATCTCGAGTCTTCCCGTGAGTGTTGAGTGAGGCAGCTATGAATGGAGCGGTTTCTTTAACGGATGTCACGGGCGTGGAAACTGGAATGCGTTGAATATTTTATAATTTAATTTAGGCTGTTTTTTAAAGAGAAATCTCAATACAATCACATCATTGGTTGAAGTGATAAGCTGAAATTGACGAGATACAAGCATCACGCATGCACACATGACTGAAGCAGGCATGCTTTTGCTTGCAAAAAAACATGTTAATGTACACACAATGCATGTATACATGTTTTTATTTATTACAGACACAAAAACATATTGCGTGTACACAGGCATGTACACAGGCAGGACACACACAAATGTACACATGCGTACACACAAAACACTGTATACACTCATCAAGAAACGCACATTCATTGTACACATCGGCACAAATACAGAACTTATTTACTACTAACAAAAGTAATTCAAAGGAACTTTAATTTAAAAATATATTTACAGTATATTTGCTTGAATACATTTTATAACTTTTCAGAATCTTAAAGTAGACATTTCTGAGTGTGCATTACCTCTTTCACATATACACAACATATGTGTGCACATTCCAGCACTAATATATCACTTCCACAAAAAAACATAATCTTTTGGCAAAAACAGATCTTAAATCTAACTTACTATCACACACAAAATAGCCTTCTCGCAAGGTCATAGTTCATGCATACTCAGGGTCGTGCGTCGACTTTGCCATGGTAAACATGTTATATTTCTATAACCTCATCTAAAGGTGCAAAATGAAAACTAAATGAAACACTAACACAATTGTTTACAACAACTGCAGCAAAAATTGCTTAACACTCCCTGTGCATCAAATCTGCAGCATATAAAGTAGACCCAGGAGACACAGCCACCAGGTACTTCCTGTAAGGAATTCTAGGATCCAGTGAAATATTGATCATCATCACATCAAAGCCTCAATAAGGATTAATGTTATTTTTGTCTAATGACTGTCTAACAGGACTTGTTCTTCTCCAGATTTATCCACAGTTAACTTCAGAAGGGCAAGTGCATTTTACTTGTGCAAGGAAACATTAAATGTTGTGTATTCCTGCAGTAAGCTTTAACGGTATTATCAATTCAAAAGAAAACTAATACTTATATACCATATGGAATATCAACTGAAATTATTGAAAATATGTATAAAATACACTGATTCAACATTTGGCACAAAGCATCAAACACATCGCCAAAGTACAACCATCACCATTTTAAGTACAACCGCCATGGTACAACCGTCACGTTACAACCGCCACGTTACAACCGCCAAGGTACAACCGCCACGGTACAACCGCCACGTTACAACTGCCACGTTACAACCGCCACGGTACAACCGCCACGTTACAACCGCCACGTTACAACCGCCAAGGTACAACCGCCACGGTACAACCGCCACGGTACAACTACCACAGTACAACTACCACGGTACAACCGCCACGGTACAACTATCACAGGTACAACTACCACGGTACAACTACCAAGGTACAACTACCAAGGTACAACTGCCAAGGTACAACTACCAAGGTACAACTACCAAGGTACAACTACCAAGGTACAACTGCCACGGTACAACTGCCACGGTACAACTACCAAGGTACAACTACCAAGGTACAACTGCCACGGTACAACTATCACAGTACAACTACCACGGTACAACTACCAAGGTACAACTACCAAGGTACAACTGCCACGGTACAACTGCCACGGTACAACTACCAAGGTACAACTACCAAGGTACAACTACCAAGGTACAACTGCCAAGGTACAACTGCCACGGTACAACTACCAAGGTACAACTACCAAGGTACAACTACCAAGGTACAACTGCCAAGGTACAACTGCCACGGTACAACTACCACGGTACAACTCCAGGTACAACTACCAAGGTACAACTACCAAGGTACAACTACCAAGGTACAACTGCCAAGGTACAACTGCCACGGTACAACTGCCACGGTACAACTGCCACGGTACAACTACCACGGTACAACTACCACGGTACAACTACCACGGTACAACTGCCACGGTACAACTACCAAGGTACAACTGCCACGGTACAACTGCCACGGTACAACTGCCAGGTACAACTACCAAGGTACAACTACCAAGGTACAACTACCAAGGTACAACTGCCACGGTACAACTACCACGGTACAACTGCCACGGTACAACTGCCACGGTACAACTGCCACGGTACAACTGCCACGGTACAACTGCCACGGTACAACTGCCACGGTACAACTGCCACGGTACAACTACCACGGTACAACTGCCACGGTACAACTGCCACGGTACAACTGCCACGGTACAACTGCCACGGTACAACTGCCACGGTACAACTGCCACGGTACAACCATCACCACTGAGTACAACTGTCATCATGGTACAATTGCCACGGTAAAACAACCACGGTACAACCATAACCATGGTACAACCATCACCATGGTACAACTCCATGGTACAACCATCACCACGGTACAACCATCACCATGGTACAACCGTCATCATGGTACAACCGCCACGGTACAACCATCACCACGGTACAACTGTCATCATGGTACAACTGCCACGGTACAACCATCACGGTACAACCACCACGGTACAACAGCCACGGTACAACCACAACGGTACAACCACCACGGTCCAACCACCACGGTACAACCACCATGGTACAACCATCACCACGGTACAACCATCACCACGGTACAACCGTCACCATAGTACAACCGTCATCATGATACAACCGCCACTGTACAACCATCACCACAGTACAACCGTCATCATGATACAACTGCCACGGTACAATCATCACCACGGTACAACCGTCACCATGGTACAACTGCCACGGTACAACTCAAGGTTCAACTCCACGGTACAACCGTCACCATGGTACAACTGTTGTCATGGTACAACTGCCACGGTACAACCATCACCACGGTACAACCATCACCATGGTACAACTGTCGTCATGGTACAACTGCCACGGTACAACCGTCATCATGGTACAACTGCCACGGTACAACCGTCACCATGGTACAACTGCCACGGTACAACTGTCATCATGGTACAACTGCCACGGTACAACCGTCATCATGGTACAACTGCCACGGTACAACCGTCACCATGGTACAACTGTCGTCATGGTACAACTGCCACGGTACAACCATCACCACGGTACAACCGCCGTCACCATGGTACAACTGCCACGGTACAACCGCTACGGTACAATCATGACGGTATAACCATCACCACACTACAACCGCCACAGTAGTCCCACTGTCTTCTCATTAACTGTATTGGTGGTTTCACATTATAGGTATCATTTCACAGCTATCGCATCCTGTCGCATCGCTTCGTATCACATCAAAGCAGACTTGGCATTTTCTATTCAATCAACACTGGCCTCAGGCCAATAATAATATAATCAGACCAGGTCAGACCACAACATTTCAGACAATGGGGTCAGATCGCTTTAAAGCGACATGGTCCGTTCGTGGCTTTTTAATTTTATTGCAAAATCATGTTATACGGTATAAATTATACCTATTATATAGTAAAGACAGTCAAAATATGTTTTCATGTACCATTTAGGGGTTGAAAATAGATGCAGTAAGGGCGCTTAACTCTGTGTACACATCGACCACGAGGCGTTTTCGAAACCGTTGTAGGCGTGGCTAAAAGCCCAGAAGGAAATGCATGATCACGCGATGCAGTATCACGTGAACACAAGTTGACGCCACTAACACCACACCCAGCCAGGTGCACGGCTCCCAGTTGGTAAAGGTCAAAGGGTGGGTGTCACTAGCGGCGATTTGAGTGACAGGCGTCGGGATTCTTATAAACATTCGACGTTTAACATTGCGATGCCAGTTCTGTTTCGATAAAACATTTATTAGCGGTCAGGACGCTACAATAGTTATAATTTATACTGATTAACATGATTTTGCAATAAAAATAAAAAGCCACAAACTGATCATGTTGCTTTAACACCCACAACCTGCAGATGACGGCAATTAAAAAAAATTGTGATTTTATTCACCGGGTCACAAGGTTGGGTCATTTATAATCATGGATATTCAATAAGATGGCGTGTCAAGATGCCTGGGTCTTGGTGATGAAGGTCACGTGTTTGAGAATTTTGCGACGTTCGTGAAATGAAATAATGACAGGACTTGCAGCATTGGAGGGAGAGCACAGGACACACAAAGTGGCATGGTTTGACAGGACCCACAAAGTGGCATGGTTTGACAGGACACAAAAAGTGGCATGGTTTGACAGGACACACAAAGTGGCATGGTTTGACAGGACATACAAAGTGGCATGGTTTGACAGGACATACAAAGTGGCATGGTTTGACAGGACATACAAAGTGGCATGGTTTGACAGGACATACAAAGTGGCATGGTTTGACAGGACATACAAAGTGGCATGGTTTGACAGGACATACAAAGTGGCATGGCTTGACAGGACATACAAAGTGGCATGGCTTGACAGGACATACAAAGTGGCATGGTTTGACAGGACATATAAAGTGGCATGGTTTGACAGGACATACAAAGTGGCATGGCTTGACAGGACATACAAAGTGGCATGGTTTGACAGGACATACAAAGTGGCATGGCTTGATACTATACCCTTTACTCTGGAGTTGAACGAATGTGGCAGAATTCTTGAAATATTAATATTTTACAAAAAAATCTGACAGCCAGTGGATGGTAAGTATGTTCAGAAGCGGATTTAAAAATTTAGCGAATCTGACCAAATTTGTTCAGCATTGGTGACATAGATTCAGTTGACGCCTTGACACTTTTGACAACTCTTGACAGTACAACTCTTGACAGGCCCATGTTTTATGGTTGTAGAACATTTTACTATCCAACTCCAGTTGACACTGCATGTTGACTGTTGACAATACATGTTGACATTGCATGTTGACTGTTGACACTACATGCTGACACTGCATGTTGACAGTTGACACTATTTTTTGACACTGTCTGTTGACAGTTGACACTGCATGTTGACACTGTATTGACAGTTGAAACTGCATATTGACACTGCATGTTGACACTGCATGTTGACACTATGTGTGGTCACTGTGTGTTGACAGTTGACACTATGTGTTGACACTGCATGTTGACAGTTGACACTACGTGTTGACACTGTGTGTTGACAGTTGACACTGCATGTTGACACTGTGTGTTGACACTGTGTGTTGACAGTTGACAATTTTAAAAGTGATATGCATTTCTAATTTAATAAATGTGATTTAAAGAAATCCAATATTTAAAATAATATTGAGAAGGAAGTATTCTGCCACCCAGCTGAACACTCCTCTTTCACATATGTCCACCACTGCATATAGCCAGATACCTCATTGTACAGCTGAATACACTACGGCACAGTAGCATGAACAAAACTGTCCAGCAGAATGAGGATCTGAACCCTGACCTTTTGGCTGTCAGCCAAATATTCTAACCACTGCTCCACTCCTACTGGCTGTAAGGGCGATACTATTCCAATTTCACAAACAATTACGCTAAATTCCACCGATCTCTGTCCGAATCACTGTAGGCAGAAGGAAATCGTTCACTGACCCGTCATGATTACATGTATTTAACAACACCTCAACCAGTAATCCCCAGTGACTACGGTCCGTCCTCACTGCTGTACTCTATCATCGCCTTTCTAATCACTGAAAATCACACTTCTTACATAATATGACTAATTATGCCGCACATTTAGTTAGGCTACTTATTTATTTAGATGTATTCACAACGATCGCCATGGAGTCCAGCACGGCACGGTTCAATCGCTGTCGATTTGTAATCAATTTCTCACACGCAGCTGAGTAAGTGACGTCAGTTCACACTTAGTCACCTCACAGTCACCGTACTGAGTAACTGTTGGAAATGACTGACTGAAATAGACAAGGAGCAGGAGTTGAGAAATCAGTAACACTCGGGTGCATGGTGTCACTAGTGGTGTTGATATTGGCACGCCAGGCAGGGTGTCTGGGTGCAATGTGTGCGAATATAGAACACACCAAGCACACAACGCATGTCGCACGCACCCACAGTGCTTGTGTTAATCAATGCCCAATCAATCGCAGTAGAACAGTGCCGGATAATCCACACTTGATTGGAACAATCACAGCCACGAGTGACAGCTGTCAATCACAGACAAAATGTGTACTGCACCGACACACTACTAGGGTACATGACCTTCCAGACCGTGAAAAGAAAATGTTTTATGTGTGGTAATTAAAAAATATCACTTGCGCTATGCTTACACGAATGCATACGAATGATTATCAACAATACTGACATGCAAAATATTGGTGCACATGGTTAATGATGTAACCGTATTGCAAATTGGAAGATGTCGTTCTGAGGACACAATCACACTCGACCATGGACACGACATATTTGATTATGACGTGTGGAACTAAGACCACAGGAACCCAACAAAGAGGATGGCACCTTCTAAGTGCATTGGAAAGCGGAAGAGGTAGACCACGACTGAGCTGGGAGGAAACTGGGAAGGACAAATTGGCAGGTTTAGGAAGGGAGTGGCGAGTGACATCAATTGAAGGGGAATGGAGACTGAATTGGAAACCATAGCTGTATGTAGAGACCTGTCCACCCATCATTTGGACGGGTAAAATCTGTTTTGGATGGTAAGAAATGTCACTGGATGGGAAAAAATAAGGAGCAAAAAAGATCTTCCAAAATCATAGATATTATCAGTATGATGCTTTGAAAATGGGTGTGTTTGTAGTTTGTAATTCACTTCTGGACTGGCTTGAGTTGTCAGTCAACATGCATGCATCTACATACAAATGTGTGACTGCTGGCAAAAAGTTTACCCTGCATAAAGTACTGGAAGTGAAGGTAATCATTATTACAAAGTAACTATTTTTACATCTAAATCCTGAAACAAAGCTCACATGCTGCCCGGCAAAATGGTTGGTCAATGGTCACTCTCAGACTTGATGCAGTGTTACTGCTGTCAGCAGACATGATGACACTGAGAGATGTAAAGTATTACAGCTGTCAACAGACTTGATGACACTGAGAGATGTAAAGTATTACAGCTGTCAACAGACTTGATGACACTGAGAGATGTAAAGTATTACAGCTGTCAACAGACTTGATGACACTGAGAGATGTAAAGTATTACAGCTGTCAACAGACTTGATGACACTGAGAGATGTAAAGTATTACAGTTATCAGCAGACTTGATGACACTGAGAGATGTAAAGTATTACAGCTGTCAACAGAGTCTTGATGACACTGAGATATGTAAAGTATTACAGCTGTCAACAGAGTCTTGATGACACTGAGATATGTAAAGTATTACAGCTGTCAACAGAGTCTTGATGACACTGAGAGATGTAAAGTATTACAGCTGTCAACAAACATGATGACACTGAGGGACGTAAAGTATTACAGCTGTCAACAGACTTGATGACACTGAGGTATGTAAAGTGGATATGCAAAGTTACAAACGTAAGTTTTGAAGGATGGATTTGCAACAGTAAAAACATAAAAATAGGTCTATTTTGATGACAGTCCTCTCTTAACTTCAAGAAACAATACAAAAACAATTTTTTTTATTTTGTATGAGTAAAACCTACAAAATCTGAGCAGTGACTCATAATGTGTCAAAATAACACAAGCTAAGTAGAACAATTATTGGCCATAAATACGCATAATTTATTAAAATTCTAAAGTGCACACTTCTGTGTGGGATGACTCAAATTGTGTACGTCAGGTCACGCGTCATGTGATGTCACTGTATGAAGAGTGACCCTCTGTGTTGGCAACCTCTCTGGCAGGTCTGGCACTTCCTGGCACGTCCTGGCAGTTGGCAGTTGAATACAAGTTACACACAAAGTGCTAAAGCAATTAGCACTGAGTGAGTCACAACCTGCTCCTGGCACAGGTGATTTAGATGGGACAGTTGTTGGGTCCTTTCTGGAGTCCATGTCAGGGGAAGAACAAACACTGTGGCATAGACAGGGCAACTTCACACTCGGCGTATTGTTATGGTACTAGTTGTATGAACAAAAGTAACACATTAAAACAAACTTATATTATGTATTAAAAATGTATTAAAAATAAAAAAGTATACATTATGTCATGAAAGGTGGTGAAAATCAAAAAATAATTTATTAATCCTTATGAAAAGCTACAAACTACTGTGAACAGGAAAAGAAATTTTCAGATATGTTGCGAACTGAGAGGAAATTAAAAGTGCAAAGAAGGAACTTATATTTACTTTATGATGTTGGAATTCACTAAATATATAATAAAATATGTAATATTCATAGCAAAATATCACGTGTTATTTCATTTATGTTACTTTATTTATTTCTGGAAAATTACTAATTACCTGTGAAAAAAATCTTCCCACTACACATACAATAAATCTAGTTACCTCACACAACTACATCTAGGACAAGTTTCATCTAATTACCTCACACAACTACAACTAGGACAAGTTTCATCTAATTACCTCACACAACTACAACTAGGACAAGTTTCATCTAATTACCTCACACAACTACAACTAGGACAAGTTTCATCTAATTACCTCACACAACTACAACTAGGACAAGTTTCATCTAATTACCTCACACAACTACAACTAGGACAAGTTTCATCTAATTACCCACACAACTACAACTAGGACAAGTTTCATCTAATTACCTCACACAACTAATTTCAACAATACCTAGGACAAGTTTCATCTAATTACCTCACACAACTACAACTAGGACAAGTTTCATCTAATTACCTCACACAACTACAACTAGGACAAGTTTCATCTAATTACCTCACCCAACTACAACTAGGACAAGTTTCATCTAATTACCTCACACAACTAGGACAAGTTTCATCTAATTACCTCACACAACTACAACTAGGACAAGTTTCATCTAATTACCTCACACACTAGGAGGAGGATTTCCTGTTTTTATTGTGATTTTAAAATGTAACTGTCAAAACGTCTGGTTATTTTAAGATTTGTCATGCACAATTTGATTCCTCTATGACTGTACGACATAATTGACAAGGCAGGGTGTAAGTGAACTCAGTGAAGTCACACACAAGAGCATACCTTCAATATATGCTAATTACTTGCAAAAACTTCATCCATGTAATTTTAGAAAATATATTCCGAATGAGAAAACGGCATTCCTTTAAAAAAAATCCTGCATGGGGGATCCATTATTATGTGGTAATGTCAATGGATAAGTCAGACAATGCCACATCATTTGGGGTCAAGCATTGATGGTGGTTATGTTTTCAATTAACTGTACCTTCATCTGCCACACTCTGTGATAAATCAGCAAATACAAGAAACAGCCAATGAATTACAGATGCATGTCTAACGCTAAAACAGAAACAGCATCTAACATTAATAGGCAGGTGAGGGTGGGTGGCGCCGAGTTCAGATGTAAAATGTTGATCTATGAAGCAGTAACTGACAGAGAGAGCTGAACGGTGGCTGAGTAGGACAAGATGAGACTGGAATCAGAGGCCAGGACTGTTCATGCGTTGGTCATATTTAGTGTTCATTAATAAACAAAAACATCCAGTTGAAAGATTGCTGCACAAATAAATACATGTTGTATATTCATGATCCAGTCTAAAAATTGACATCCAAAGACACCATATATGTTGTTACTGTCATATTTAAGTATAAATTAGCAACCAGAGAGGCCCAAAATTAGACAAATTTAAGTTGAGATTGACTAAATGAATTAAGGAAGGAATTTAAAACTGATATGGTTGTTAAATTATTTGCTATAAACAAACCTGATTCAATGAGTTAAATTAGTTGAACGTGGTTGTGGTTGTACGACACAATACGAACTCCTGTAAGTCTTCTTGTGACAGAGCCTGATGCACGTGATTGAAAAACGAACATTCGATTAACTGAAATGGATGAATTTAACATATCCCCGTTAAAAACTAAAGGTCACTGAGCAAAGTAATTAACCAACAGAGAATTACTCCAAGTCCTATCCACAGCCTCGAAATTCCCAGAAACAAAACAAACAACATTAAATGCACTCAAATCGAGCAGAAATCCCTCAAGTGATAGAAAATACAATGAAACCATTTTATAATTACATCACCAGCATCCCTCACTCAGCCACAGTTCCCATTCGTTGTGGCTATAGTTCTAACCAAATTGGTTTTAACACTGTATAGACGTATCTATTATTTTAATGTGTGTGTATACCAAACCACATGGGCTTAAGTGCAAACAACGAGGTCCTGCAAATAAAATAAACACTCCACACACAGTTAAAAAACCACATCTTTTCTATCTATGTGCTCAAAAATATTTGTCTGAAAATATTTTCATATTTGGATTTCTTTCCTCACCACTGAAACTGTCAGCTCAGCGTGACATCTTAATACCATTTCGATTCAATCTGGTTTTAAATTCTGCCACAATTCCAGTCAGGTGTGGGAACTGGTCACCATAAAGTTGATGTACTGAGGTAGATGTCTTATGTGTATATTCGTTTATATATCTGTGATAAACACAACCTTACAACTACAGAAAATATATTTACATTTTTCTCTCTAATTAGTTTATTTCTTTGACTTTCTTTCCCACAATGAAAAATGTTTGGGGGAATATTTCAAACTACAGTAGAGAACAATAAGATATATTTATCCATCAACATGCACTACTTATGTTGCGATGCCAAAAAGATATAAAACACAGAATTTGAACACCCACGTGTTATTTGGCAATGATCAAATTGTTTCACACTTGAATAGCATGGCTGAATTAGCAACATGACCTCTGGAAAGTAGCCAGATATCTGTAATATGGCAGGAAGGAATCGTAACCTGAAAACATGATGATGTCATGATGGTGGTCATTGTGGACACGATGTTGTCAAGATGGTGGTCTCTGTGGACAGGATGTTGTCATGATGGTGGTCTTTGTGGACAGGATGTTGTCATGATGATGGTCATTGTGGACAGGATGTTGTCATGATGGTGGTCTTTGTGGAAAGGATGTTGTCATGATGGTGGTCACTGAGGACAAGATGTTGTCACGATGGTGGTCATTGTGGACAGGATGTTGTCAAGATGGTGGTTTTTGGACAGGATTTGCCCTGATGGTGGTCTTTTTGGAAAGGATTTTTTTTGGGGCATTTGGTTTTTGGTGGGTCTTTGTGGACAGGATGTTGTCATGATGGTGGTCATTGTGGACAGGATGTTGTCAAGATGGTGGTCATTGTGGACAGGATGTTGTCATTGGTGGTCATTGTGGACAGGATGTTGTCATGATGGTGGTCATTTGGAAAGGGTGTTGTCAAGATGGTGGTCATTTGGGGCAGGATGTTGTCATTAAAGGTGGTCATTGTGGACAGGATGTTGTAAGATGGTGGGCATTTGGAAAGGGTGTTGTCAAGATGGTGGTCATTGGACAGGATGTTGTCAAGGTGGTCATTGTGGACAGGATGTTGTCAAGAAGGTGGTCATTGTGGACAGGGTTTTGTCATGATGGTGGTTTATTTTGGACAGGGTGTTGTCATGATGGTGGTTTATTGTGGACAGGATGTTGTCATGATGATGGTCATTGTGGACAGGATGTTGCTGATGGTGGACATTTGGGCAGGATGTTGTTATATTTGGGTTTTCTTTGGGGGAAGGGTGTTGTCCGGGTGGTGGTCATTGGTTTTTTAAGGGTGTTGTCATGATGATGGTCATTGGGGGGACAGGGGTGTTGTAAAGATTTGGGGGTCACTGGGACAGGATGTTGTCAAGAGGGGTCATTGTGGACAGGATGTTGGGGCATGATTTGGGGGTCGGGGGGCAGGATGTTGTCATGATGGTGATCATTGTGGGCAGGATGTTGTCAAAGGATTTGGGGGGGGTCAATTATTTTGGGAAAAGGGGGGGTTTTCAAGATGGTGGTCATTACGGACAGGGTGTTGTCAAGATGGTGGTTTTTTTTTGGGGGGAAGGGTGTTGTCAGATGGTAAAAACAAATTGTGGACAGGGGTGTTGTTTAAAAATTGGGTGGGTTCCAATTTGGGGGGACAGGATGGGTTGGGCCGGGTGGTTCAAATGGGGGACAGGGTGTTTTCAAAGGATTTGGGGTGGTCATTGTGGACAGGGTGTTGTCAGATGATGGTCATTGTGGACAGGATGTTTTCATGATGGTGGACATTGTGGACAGGATGTTGTCATGATGGTGGCTTTTTGGACAGGGGGTGTTGTCAAAGGGGGTCTTTTTGGACGGTGTTTTCAGGGTATGGTCATTTGGGGCAGGGTGGGTTTTTTTCCCCGAGGGTGGCATTTGTGGACAGGGGTGTTTTCATGATGGTGGCATTGGGACAGGGTGTTGTCATGATGGTGGTCTTTGTGGACAGGATGTTGCCCTGATTTTGGTCATTGGGACAGGATGTTGTAAAGATGGGGTCTTTTTGGGGAAGGGTGTTGGGCAAAATTGGTGGGGGAAAGGGTGTTGTCATGATGGTGGTCATTGTGGGCAGGATGTTGTCATGATGGTTTGGAATTTGTGGAACAGGATGTTGTCATGATGGTGGTTTTGTGGACAGGATGTTGTCAAGATGGTCATTGGGGACAGGATGTTGTCATGATGGGTGGGCCGGGGCATTGTGGACCCAGGGGTGTTTGGGTTCATGGGTGGTGGAATTGTGGGGCAGGATGTTGTCATGATGGTTTTTGTGGACCGGGATGTTTTCTGAATTTTTTTTTTTATTGTGGACAGGATGTTGTCATGATGGTGGCCTTTTTTGGGCAGGATGTTGTCAAAGATGGAGGTTTCCCTTTTTGTGGACAGGATGTTGTCCCGGGTGGTGGTCTTGGGGGGGCAGGATGTTTTCTGATGGGTCATTGTGGACAGGATGTTGTCAAGATGGTGGAAATTTTGGACAGGATGTTGTCAGATGGTGGTCTTTTTACAGGATGTTGTCAGATGGTGGTCATTGTGGACAGGATGTTGTCAGATGGTGGTCTTTTTTGGGCAGGATGTTGTCATGATGGTGGTCATTTTGGGGCAGGGATGGGGGTTGGTTCCCCGGGGTTTGGGGGTCCCAAATTTTTGGAAGGATGTTTTCCATGATGGTAAATTGGGGGGAACAGGATGTTGGGCATTTGGGGGGTTTTTGGTGGTCATTGTGGGAAAAAAAGGGGGTGGTTTTCCGGGTGATGGTCCTTTTGGACAGGAGGTTGATGGGGTCTTTTTTGGACAGGATGTTGTCAGATGGTGGGCATTTTGGGGCAGGATGTTGTCAAGATGGTGGTCATTGTGGGCAGGATGTTGTCATGATGGTGGTCATTTTGGGCAGGGATTTTTTGGGCAAGGGGGGAAAGGTGGTCATTGGGGGACAGGGTGTTGGTTTTTTAAAGGTGGTCATTTTGGACGGGGTGTTGTCCCTGTTTGGGGTTTCAGGGGCAGGATGTTGTCATGATGATGGTCATTGTGGACAGGATGTTGTCCCATGGTGGTCTTGTGGACAGGATGTTGTCATGATGGGGGCTTTTTGGGGAACAGGGTGTTTTCATTTTAAAAGGGTTGTCTTTGGTTTGGGCAGGATGTTGTCAGATGGTGGGCATTTTGGGGCAGGATGTTGTCAAGATGGTTTATTGTGGACAGGAAGTTGTCAAGGTGGTCACTGAAGACAGGATGTTGTCAAAGAAAAAAGGGTGGTTTTAAATTGTGGGCAGGATTTGGGGGGTTTTCATGGGTGGGGTGGTCATTGTGGGCAGGATGTTGTCATGATGGTGGTCATTGTGGGCAGGATGTTGTCATGATGGTGGTCATTGTGGACAGGATGTTGTCATGATGGTGGTCATTATGGAAAGGGTGTTGTCAAGATGGTGGTCATTACGGACAGGGTGTTGTCAAGATGGTGGTCATTGTGGACAGGATGTTGTCACGATGGTAGTCACTGAAGACAGGATGTTGTCAAGATGGTGGTCATTGTGGACAGGATGTTGTCATGATGGTGGTCATTGTGGACAGGATGTTGTCAAGATGGTGGTCATTGTGGACAGGATGTTGTCATGATGGTGGTCATTGTGGACAGGATGTTGTCATGATGGTGGTCATTGTGGACAGGATGTTGTCATGATGATGGTCATTGTGGACAGGATGTTGTCATGATGGTGGTCATTGTGGACAGGATGTTGTCATGATGGTGGACATTGTGGACAGGATGTTGTCATGATGGTGGTCTTTGTGGACAGGATGTTGTCATGATGGTGGCATTGTGGACAGGATGTTGTCATGATGGTGGCCTTTTTTGGGCAGGATGTTGTCATGATGGTGGTCATTGTGGACAGGATGTTGTCATGATGGTGGTCTTTTTGGACAGGGTGTTGTCATGATGGTGGCATTGTGGACAGGATGTTGTCAAGATGGTGGGCATTTTGGGCAGGATGTTGTCAAGAGGTGGCATTGTGGGCAGGATGTTGTCATGATGGTGGCATTGTGGCAGGATGTTGTCATGATGGTGGTCTTTTTGGGCAGGATGTTGTCATGATGGTGGTCATTGTGGGCAGGATGTTGCCCTGATGGTGGTCATTGTGGACAGGATGTTGTCATGATGGTGGCATTTGGAAAGGGTGTTGTCAAGATGGTGGTCTTTTGGGGCAGGGTGTTGTCAAGATGGTGGTCATTGTGGACAGGGTGTTGTCAGATGGTGGCATTTTGGGGCAGGATGTTGTCAAGATGGTTCATTGTGGACAGGATGTTGTCATGATGGTGGTCATTGTGGACAGGATGTTGTCAAGATGGTGGTCATTGTGGACAGGATGTTGTCATGATGGTGGTCTTTGTGGACAGGATGTTGTCATGATGATGGTCATTGTGGACAGGATGTTGTCATGATGGTGGTCATTGTGGACAGGATGTTGTCATGATGGTGGTCATTGTGGACAGGATGTTGTCATGATGGTGGTCATTGTGGACAGGATGTTGTCATGATGGTGGTCATTGTGGACAGGATGTTGTCATGGTGGTGGTCTTTGTGGACAGGATGTTGTCATGATGGTGGTCTTTGTGGACAGGATGTTGTCATGATGGTGGTCATTGTGGACAGGATGTTGTCATGATGGTGGTCATTGTGGACAGGATGTTGTCATGATGATGGTCATTGTGGACAGGATGTTGTCATGATGGTGGTCATTGTGGACAGGATGTTGTCAGATGGTGGGCATTTTGGGGCAGGATGTTGTCAAGATGGTGGTCATTGTGGACAGGATGTTGTCATGATGGTGGTCAATGGGACAGGATGTTGTCAAGATGGTGGGCATTAAAACAGGATGTTGTCAAGATGGTGGTCTTTTTGGACAGGATGTTGTCAGATGGTGGGCATTTTGGGGCAGGATGTTGTCAAGATGGTGGTCATTGTGGACAGGATGTTGTCATGATGGTGGTCATTGTGGACAGGATGTTGTCATGATGGTGGTCTTTGTGGACAGGATGTTGTCATGATGATGGTCATTGTGGACAGGATGTTGTCAAGATGGTGGTCATTGTGGACAGGATGTTGTCATGATGGTGGCATTGTGGACAGGATGTTGTCATGATGGTGGTCATTTGGAAAGGGGGGGTTTTCAAGATGGTGGCATTTGGGGCAGGGTGTTGTCAAGATGGGGTTTTTTGTGGACAGGATGTTGTCAGATGGTGGGCATTTTGGGGCAGGATGTTGTCAAGATGGTGGTCATTGTGGACAGGATGTTGTCATGATGGTGGTCATTGTGGACAGGATTTTTCAAGATGGTGGTCATTGTGGACAGGATGTTGTCATGATGGTGGTCATTGTGGACAGGATGTTGTCATGATGGTGGTCTTTTTGGAAAGGATGTTGTCATGATGGTGGTCATTTTGGGGCAGGATGTTGTCAAGATGGTGGTCATTGTGGACAGGATGTTGTCATGATGGTGGTCTTTGTGGACAGGATGTTGTCATGATGGTGGTCATTGTGGACAGGATGTTGTCATGATGGTGGTCATTGTGGACAGGATGTTGTCATGATGGTGGTCATTGTGGACAGGATGTTGTCATGATGGTGGTCTTTGTGGACAGGATGTTGTCATGATGGTGGTCATTGTGGACAGGATGTTGTCAAGATGGTGGTCATTGTGGACAGGATGTTGTCATGATGGTGGTCATTGTGGACAGGATGTTGTCATGATGGTGGTCATTTGGAAAGGGTGTTGTCAAATTGGATTGGGGGGGACATTGTTTGGGCAGGATGTTGTCAAGATGGTGGTCTTTTTGGACAGGATTGGGTTTTCCCTTTTTAAGAATGGTCATTGTGGACAGGATGTTGTCATGAAGGTGGTCATTGTGGACAGGGTGTTGTCATGATGGTGGTCATTGTGGACAGGATGTTGTCATGATGGTGGTCATTGTGGACAGGATGTTGTCATGATGATGGTCATTGTGGACAGGATGTTGTCATGATGGTGGTCTTTTTGGGCAGGATGTTGTCATGATGGTGGTCATTTTGGGGGGGGATGTTGCCCCGATGGTGGTCATTGTGGACAGGATGTTGTCATGATGGTGGCATTTGGAAAGGGTGTTGTCAAGATGGTGGTCATTTGGGGGGGGGTGTTGTCAAGATGGTGGTCATTGTGGACAGGATGTTGTCAGATGGTGGGCATTAAGGGAAAAGGGGGGGTTTCAAGATGGTGGTCATTTGGGGCAGGGTGTTGTCAAGATTGGGGGTCATTGTGGACAGGATGTTGTCATGATGGTGGTCATTGTGGACAGGATGTTGTCATGATGATGGTCATTGTGGACAGGATGTTGTCATGATGGTGGTCTTTGTGGACAGGATGTTGTCATGATGGTGGTCATTGTGGACAGGATGTTGTCATGATGATGGTCATTGTGGACAGGATGTTGTCATGATGATGGTCATTGTGGACAGGATGTTGTCATGATGATGGTCATTGTGGACAGGATGTTGTCATGATGGTGGTCTTTTTGGCAGGATGTTGTCATGATGATGGTCATTGTGGACAGGATGTTGTCAAGATGATGGTTTATTGTGGACAGGATGTTTCAAGATGGTGGCATTTTGGGGCAGGATGTTGTCAAGGGGGGGGGGTCTTTTTGGACAGGATGTTGTCAAGATGGTGGGCATGGGGACAGGATGTTGTCAAGATGGTGGCCTTTTTTGGGGATGTTGTCATGATGGTGGTCATTTTGGGGGGGGATGTTGTCAGATGGTGTTATTGGGGCAGGATGTTGTCATGATGGTGGTCATTGTGGACAGGATGTTGTCATGATGGTGGTCATTTGGAAAGGGTGTTGTCAAAAAATGGTGGTCATTTGGGGCAGGGTGTTGTCAAGATGGTGGTTTATTGTGGAAGGATGTTGTCAGATGGTGGCATTTTGGGGGCAGGATGTTGTCAAGATGGTGGTCTTTTTGGACAGGATGTTGTCATGAAGGTGGTCATTGTGGACAGGATGTTGTCAAGATGGTGGTCATTGTGGACAGGATGTTGTCATGATGGTGGTCATTTTGGGGCAGGATGTTGTCCGATGGTGGTCATTGTGGACAGGATGTTGTCATGATGGTGGTCATTGTGGACAGGATGTTGTCATGATGGTGGTCATTGTGGACAGGATGTTGTCATGATGATGGTCATTGTGGACAGGATGTTGTCAAGATGGTGGTCATTGTGGACAGGATGTTGTCATGATGGTGGGCATTGTGGGGGGGCAAGGGGATGTTGTCATGATGGTGGTCATTGTGGACAGGATGTTGTCATGATGGTGGTCATTGTGGACAGGATGTTGTCATGATGGTGGTCATTGTGGACAGGATGTTGTCATGATGGTGGTCATTGTGGACAGGATGTTGTCAAGATGGTGGTCATTTGGAAAGGGTGTTGTCAAGATGGTGGTCATTTGGGGCAGGGTGTTGTCAAGATGGTGGTCATTGTGGACAGGATGTTGTCAGATGGTGGGCATTGTGGACAGGATGTTGTCAAGATGGTGGTCATTTTGGGGCAGGATGTTGTCAAGATGGTGGTCTTTTTGGACAGGATGTTGTCAAGATGGTGGGCATTTTGGGGCAGGATGTTGTCAAGATGGTGGTCATTGTGGACAGGATGTTGTCATGATGGTGGTCATTGTGGACAGGATGTTGTCATGATGGTGGTCATTGTGGACAGGATGTTGTCATGATGGTGGTCATTGTGGACAGGATGTTGTCATGATGGTGGTCATTAAGGGAAAACGGGGTGTTGTCAAGATGGTGGTCATTAAGGACAGGGTGTTGTCAAGATGGTGGTCATTGTGGACAGGATGTTGTCAAGATGGTAGTCACTGAAGACAGGATGTTGTCAAGATGGTGGTCATTGTGGACAGGATGTTGTCATGATGGTGGTCATTGTGGACAGGATGTTGTCAAGATGGTGGTCATTGTGGACAGGATGTTGTCATGATGGTGATCATTGTGGACAGGATGTTGTCCTGATGGTGGTCACTGTGGACAGGATGTTGTCATGATGGTGGTCATTGTGGACAGGATGTTGTCATGATGGTGGTCATTGTGGACAGGATGTTGTCATGATGATGGTCATTGTGGACAGGATGTTGTCATGATGATGGTCATTGTGGACAGGATGTTGGTCATGTGGTGGAATTGTTTTGGACAGGATGTTGTCATGATGGTGGTCATTGTGGACAGGATGTTGTCATGATGGTGGACATTGTGGACAGGATGTTGTCATGATGGTGGTCATTGTGGACAGGATGTTGTCATGATGGAGGTCATTGTGGACAGGATGTTGTAATGATGGTGGTCATTATGGAAAGGGTGTTGTCAAGATGGTGGTCATTACGGACAGGGTGTTGTCAAGATGGTGGTCATTGTGGACAGGATGTTGTCACGATGGTGGTCCTTTTTGGGACAGGATGTTGTCAAGATGGTGGTCATTGTGGACAGGATTTGTTGTCATGGGGGGTTTTTGGTGGTCTTTTGGGGACAGGATGTTGTCATGATGGTTGGGCTTTGTGGACAGGATGTTGTCATGATGGTGGTCTTTGTGGACAGGATGTTGTCATGATGGTGGTCATTGTGGACAGGATGTTGTCATGATGATGGTCATTGTGGACAGGATGTTGTCATGATGATGGTCATTGTGGACAGGATGTTGTCATGATGGTGGTCTTTGTGGACAGGATGTTGTCATGATGGTGGTCACTGAAGACAGGATGTTGTCAAGATGGTGGTCATTGTGGACAGGATGTTGTCATGATGGTGGTCATTGTGGACAGGATGTTGTCAAAAGGGTTTGGGCAGGATGTTGTCAAGATGGTGGTCATTGTGGACAGGATGTTGTCACGATGGTGGTCATTGTGGGCAGGATGTTGTCATGATGGTGATCATTGTGGGCAGGATGTTGTCATGATGGTGGTCATTGTGGCAGGATGTTGTCATGATTTGGTTTTAAATTTTAAAATTGGTTTGGACAGGATGTTGTCCTTGATGGGGGGGTCAAACTTTTGGACAGGATGTTGTCAAGATGGTGGTCATTGTGGACAGGATGTTGTCAATTTTAATTTGGGGTGGTCCATTTTGTGGACAGGATGTTGTCATGATGGTGGCCCTTGTGGACAGGATGTTGTCATGATGATGGTCATTGTGGAAAGGGTGTTGTCAAGATGGTGGCATTGTGGACAAAGGGTGTTGTCATGATGGTGGCATTGTGGACAGGATGTTGTCCAATTGATGGGGGGGTCCATGGACAGGGTGGGGTTTTCAGATGGTGGTCATTTGGAAAGGGGGGTTGCCCAAAATGGTGGTCATTACGGACAGGGTGTTTTTTCAAGATGGTGGTCATTGTGGACAGGATGTTGTCACAATGGTAGTCACTGGGGAAGGGGTTGCCCGATGGTGGTCATTGTGGACAGGATGTTGTCATGATGGTGGTCATTGTGGACAGGATGTTGTCAAGATGGTGGTCATTGTGGACAGGATGTTGTCATGATGGTGATCATTGTGGACAGGATGTTGTCCTGATGGTGGTCACTGTGGACAGGATGTTGTCATGATGGTGGTCATTGTGGACAGGATGTTGTCAATGGTGGTCATTGTGGACAGGATGTTGTCATGATGATGGTCATTGTGGACAGGATGTTGTCATGATGATGGTCATTGTGGACAGGATGTTGTCATGATGGTGGTCATTGTGGACAGGATGTTGTCATGATGGTGGTCATTGTGGACAGGATGTTGTCATGATGGTGGTCACTGAAGACAGGATGTTGTCAAGATGGTGGTATTTGTGAACAAGTTTTACTGTATGTTAAACTATATAACTTACATATGGGAACAAATGCAATGTATATATTACACATTGCACACACCCACCCACCCACCCACGTTTCATTTACGTCACCACTTTCACATTGCCATTATGAAGCCGTCCGTCCTGCCTGCCACTATGTTGTTTTGACCATCGTCCAACTATGAGCATTCACAATGTACTGGCCAGAGACAGTTGCCTGGGTGCAGATGCAGATGTAGTCAGTTCATTGTCTCAGTACAGAACTACCCCACATCCACTTGTACTAAGTCACGCACTCACCCACCCCCATTAAATCAAACACAGTCTCAGACTCTCAGGGGAAGTACTCAGCGATGCATTCTATATTCTCGCACAATCCCATCGCTGGTGTAATCAACATTGAAATAATTTGCACTGAGATCTAACGAGGTGTGGAATTTGCTTCTGCTGACCTGACTGTGAGGTCAGCCTGACTCTGGTGTGATCACATCCATTTGTAGCTAATGACATTGTGTCCTGCTAATGGTGGAACAGTAAGACTGCCTCCCACATCCCTCTCAGGTGGAACAGTAAGACTGCCTCCCACATCCCTCTCAGGTGGAACAGTAAGACTGCCTCCCACATCCCTCTCAGGTGGAACAGTAAGACTGCCTCCCACATCCCTCTCAGGTGGAACAGTAAGACTGCCTCCCACATCCCTCTCAGATGGAACAGTAAGACTGTCTCCCACATCCCTCTCAGGTGGAACAGTAAGACTGCCTCCCACATCCCTCTCAGGTGGAACAGTAAGACTGCCTCCCACATCCCTCTCAGGTGGAACAGTAAGACTGCCTCCCACATCCCTCTCAGATGGAACAGTAAGACTGTCTCCCACATCCCTCTCAGGTGGGAAGACTGCCTCCCACATCCCTCTCAGGTGGAACAGTAAGACTGCCTCCCACATCCCTCTCAGGTGGAACAGTAAGACTGCCTCCCACATCCCTCTCAGGTGGAACAGTAAGACTGCCTCCCACATCCCTCTCAGGTGGAACAGTAAGACTGCCTCCCACATCCCTCTCAGGTGTAAGACTGCCTCCCACATCCCTCTCAGGTGGAACAGTAAGACTGCCTCCCACATCCCTCTCAGGTCAGTAAGACTGTCTCCCACATCCCTCTCAGGTGGAACAGTAAGACTGCCTCCCACATCCCTCTCAGGTGGAACAGTAAGACTGCCTCCCACATCCCTCTCAGGTGGAACAGTAAGACTGCCTCCCACATCCCTCTCAGATGGAACAGTAAGACTGTCTCCCACATCCCTCTCAGGTGGAACAGTAAGACTGCCTCCCACATCCCTCTCAGGTGGAACAGTAAGACTGCCTCCCACATCCCTCTCAGGTGGAACAGTAAGACTGCCTCCCACATCCCTCTCAGGTGGAACAGTAAGACTGCCTCCCACATCCCTCTCAGGTGGAACAGTAAGACTGCCTCCCACATCCCTCTCAGGTGTAAGACTGCCTCCCACATCCCTCTCAGGTGGAACAGTAAGACTGCCTCCCACATCCCTCTCAGGTGTAAGACTGCCTCCCACACCCTTCTCAGATGTAAGACTGCCTCCCACATCCCTCTCAGATGTAAGACTGCCTCCCACATCCCTCTCAGATATAAGACTGCCTCCTACATCCCTCTCAGATGTAAGACTGCCTCCCACACCCTTCTCAGATGTAAGACTGCCTCCCACATCCCTCTCAGATGTAAGACTGCCTTCCACATCCCTCTCAGATGTAAGACTGCCTCCCACATCCGTCTCAGATGTAAGACTGCCTCCCACACCCCTCTCAGGTGGAACTGTAATGCACTAAGCAGGCTGAGAAATAACAAACTGAAATCTGATTTATCCCATGTGTAGATTGGACCGGCACTATGTCAACTCAGGTCAGTGTTAAAAGTGACCCGAATACAGAGGTGGCTGTATTAGTGGGTCTACTTCCTGTAACCTTACCGGGAAAAAATCTTATAACGATCCTAACTGACAGAGGGCTATGACCCTAATTATCCGGAGGCTATGACCCTAATTGTCAGGGGGCTATGTTACAGAGATTACCTTGAAGCAAGTTTTGATTGTATTTTGATTAACTCACACTGTAGGTAAACCATACAAATAATTCAGAAGGTTGTCTTACACTTGTAATTAACAAATGTTGGGTTGTATGTGACACAGGCAGCCTTGTCAACTTGTCATACTGAGTTATTGCCGTGGACAGCAAAATTAGCAATTGTATGAAATCTTGTTAAATTTGGGCTACACCAAATGTCCAGCAAAATGGATGTCTCTGAACGCCTGCGTTCTATCTTCATAGTAAATGTGTATTCATGATAACCATGGTGTTTTTTCACCGTGGTAATCTTGAATTCTGCCCATCTAGATCTATATATGACGTTGTGGCAGCTGGCATTGCTCTAATCAAACACGTTGGGCTGAGCCACTTAAACAATTGTCTATCCACTGCCTACTTAAAACATACCAATTGTGCATTCCTCGCGGCTGATGCAAATGTGATTGTGTGATTGGATAAAACAAGGCCACAATTGCGTTACCACGAGCCGCTCTCATAGAGGCTCGTCCTGTTTGATAGGTTGAATATAAGCAGGAACAACGACAGAGTAACAACGTTAAACTGATGCAGACTGACTCTCCTGCATTTCAACTTGAAAATGGTTCATGGAATCGCAGTTGAGATGCGTCGCCATCATTGAGTTACCTGGTGTCAGACTCACATCTCACAGAACCACTTGAAATGATGAAACCAGCAACACACAATGAAATATAACTTGGTTCATAAAAGTAACTATCCATAGTTCAGTTAGATGTCTAAACCTGTCTACTGGGTAGGTAATGTTCACATTCAAGTTCAAAATGTAGCATACTATCTGTAAATAATCTAAATTAACAATAAGGCTTACAGGTTCAAAGTTCATTCCTATTAAAATTATTAACATTTGTTTATTGAATATTGTTCTCAGATGTTTTATACTGGAATGAAGGTCTATTCTCTGGAAATTTTGTTTTATAACATACATTTCATAACGCTGAAACAGTGTTCATAGTTTGAAAGTTGTACGTTTTAAATGAACAACATTCAGACACTGCATGACTGTCACAACAATACAACTGTGTTCTCTCTACCAGTGTACCATTCAGCCAGTATACCATTCAGCCGGTACAACATTCAGCCAGTATACCATTCAGCTGGTATACCATTCAGTCGGTATACCATTCAGCCGGTACACCATTCAGCCGGTATACCATTCAGTCGGTATACCATTCAGCCGGTATTTTCAGTGGGTTTTAATCATCAAAACTGGTATTGCGTGTGGTGTGTCACACACCAACTGACAGTAGGTTTGATGCTGCCATCTTCTGTCACCTTCAGTCTGTAACAAGTGATCCCATTGGTCACAAAGGTCACAATGGGTCACAGTGACTGCAGGCTACGGGCTACATAGAGGGACTCATGACTAAATATGACTAATATGTTAATGTACTTGATTGGTTGAGAACAGTTAAGTAAATGACTGGCAGAAAAGTGCAACACAGTTATGCTGTTTCAAATAGTTTAAGTTATTATTTGATTTGTTGAAAATTACAGACTACTATTTTTACTGTGGACTAACAGATTCAGCGCAGGAGTCTGCCAGACTCACAACAACTTCCACCAGTACCTGTATATAATCACACTTACATATCCAGTTGTGAACCATCCTAGCATGACATTAATTGCCAGGTGGCTGTAGTATCAAGGTTACCACAAGGCAGGGTTCGTCTGTACATACTGTTAACGTGAACCTGACTACATTTATTCCACAACTCATTTTACAGTGCTGACACCTGGTGGCAGGTGTGAGTGATGTCCCATCCGGATTATATCTGTGGCCGTCGAGAGGGAAACAATCTGTACGCAGTGAGTGCACGCCACACAATGACGTCTTTGACAGGACATCTATCACTGGTTACGTGTCACGCCGCCATTGTACGGTTGATGAATTAGCGACGTCAAAAACACCGCAACATGTGACGAGGCCATGTTCACACGGGAAAAACTGGCCAACTGGGACCATTCATTGTGCCAAAGCAGCTCCACGGGAATTGATTTATTTATCAGCAGTCAAGAATTATTGAACAAACTATAAATGACGTCTGAACGTCTATGAGATAGGTGCAGACATACGGACATGTGCGTGCACGAATGTGCATGCAAGCATATCAACATGTCTCGGCAGACGAAAAAGAAGGAACTATTGAGACAGATATAAAGGCTGTTATAAACAACTATTGTAAGGTATCGATTGAACAGTTGAGAGGATAGAAAATGCATTGACTGTTTTAAACATGCTCTTGTGTTTTCTAATGTGACAGTGTAATCATTAAACTTGTATCATGGTCTATTTCCTGTGCACTCTCTTAATAGCACGGACCACTTACACTTTGCTAATAATAGCATGGTCTGCTCTCTGTGCAGCCTGCTAATAATAGCATGGTCCATTTTTGTGTATCTCGCTAATAACAACATGGTCTGTTTTCTAAGCATGGTCCACTTTCTACGCACTCTACAAACAATAGCATGGTCTGTTGTTGGTGCACTCTACCAATAACAGCATGGTCAATTTTTTGTGCACTCTACCAATAATAGCATGGTCTGTTTTTGGTGCATTCTCCTGGTAATAGCATGGTCCATATTCTGTGCCCTCTGCTAATAACATCATGATCCATGTTCTGAACACCAGCCTGTGGCATGGTCTTTATTCAATGGACCCTAGTAAATACTAATAGTACAGGCTATATACTGCACACCCTGTATACCATACACAAAATGCAGTTTACTAAGGCATGACCACATTGTCAGCATATTTGTAACAATAAACAGTGTAGTCACTTTAAAAAAAAATCTAAAAGCACAGTACATATTATGTGCCCATAATTAGAATCCACCAAAATTTCTAACCAATTATGTCCATATGCATCAATAAAAACAGGTTATTTAAAAATGCATAAACCTGAGGCACATTTATGTATTTTTTTTAATATTTGTTCCAACATGATTGGTTGAGAAAAACTTGAGATTAAATGAGACTAAATATGTATGAGAGACTACATATGTATCAGACATTACATGTGATCGTGAAACTGAAATGTTTGGCAGGCTGCCAAACTGATTGCCTTCACTGCAAATCACCTTTCACCAAACCAATTGTTTTCAACCTTCAAACAGTGTAATTTACCTACAACTTTAATGTCTCTCACCCATCAGTGCTAATTACAGAAAAAGACACTAAACAGCAGGTGTCCTCCATGGCCTTGGTAGTGACCACAACTTGTGTTTGTTCAGATTAGCACTTGACAGATTGAGCTGTCACACTTCCTCACAAGATCCTAGCAATCATTAGCTTTGTCTCTTATGAGGCCAACGTAGACATTTTATTGTGAACCTCCTGGCTTAACTTAACAAACAACACATTTGCTTATGTGGATAGAAATTTCAATATCAGGAATAACAAGACTCCTTAGCACTGGTCTGCTGTCACTGTATTAACAAAGCATTAGTTATGCCTATAAACTAGATATCTTGATATATACAATTTGCTTTTCTATTACATATATGGTAATATATCCTAAAAAATTATTTGAAATAATTTCCAGTGTATTTAAATACTTTTGCATTGAAAAGTATTGGTAATTGTATTTGTATTTGAATCCCTCGAAGAGTATTTGTATACATTTGAATGTATTTGACACCATGCCTAATATGTATGCATATAAAATTATGCGAACATACAAATAAAAAAATTCATGACATAAATAGTAAAAAGTATACAAACAAATTTGTCACAATACCTTATTCATGATGTGATCAAAATTGATACCAAGCTCTGAAAACAATAACACAATAAATGGCAGGTGTAATTTACTTTATCATTATTTATTTCATTTATAAATGAAATTACCGGAAATCAGATAATTAGAGGTAGCATTTCTAGTAATTACTTCATGTCATTATCTCATTATTCTATGTTTGTTATTACGTATCTATTTCCATTATTCCATATCACCAAGTAATTTAAATCTGGCGAAAGCCACATTTAACTATCTGTTGGTTTGGAATAACAAACATAGAATAATGATATAATGACATGTAGAGATTATTAGAAATGTTGTCTCTAATTAAATCTAGCTTGAGTTTATTATATTCAATAATTATATAAATTATTGTGTATGTGCAGTTGCATAGAATGGGAAATACTACTTATAAGTTTATAACTTCTTGCATTTCCCTTCAAAATGTCTTATACTATGTTAATATTGAATAATTTGTCATCCATCCATCCATTCATCCACCGACCCATCCACACATCCATCCGCCCGTCCGTCCATTGTTTTCCACTCCGTGTAAAACTTGCAAGTTATGCAGTAGTATAATGATAATAGATCATTCGCCTGGTGGCAGCACTAACAACACTTTTGATTATAATTTCGTTCACCAGATGGCAGCAATGATATTACATTTGAGAATCAAAACATACCCCGTATGTTTCTCATAAAATAAAGAAGGAACACATTTATTAACAAGCATCTTGGTAAAACCATGCAGTGTAAAACCACCATTAGAATATAAATAAAAATCTGATCAAAGAAATCTGATCAACATTTCAGTTTTTGAGAGTGAAATACAATTTGAGCTGTTCAATAGGTGATGTTGGCACATCATCTTTACTTAGCAGGGTTAACAACTGTGAGTAGTTCTTCAGCACAACAATCTCAGACCCAAATGACAGTGTTGTCACACCAATGCTTAGAGTTGGATTATACTGAGCACTTCATAATTGTAACACACAAGTGATGCTGATTTGATCAGCAAATGTTGGATCAGTGGACTCAGTAAACAAGCAAACATTAAGCAATAAAGTTGAAGAATTGTAAGACAGTAACACAGATCAACCTACTTGTGTGACTGGCCAACTATTGTTACTTCTTGTAGAATTACTTGTGTGAATAATAAGACAGTAACACAGATAAACCTATTGGTGTGACTGGTCAACTATTGTTACTTCTTGTAGAATTACTTGTGTGAATAATAAGACAGTAACACAGATAAACCTATTGGTGTGACTGGTCAACTATTGTTACTTCTTATAGAATTACTTGTGTGAATAATAAGACAGTAACACAGATAAACCTACTGGTGTGACTGGCCAACTATTGTTACTTCTTATAGAATTACTTGTGTGAATAATAAGACAGTAACACAGATAAACCTACTGGTGTGACTGGCCAACTATTGTTACTTCTTATAGAATTACTTGTGTGAATAATAAGAGAGTAACACAGATAAACCTACTAGTGTGACTGGTCAACTGTTGTTACTTCTTATAGAATTACTTGTGTGAATAATAAGATAGTAACACAGAGAAACCTACTAGTGTGACTGGCCAACTATTGTTACTTCTTATAGAATTACTTGTGTGAATAATAAGAGAGTAACACAGATAAACCTACTGGTGTGACTGGCCAACTATTGTTACTTCTTATAGAACTATTTGTGTGAATAATAAGACAGTAACACAGATAAATCTACTGGTGTGACTGGCCAACTACTGTTTCTACTGACAGTTTACTGTGAAATCATCAGATAAAACATTTTTCCCAAAGTTTTTTAAATTTTCAAACTTTATAATATTACATTTTACAAGTTTTTTGAATTTTTTATTGTCACACCCCAGCAACCAACCTTCCATTAGGGGCGGCTCATCTTCGAAACTCTCCCCAGTGGGTGGTGTGTATGTGTTAAATGTCTCGGCTGCAGGAGTCAGAATGGAGCCAGCGTACGGGTTCTGCTGCTGTGGCTGGGCTGCTGGCTCTGGTGCAAGTGAGGCATCATATGAGCCTGTCTGTGAGTAGTCAAACTGTCCAAATTGTCTACAAAGGAATGTGCATAAATCACTTACTTCATCAAACAATCAAAGTAACGAAAACGTATGTATTGTTATTTAGCAATTCTAAGATGAATCTGGCAAATTTGGGGAATCTAAACATTTCAATCAGCGCCTGAGAGTTGTTGTGTATTCAAGTAACATCTTCCAAAGTTTAGCCAATCACTGAGCTTAATTTCAGCACTTCACAGCCCGATACAGTACTGGTGTAATCAGCCATAACCTCTGACACACGAGGATGATTCAAACCATTCAGGCAAATAGTCATAGATTTGAACATCAAAGAATCTGACTCTTGACAGGCTAATTCAAGATTAAAATTTCACCATAATTTTTACTGCCCTGCTGAACTTGGAGCTGTGCTTGTTATAGGGGAACTGATAACATGTCATGATTAACCAAGTGCTACGACCAAGATGGAAATGTTTGGCTCAATGCTCACACATGCTCTAACCCCAGACAACCTATGATGATGATAAGCCACCATGAGATTCATGGAGAAATAAAGTGATGGAACTCACTGGTCCATTGTCATGGAAGACATATCGTAGCCTGACTCCTGACCCTGTGGATTGTAGAACTGGTTTTGAAAATCTTGATCACTCATTTTGGCAGCCAACTGTCAAGAAATGGATATGTTAGTACATATTTAAAGGGAACATAGACATTTACAGCATTCGTTGGTGCAATCCGCACCTCACCATAACTCCTGGATCATGTCAGCTTTGGGGCACACAGCCTATTATAAAATAGTGGTTAGGGGTTAGGGTGTGTGTATTGCATAATGCAGCATGCTATGTTTTGCTGTCTCTACTATAATAAAATAGTGGTTAGGGTTAGCATAGTGTATTAGTGTATTGCATAATGCAGCATTATTAGACCCCTATTTTATAATAGTGGACTGGTCTGGAACCTCAAAGCTGACATGATCCTAACTGCTAAGGTGAAGTATTATGATATTATTTATAACCTCAACATTGCGGGAAACATAATTAGCGATGACAAGCAAAAAGCAGAAGCCTTAGGCAATCAGTTCAAAAGTGTCTTTACATATGAAGGAAATTCCAAGCTGCCAAATCTGAATGACAGCCCACATGGAAAAATACCCGAATTAACAATTTCACTTAAAGGAGTACATGACCAACTATCAAAAATTAACACCTCTAAATCGCAAGGACCAGATGGCATTCCACCATGGTTTCTAAACAGATATGCCTACCACCTAACACCAATAATACATGATATCTTCCAATCATCAGTTGACTCTGGTCAAGTCCCCAAAGCCTGGAACGAAGCAAACATAACAGCAATTTTCAAGAAAGGAAACAGGGCAGAAACTTCAAACTACAGACCAATATCCTTAACACCTGTGATTTCTAAACTTCTTGAACACATAATTCATAGCCACATCATGAAACACATTGAACAACATCACATCCTAACTGACCACCAACATGGTTTTCGTGCAAAAAGATCAACAGAAACTCAATTAATTCAAACTGTCCATGACATAAGCAAATATCTAGATGAAAAGAAATCTGTAGACATGGCCATTCTAGACTTCACTAAAGCATTCGACAAAGTTCCACATAAAAGACTAATCCACAAACTAAAATACTATGGCATCACAGGCCCAATATCGTCATGGATAGAAAGCTTCCTTGCAGAAAGAACTCAATAGGTTGTAATAAATGGATCAGCATCCAAACCAATTAAAGTCACCTCAGGGGTACCACAGGGAACCGTACTGGGGCCCTTACTTTTCTTACTTTACATAAATGATCTACCCAACAATCTCACTTCAAACGTTCGCCTTTTTGCAGATGACTGCCTACTATATCAACCAATTAAATCAGACAATGACATTTCTCTCCTCCAAAATGATCTAATCAAACTTGAGGAATGGCAAAACACCTGGCTTATGAAATTCAATCCCACCAAATGCTTCACAATGACATTAGCCTCAAGAAAACCGACACCAAATATTTACACCTTCTGTGGCCAACAACTTAAATCTGTTCAATCACATTGTTATCTTGGTGTACAAATATCAAATACATTAAATTGGACAGCACAATGCAACTCAGTCGCTAGGAAAGCACAACAGACTCTAGGAGTCATTAGGAGAAATCTAAATAAATGCCCAACCCACATTAAGTCAATAGCCTACACAACCCTTGTCCGACCAATACTTGAATATGCATCAGCATCATGGGATCCACACTGCCTAAAACATATTAAAACCTTAGAAAGAATCCAAAGACAAGCTGCCAGATTTTGTACACATAACTATTCTAGAGAACCAGGAACAGTAACCCAACTTTTTAAAGACCTCCAGTGGGACACCCTCCAAACAAGAAGAAAAATTAAAAGACTTAGCATAATATACAAAATGGAACATAACCTTATAGATATCCCGCTAGATCACTATATCCAACACAACACTAGAACCTCACGTAAACATGACAGTCAGTTCTTGCAAATTAGATACTCTGCAAACATATTTGGAAGCAGCTTCTTCCCAACAACAATTAAGGAATGGAATTCTCTCCCCTCAAACACTGTCTCAAGTAAATCACTAAAATCATTTCAGAATAGTTTAATCCAACATTTTAACAATTAAGTCAGATGACCCACCATGCGCACTGGCGTGATGTGTCCCTAGGACATTTTGCCAGTTAAGATACAGATACAGATACAATGATTAAATTAACAAAGTGAAGCATCAAATGTTGGCAAAACTACAGTTATAATGACAACATTGACGTGGGTCCGAATTCTACATAAGTGCCGAATAACTTATTACATGCATCTGTAAAATCTAGATAAACTTATATTTCTAATGACCAAATAAATATTTGATATGTTGATCCCTTTACTGTTTACAGCTGTTCACAGTTATACTTGGTGGGACTGGTGCGGTGTGTAACTTCAGAGTACGTACTACAGAACGAGAAGATAAATGTATAGAAAGGTGTTCAAATTAAGGTGAGTTTGAATTATACACAATTGCCAAAACTTTCAGTTAGGCCGTATCCCTAATTTGAAAAATCCATAATTTAATTTCAAAAAGATTATTAAAGGAAAGGATGAACAGGAGGAGGGCGATATTATGCGAACTGACGACCGGTGACAGCCCAAGTGATGACGTTTTTCTTAAAATGGTGAGCGGATTGAAGCACATCTAGTAATGTCAGATACGTGTTTACCTTATTTATAATGGACACATTAACACATATTTTTTCTGACATTTTATTAATCGTAACATAAGAATCGTGGAAAACTAAGCACTTACAACGTTGTCCTGTTTACATTTAGAACGAAACTTGTGTAGAACCTAGATGGCGCTGTATTCCCACAATGCACTGTAACTTCCTTTTCCGTCTGCCATCGTAAGAGCGTTTATATCCTCGCATGTTGTGTTATAAAAATCTGTATAATCAGTCACGTAGCTGAAAGAATCTGATATATATTACTAAAATATAAAAAGTAGAATATTAGCTACACCAACTCTGTGCGCTATTTTAATAAATGTACTACATTTTGTACCTTTATGTGGCGGTTAACTACTGGAGCTTCAACCGGTTTTACATTCACGAGCACATAATATCGTGTTGCAGATAATATCGTGTTTTAAAATGTGACAATCATACTAATCCCTACAAACAAGAAGAAATACTGGACCGAAATACTAACACAGCATAATATTCAAGATGGAACATATATATATCCCATAGTATATCAAGTGCAACCCTAGATGTTAATGTCAACATGACAATCAGTTCATACAAATCAGGGTTACCCACATCAAGATATTTGGAAACGTCTTTTTTCCAACCACAAAAGAGTGGCATTCTCTACTCCAAGCCTTTCATCAAGTAAATCACTGAACTCATTCCAAAATAATTTAGACGTTTTAGTAACTAATCAAACAAGCCACCATGCGCACTGACTTGATGTGTCCATAGGACATAAGTTAGGCAATTGTTAAAGTTAACCATGCTGATGTTCGCATATGCAATGTTGACTATATGTTGTTTAAATGTTTAGTATCTATGGTATATGAAACTATTTGTTATATTTTATTTTAAAGCGTTCACGATGAAGACCATCAAGGTTAATCAAGTCGTGACCATTCCGAAGAATGGTAAGTGTATTATATTATATATTTTGAAAGCATGCCAAACAAATTTAGGTGTTGAAAATAGGCCCAGTAAGGGCGCTTAACTCTGTGTACACATCGACCACGAGGCGTTTTCGAAACCGTTGTAGGCGTGGCTAAAAGCCCAGAAGGAAATGCATGATCACGCAATGCAGTATCACGTGAACACAAGTTGACGCCACTAACGCCACACCCAGCCAGGTGTACGGCTGCCTGTGGGTATAGGTCAAAGGGTGGGTGTCACTCATGGCGATTTGAGTGACAGCGTCGGGATTCTTATTAACATTCGACGTTTAACATTACAAAGTCAGTTCTGTTTCGATAAAACATTTATTGGTGGTCAGGACGCTACAATAGTTATAACTTGTACTGATTAACATGATTTTGCAATAAAAATAAAAAGCCACGAACTGATCATGTCACTTTAACCCATTTTATCCTGAAGCTAGTGCAGACGAGTTGCAGCCAGTTCCTGATCATTTCCTCAAACCAATCTGTCAGCCTAAAAAATGACAGGCCTTCATTTAAAATGCACAACTTTATTATTTCTCAATACATTTTTTTATGTGATATACCTTCAGAAAGTAGATAAAATAAACTATACATTTGCATCGATAAACTCATAGTTTTATCATATATATTATATGTGGCATATGGCAAAACATGCCTAATAAATTCAAACCTTTGTTGAGGTTTGTCACATTACTTTTCACCCGACATTTTCGCCATGAAGGAAGCAACATGTCAAAGAGCAAGTTGAGTTTATTTTATGCATTAATCCCTACTGAAAATAAAGGTATACAACTTGTCCACACATCTTCGATAATAATCTCATAATGTAAAATTGTTTGTAATACTCCCACATCAGTCGACTGAATCGCCAGCGTGTGGAGCCGCTGAGCAGAATTATGCAAATTTTTGAAATATTTTCTGTAAACGATGTATAAATCGGTGTCCCGTTTCTTATAAGTAATAAAGAAGTACTCTAAAGTAACAACTTTGTTCAACATTTCAACATCCCTTTATTTATGAAGTAGTTACCGTCGTTGGAAATATTCTTAACTTTGGCGCTAAAAATACGGCGTGGTGCAAGGTGGGCGAAAATGGATGCCGTTGTCGGTTGACCCACTTCGATGGCTTCAAAGTATGTCTTCACGGACAAATGTCGCATCAAATACCATAACCGTCCATCTTATATCGTCTATCCACTTGTCTGCCTTCTTGTCATCACCAGTATGAAGTAAATTAGCGGAGTTATCCTTCAAAATACGTCAACCTTTAACGATCTTTGCGACTCGACGCCATCTTTGATTTCACTTTAGCTTGGGGTTACCATCTTTGTATTGCAAATACCCAAAGAACGGCGCTGATTGGTTGAAAAATATGAGTTTCCTAGTGATCCCGATATACTGACGTCATTCGGTGTTAACCAGCCAATGGGATTCCAAAACGTCAGAGTGCATGGAAGCCGTGTCAAGTGCAAACTACGACCAGAATCGTATCCCGGATAAAATGGGTTAAAATGCAAAGTCTCGTTTGTGTAATTATTCAAATAACAATTAAAAATATTGCAGTTTAATTCAGAATGCAGCTTGAGTGTATATATTGTCATGTGTTTCAGTGACGTTGACAGTGAAGTCGCGTTCGGTCACTGTGAAGGGACCACGCGGCACACTGCGACGCAACTTCCGTCACATGGCTGTTGACATGAAGATGATTGGCAAGAACAAGCTGCAGGTGGAGAAGTGGATGGGAATCCGCAAGGAGCTTGCAGCCGTTCGCACCATCTGCTCACATATTGAAAACATGATCAAAGGGACCCAGTATGTAAGTATCAACCATTGCTTGGGTAAATGAGTAAAAATGACAGACTACGTGTTACTGATTTTGGTGGATTCCAATTCTTAGTACGTGTCTATTTTATTCCCATTTAGTATTGTGTTATTTGTTATTCTGAGCCAACACAGCAATAATAGGGAACATGTCAGATACAGCGTTGTATTTGTCTAAAACTTGGAACTAGTGCTACCCCATTGTCCAGTAAACACAATTCTTGATTGCGATAAGTCCTTTTATTGTCTGTGAGTTTGGCTAAATGGAGGGATTAGCGACATATTGTTTACCCAGCGGGGCACATCACACTGACTGGTTATTTTGATGTGCGATGTTTTGGCAACTTCAACAGAGCCGGGCGGCGAATAATGCAGTCATCTACTGCTAATAACATAAATAATAACAACAGAAATAACGTTTTCGTCAATTTGGCGAAGACTTACTTATGTTTGCCAACTATCTAACCCAAACCAAATCGCCTGTGTCACAATTGGCGATCGACAGCGCTAGAATTGGTTAGGTTGACATGATTGGGTTCTTGACAACAACCCATGTCTGGGTAGTGGGTACGGCTCACCAGATGTAACCAAGCACTGTTGCACTGGCTGTATTGTCAAATAAATGCAGATAAATGCAGGACTAAATGTGTGTAACTCTTGTGCCAGTGTAAAGTTTTGCTATAAACTGGACCTGGTAAAGCCAGTGTAATGTTGATGTTGGGAAGCGGTGGTCATGTGGTAGAGCGCCGGACTGTCGATCAAGAGGGCGGTGGTTCAATCCCACCTACCGCCGTTTCGAAACTTAGACAATTTCATTACCCCACATATGCCTGTCTTTCGGAAGACACTAAAAGCCGGTGGTACCTTCTATCTGGTGTCTATGCCAGGGGAAGTAAAAGATCCCATACAGGGGGTAAATGTGTAACCTGTAGTGGACTTGCTAATTCTAGAGGACAACTCCTGCGTTAGCCCAAGTTTGGGCTGTTTGGAGGAAACCACCTGAGACCTGACCCCTTCAGCTTAAATAGTAGAATGAGATATGTATATATCTATATAAAAGATATGACCCCCAAGTGCATTTTTATTAATTATCTGTGTGTGTTGACAGGGTTTCCGTTACAAAATGAGGTCTGTGTACGCTCATTTCCCCATCAACATTACAATCACCGAGTCAAATACGTGTGTAGAGATCCGCAACTTCCTCGGAGAGAAGTACACGCGTCAGGTGATCATGCGACCAGGTGTCACATGTCAACAGTCTACAAAACTGAAGGACGAGTTGATTCTGGAGGGAAATGACATCGAGCTTGTATCACAGTCAGGTTGGTTCAGTTGTATTATTTCATAAACATGCCGTCTTATGAATCAATAATTGATGATATTTAAACCCTGCATGTGACATGGGCTGAACAATCGGCCCAACAGCACCTGCCTCTGTTGTAACAATTTTCATGTTGGTATCATTGGATAGATTTTTCTAGATCATGTATATATTTTCCTTATGCAGCTTCGGTTACATAATTTTCACAGTTGAGTTTACAAAGCACCTGATGTTGTTGCAGCCCATATTTGGGATATTTTACTATGCCAGGGCTGCCTACCATTACGGATTTTCCCTAATCATTATAGAAATTGATCTCAGATTACGGAAACTGCTCCTGAATTACTGAAATAAGCATTTCAGACTAGTGTACACATCAAAGAAATGCCGAAATGTAATAATTCACTCGTTGCAATTTATCAGTGAATGACAGCGGAGGCTGCTATGATGGTTGGGCAGGAGACAAACCCAGACTAGGGAACGAAACAATTCATCAACATTTAATGACTTGGGATTTAGTTACAGCCAGGGAATGGGCTGTCACTTAGAAAGGCTTGATTAATTACTGTAGGGTGGAGTGGATAATAGGGGGTGGCACTGCCTGTAGTAGCAGCACCACCACCAGTACCAGCAGCAGGTTACCTGTCAGTATATTTTGGTATATATTGGCAACTACTCAGGCAATTTATCCACAAGTAGTCGTCATCTTCCAACTCAGGAGGACCCCTCAATGACCTATTTCCAGTACTGCCAGATTGACCAGGAACAGGAGATAACGTCACAAAATGTGTCCCTAGACCCTAGACCTGCCATTCATTCATAAAGTCCACACATACAGCATCAACAGAAAGCTCTGATACTGGCCATATGGGTTCAGTCAGTTGATTTCAAATTGACCTGTTAACGTATGCCGCGGGTCGGGAATTGCCAGGAAATGATAAAACGGTCGATTTTTTATAAAGTGGATTTTCAGATCGAACGATGTATTCCACACATGTTGCTAACTTTATTTCACTGAATTCGACCTAAAAGTGTCAAAAAACCGATTAAATATGTCGCTACCCAACTTGCTGCTAATGTCGTTATGGCGGATGAACTTTTAAATCGATGGAAACGGGCCAACTTTCAGCGCGCTCAAACGTAAACATTGCTCCTTGCAAAGCGGCCATGTTTGGTATCGTCGTGTTGGAAATGATCCCTTCCGTACGCTGCCAAAGTCAAAAGTCGACGACATCCGTACATAAATTAGTTATCGGCGGCGAAAGTGCCGCAAAACTATCCAATCACCAACTGTCTGAGCCGGTTGCTTGGCAGCCCAACCTCACACAAACCATATATGGTGATCGCGGTCACGTAGCTATTTAAAATTGACCTTATGCAACGACGCCAGCCAATCACTGTGCGGCTTCAAGATGATTGACCTGTATGTGTCATGGCGTCCGATCGACGAAGGTTCCGTAGTGTTTACCAATTTTAAAGAAAGAAACGACACAATAAACGCAAATGAGCTGAATGCGCGGGAGGTTGCATGAACAGCCTGCATGACGCTGTTCAATTGCGCAACGGACCCGCGGAAGCGGCAGCGAACGGGGAAAGAAACGGCGACGTCGGGCTGGCGTTGCTATGCCGCGTAGGCTACGCCTACGGCCGCAGGCGACGCGCACTGTCATAGACAGTGACAGCGGCGCTGGCGCCGACGAACTACCACATGTTGCTGGTATAAAAACGAAGAACTGAGATTTATTCGAAGAAGTTACATTTATTTATTTATTTATTTATTTATTTATTTATTTATTTATTTATTTATTTATTTATTTATTTATTTATTAATTTATTTATTTATTTATTTATTTATTTATTTATTTATTTATTTATTTATTACAGAAACCAAGTGTGGAGTTAATGTAAAACGAAAGGTGGTACTGTTGTTGGATTTACTTTTCTAACATAATTTTTTCTTATCAGATATGAGAACTATTTTACGTAATTTAAACAGTTTATTTAATATTAAATAATTCTTCAAAACATTATTGTGACAGTATGCTTATCATTTATGATATGTGTCTATGAAACTGACCAATTATTTAGGAATAGATGTATGTGTGTATGTATACATATATGTGTGTGTGTGTGTGTGTGTGTATATATATATATGAGGCCCTACACATAGGTATATACCTATGTATATATATATATATATATATTACATTTTATTTCATAAAAACATTACATAATACATATACAATGTATGAGTGCGCTTGGCCAGTGATGAATTTCTTCGCCGTTGCAAGAAGTAATTCAGACATCCAATCCCACTGAGAGCCTCCATGCCACAGTCTGGAGGAGAGGCTCCAAAATCAAAGCACAGTGTCAAGAAGACAGCTGAGTTGGCAGTTGCACTGGCTGTCATGCAGCACAACAAGGTGGCAACTGCACTAGTTGACGCTGTAGACAGCCTCGGCGTATCACCTGGAGCTGAAGTTGTGAGGGTTGCGTCTCTTTATGAGACTGCGAATAGCCAACCATGCCACAAAGCAGTGTCCAAGACGTCCAGGAAGATGAAGGCTCTGGGGAAGCTGCAGCTGGGAGTGCGACAGGAGGCCAAGGGGGGACTATGAGTCTGAAGCTCCCTGAGCTGTGTGCCATACAGTCAGCGTGCTTTCACCAGTGACCTTAACTTGTGTAAATTTTGCAAGGGATTGAACAAAAACAGCATTATTGCACTCAACAACACTTCAGTGAATCATGACAAACAAAAAAGAAGGAAACATATGCTTAGTTTTTCTGCAAGACCTCCCGCAAAATCATGCATACCTATTTTCACAGAAAAGCCGGTTGCCATGGTTACGATTATGCAAATGAGATGAAATTATACAGTTGGTCATCTTTTCCCACCAGACATACATCCTGAAAGTTTTATTAAGATTGCTTCTCTGGTTGTTGAGATATCATCAGAATCCATTTCCCGACCAGTGTCCTACCTTAATGGAATAAATATTATTTCCTTTCAGCTGCCCTCATCCAGCAGTCGACGAAAGTGAGGGACAAGGACATCAGGAAGTTCCTAGATGGAATCTACGTCAGCGAGAAGGGCAACGTTGAACCACAAGCATAGGGACATGTGGCATGGCAATGTGACGATGACAAATAAATGTGTAAAATGAACCAGTATTTGTTCTTGTTGAGGATTAGAGTGGCAACATTTTAACTGGTGAGATCATAATTGTTTAAATCAACAGTGCATATGGGGTAAAAAGGTGACGTTGGGTGAGAAAACAACCGAGGTGAGATTAAAAAAAAAATATTTTGGACCTAGAAATATTTTATCCTATGAATTTTGTTGTTGATTTGGACCCATCAGTTTCTGGAACAAATTCAACTTGATAGCCCAAACAGCGACTCTGGTAACATATTTTTTATAAAGTATGACCAATGGGCATTTCTTATTTAAGCAAATCACCAAAGTTGCTGTTTGAGCAACCAAGCTGAATTTCTTCCGAGTCCAAATCAACCAAAATGTTCATAGGATTTCTAGGTTTGCTGTTGAACATGTGTGACTGTCGAATGAACTACTTAAATCTATTACTATATTGTGAGTTTACAGACAACTAGCCAGTATGAATGTTTGAGTTTTTGCCACCCTATTCTGGATGGTGTGTACCAGTTGTGTACACAAGAACGATCTGTACACATCGGGTATGCTACATCTCCCCGTGAGCCTGTCTCATGTACATTGTGCAGCAAGTTGGCGACATACTCGCTTTCTTACATAAGCCACTTGTAAACATCTATGCGTATTTGGCTCTGCTACTGCCTCACACAAATAGGCAAATTCAGTAAAAACTCAAAAATTGTAGCATTACTGCAGATTTTGAATCAAGTCAGACATGGCTACAAATGTAGGTGGAATATGACAGTTGACCTAATACCTGGAGTTAGACCCTCAAAGTCCCTGTTTCGGATTCAAGCCAAGGATCTTGATTCTTGTTGGTGAATAGGGCTTGTAAGTGGGTCACGATACGCGTGACTCCGCGTGACTGGAGCTTATTTGGGACTAAGCGAGACTAATTGGGGACTGGACACAAGAATAATATTCTAACGATGGATGACAGTTGTAGCTTCTGACTGATGAATACTAGGAAAATCAGAAATATCTTGTGTTATATACGTTTCTTATCTTAAATGTCTGATTTAATATGGAGTTTATCACACTATCATAGACACAGCAATTTACGTTGTGCAGATAATAGACACGATGTTAGACCGTGTGTCTCTTGCGGAATTTGTGTTTTACATTGCTGTACGTTGTGGTTTCGATAAGCACTTGTATCTGACAAGTTGTATAAATGCACATAATCATAACATATATGTTTGGCCCAAACAGGTTGTACTGCGCGAAAACTGGCACTCTTCATTATTAGTCAAGATCGCCAAACACAAGTACTTGCCGCTATTGCCATGGCAACCACCATAATAATCGATTAAAATTCATGACTTCCGTGGTCACTGTCACCGGCAAAGTGTTCCACTGTTTCTGCTTGTAATAATCCTTCGGACAATATAACTGAAATACGCTATTTCGGAACAGTTCGATTATTACGACCAAAAACAAAGTCCTATATGTTAACATGGAGAATATGAACCAACTGCCCCAGCCTCGTTTTCGCGCGCGAGAGTTGCACGCCCTATTAGCATCTTGAGTGCAAAGCCCAATCAGCCGTTCAGAAACTCCAAGGACCCTGGTTGTACCAGCGCAACGTGCCTACACAACATAACTTAGGCTTAGAAATTAATTGAATGAAAATAGTATACAGGAACGTATATTTTTTATTTCAGTATGGAAGGGGAAGATAATTCATTCTCCCCATTTTAATGTTTACAATTTGAACTGGATTTCAACAAAGGTATGAACTTTGATTTATCAAATGTAACGTATTGGGCAGTCTGCACATTTTCCAAATTGACATTAAGGGGTTATGTCAAAAATTACATGAAAAAAGTTTTAACTTCAAACCCCAAATGAATCGGGATTGCAAATATTTCCATAACTAGTTTCTGTGGAATACATTGGTGTACTGTATAGCAACATTCAAGACTTGCCAAGTTTGTTAAACAGAAATTTACACTGGCATTCGGATGCAGGTGAGGGTTTTGACTACAAAATCATGGAAAAACTACCCCTTCTCAATAATACACATTACATCAGGTCTAAATCCTGATCACATTGGTGGCAGTACACAATATATAACTCGCATTCTGAATATTGGCCATCCTCAATTATGACTGCAATACAGTTTGATGATAATTTAACTCTCAATCCTCAGATATGACTGAAACCCTCCAGTACAACTTACGTACACTACTCCTCAAGTATGACTTGGTTCTCAGGCACAGCTAAAGTAAGATCCAAGTCCTGTGTCATTGATTGGTGTCAGTTTGTGAAAGTATGACTACAAATGACACACTGACAATATTAAAAAAGCTGTACATTTATTACATAATTCAATATTTACATCAACTGATAGCAACATACATCCTGTGATAATTGACTTTGTGATCTGCATAAATTAATGAGCACAAATCATGATATGCGCCCTACAAACATTGGCAGCATCTTATATATAAATGCAATCACAGTATAAAGCAGTCTTTCCCACAAGCACTACTGAATGTAAGTTCAGGAAGAGTGGTGATTTGTGACAGCGTTCTGTGACAGTTTCTCCGCCTTCACTCTCCTTAGGTGAGCCAGCTGCAACAAATGCACTACTGCTTAGATCAACATCTTTCATTACCATGTTAATGACTACTGCTTTTGATTTAGATTGGTACTGCAAAATTATATCACTGTCTTGTCATGTTAAAGCACTCGTCAACAGTCATTATGTCACTGCATGTTGTCATGTTAAAGCACTCATCAACAGTTGTTACGTCACTGCATATTGTCATGTTAAAGCACTCATCAACAGTCATTATGTCACTGCATGTTGTCATGTTAAAGCACTCATCAACAGTCATTATGTCACTGCATGATGTCATGTTAAAGCACTCGTCAACAGTCATTATGTCACTGCGTGTTGTCATGTTAAAGCACTCGTCAACAGTCATTATGTCACTGCGTGTTGTCATGTTAAAGCACTCATCAACAGTCATTATGTCACTGCGTGTTGTCATGTTAAAGCACTCATCAACAGTCATTATGTCACTGCGTGATGTCATGTTAAAGCACTGTCATCAACAGTCATTATGTCACTGCATGTTGTCATGTTAAAGCACTCATCAACAGTCATTATGTCACTGCATGTTGTCATGTTAAAGCACTCATCAACAGTCATTATGTCACTGCGTGATGTCATGTTAAAGCACTGTCATCAACAGTCATTATGTCACTGCTGTTGTCATGTTAAAGCACTCATCAACAGTCATTATGTCACTGCGTGTTGTCATGTTAAAGCACTCATCAACAGTCATTATGTCATGCTGATGTCATGTTAAAGCACTCATCAACAGTCATTATGTCACTGCGTGTTGTCATGTTAAAGCACTCATCAACAGTCATTATGTCAATGCGTGTTGTCATGTTAAAGCACTCATCAACAGTCATTATGTCACTGCGTGTTGTCATGTTAAAGCCTCATCAACAGTCATTATGTCACTGCTGTTGTCATGTTAAAGCACTCATCAACAGTCATTATGTCATGCGTGTTGTCATGTTAAAGCACTCTCAACAGTCATTATGTCACTGCTGTGTCATGTTAAAGCACTCATCAACAGTCATTATGTCACTGCGTGTTGTCATGTTAAAGCACTCATCAACAGTCATTATGTCACTGCGTGTTGTCATGTTAAAGCACTCATCAACAGTCATTATGTCACTGCGTGTTGTCATGTTAAAGCACTCATCAACAGTCATTATGTCACTGCGTGTTGTCATGTTAAAGCACTCATCAACAGTCATTATGTCACTGCGTGTTGTCATGTTAAAGCACTCATCAACAGTCATTATGTCAATGCGTGTTGTCATGTTAAAGCACTCATCAACAGTCATTATGTCACTGCGTGTTGTCATGTTAAAGCACTCATCAACAGTCATTATGTCACTGCGTGTTGTCATGTTAAAGCCCTCATCAACAGTCATTATGTCACTGCGTGTTGTCATGTTAAAGCCCTCATCAACAGTCATTATGTCACTGCGTGTTGTCATGTTAAAGCACTCATCAACAGTCATTATGTCACTGCGTGTTGTCATGTTAAAGCACTCATCAACAGTCATTATGTCACTGTGTGTTGTCATGTTAAAGCACTCATCAACAGTCATTATGTCACTGCGTGTTGTCATGTTAAAGCACTCATCAACAGTCATTATGTCACTGCGTGTTGTCATGTTAAAGCACTCATCAACAGTCATTATGTCACTGCGTGTTGTCATGTTAAAGCACTCATCAACAGTCATTATGTCACTGCGTGTTGTCATGTTAAAGCACTCATCAACAGTCATTATGTCACTGCGTGTTGTCATGTTAAAGCACTGTCATCAACAGTCATTATGTCACTGCATGTTGTCATGTTAAAGCACTCATCAACAGTCATTATGTCACTGCATGTTGTCATGTTAAAGCACTCATCAACAGTCATTATGTCACTGCATGTTGTCATGTTAAAGCACTGTCATCAACAGTCATTATGTCACTGCATGTTGTCATGTTAAAGCACTGTCATCAACAGTCATTATGTCACTGCATGTTGTCATGTTAAAGCACTGTCATCAACAGTCATTATGTCACTGCATGTTGTCATGTTAAAGCACTCATCAACAGTCATTATGTCACTGCATGTTGTCATGTTAAAGCACTGTCATCAACAGTCATTATGTCACTGCATGTTGTCATGTTAAAGCACTCATCAACAGTCATTATGTCACTGCGTGTTGTCATGTTAAAGCACTCATCAACAGTCATTATGTCACTGCGTGTTGTCATGTTAAAGCACTCATCAACAGTCATTATGTCACTGCGTGTTGTCATGTTAAAGCACTCATCAACAGTCATTATGTCACTGCATGTTGTCATGTTAAAGCACTCATCAACAGTCATTATGTCACTGCATGTTGTCATGTTAAAGCACTCATCAACAGTCATTATGTCACTGCGTGTTGTCATGTTAAAGCACTCATCAACAGTCATTATGTCACTGCGTGTTGTCATGTTAAAGCACTCATCAACAGTCATTATGTCACTGCGTGTTGTCATGTTAAAGCCCTCATCAACAGTCATTATGTCACTGCGTGTTGTCATGTTAAAGCACTCATCAACAGTCATTATGTCACTGCGTGTTGTCATGTTAAAGCACTCATCAACAGTCATTATGTCACTGCATGTTGTCATGTTAAAGCACTCATCAACAGTCATTATGTCACTGCGTGTTGTCATGTTAAAGCACTCATCAACAGTCATTATGTCACTGCGTGTTGTCATGTTAAAGCACTCATCAACAGTCATTATGTCACTGCGTGTTGTCATGTTAAAGCACTCATCAACAGTCATTATGTCACTGCATGTTGTCATGTTAAAGCACTGTCATCAACAGTCATTATGTCACTGCGTGTTGTCATGTTAAAGCACTCATCAACAGTCATTATGTCACTGCATGTTGTCATGTTAAAGCACTCATCAACAGTCATTATGTCACTGCATGTTGTCATGTTAAAGCACTGTCATCAACAGTCATTATGTCACTGCATTTGTCATGTAAAGCACTCATCAACAGTCTTTATGTCACTGCGTGTTGTCATGGTAAAGCACTGTCATCAACAGTCATTATGTTAAAGCACTCATCAACAGTCATTATGTCACTGCATGTTGTCATGTTAAAGCACTCATCAACAGTCATTATGTCACTGCATGTTGTCATGTTAAAGCACTCATCAACAGTCATTATGTCACTGCGTGTTGTCATGTTAAAGCACTCATCAACAGTCATTATGTCACTGCATGTTGTCATGTTAAAGCACTCATCAACAGTCATTATGTCACTGCATGTTGTCATGTTAAAGCACTGTCAACAGTCATTATGTCACTGCGATTGATGTTAAAGCACTCATCAACAGTCATTATGTCACTGCATGTTGTCATGTTAAAGCACTCATCAACAGTCATTATGTCACTGCGTGTTGTCATGTTAAAGCACTCATCAACAGTCATTATGTCACTGCGATTTGTATGTAAAGTCCACTGTCAAGAACAGTCATATAATCACTCATATATAAAACTATATCAAAGTCATATTTATCATGATGTATTAACTATATCAACGTTTATGTAATATGTATGTCATGTTACACACACTTGTGGCAATAAAGCTACTTATTCACTTGTTGCAGAAAGCTGCTCGTTATCAACTGTCTTTGTCCCCCAGTTGCATTTAAATCATTCAACAACAACATATCAGCATCTGTTGTCGTTAAAGCACCACAACAGTTTATGTCCTCATGTTTATGAAAGATTACCAGTTTTTGTCCCATTTGAAAAGCCCATCAAAGTTTTTTAGGTGTTGTCATTTAAAGCACTGTCATCAAATATTATGTTAAACATATAAATTTTTCATCTGGTTTTTAAAGACTATCAACAATTAGCACTGGTGTTTCATTTTAAAAGACTCATAAAGTCTTATTCACGGGTCAGTTAAACACTAAACAGCATTTTTCACTGCATGGATGTTAAACACCATAACACTTTACACTGCACAGTTAAACCCCAAAACGCATTATGTACCTTTGTCAGTTAAAGATCATAACAGTTTTTCATGATGTTTCATTTAAAGATATAAAAGTATTATGTCACCATTTTTCTGAAACATCTAAAGCTTATTCACTGCAAAATTTGTTCTAAATTTCCCTGCGAAGAAAGTCTAAATCACTCAAAAAAACTATATCAGAGAGTCATATTTATCTGATGTAATTACTATGTCAACGTGTGTTCGCTAAATATGCATGCATGTTCCCGCACATCACCTTCTGCTCTGGCAATAAGGCTGACTTGCGCACTTATTGCCAAAGCTGCTCTGTGGGTATCTCTGATCTCAATTTCCCCACCAAGATCATTTAAATCATTCAAAAAACTATATCAGAGTGTTACATTTATTTCAAGTAATTACTATGTCAACATGCGTTCACTGAATATATCACCAGCCGGATGTGCATGCATGTCACCATACATTCACGTCCGCTCTGGCAATAGCCTAAGTCTATAGGAAGAGACATCTATACACATACCGTCTTGGTTTCCATGAATTTCTTCAAGAAATCATTCAACGGAAGTTTCCCTGTAAGGGCAAAAACACATTTGTATTTATTTTATAATATAATTTATATGTATTTCTAAAGGAGCTATATAATTATGTTCGGGCCCATAGCATACCAGTAGTTGATTTTGGTAGCACATTTTTCTGCTATTCCAGGCCCATAGCATAGATGGATATTGGTTAATGCATTTTTGTGCTATGACATTGTTGGGAGCACATGCGATGTTGAATGAATGAATAAATTAAGTTTATTTCAAGTGAACAGAAGATGAAAGTTCCATACTTATCAGTCTCCCAACACCATCACAACTTGTATAATAAAAACCTTTTAACAACGTTTAACAGACATCTCTAGAAAGTAATACCATTCATGTGTTGTGTGTGCATTATAATTATTAAGAAATAATTGCTTAAGTGTTTTTAAATAATTTTAACTATAGTTGAACTAGTAACATTTTCATCATATAGGTTCCATAATTTTAGTTTTTTAACACCATATACCGATATACTCATAGATGGTAAGGTTGTGCAACCACATTGCTTATAGAGTGGGTATGGTATAATGCCATCCTTCTTTATGTTGGTTAGGACACCCCTACCTTATCTTGGTTAGGACACCCCTACCTTATCTTGGTTATGACACCCCTATCTTATCTTGGTTAGGACACCCCTATGTTATCTTGGTTATGACACCCCTACCGTATCTTGGTTATGACACCCCTACCGTATCTTGGTTATGACACCCCTACGTTATCTTGGTTAGGACACCCCTACCTTATCTTGGTTATGACACCCCTACCTTATCTTGGTTAGGACACCCCTACCATATCTTGGTTAGGACACCCCTACCTTATCTTGGTTAGGACACCCCTACCGTATCTTGGTTAGGACACCCCTACCGTATCTTGGTTAGGACACCCCTACCGTATCTTGGTTATGGACACCCCTACCGTATCTTGGTTATGACACCCCTACCATATCTTGGTTTCGGACACCCCTACCGTATCTTGGTTATGACACCCCTACCTTATCTTGGTTATGACACCCCTACCTTATCTTGGTTAGGACACCCCTACCGTATCTTGGTTAGGACACCCCTACCTTATCTTGGTTAGGACACCCCTACCTTATCTTGGTTAGGACACCGCTACCTTATCTTGGTTATGACATCCCTACCGTATCTTGGTTAGGACACCCCTACCTTATCTTGGTTAGGACACCCCTACCTTATCTTGATTAGGACACCCCTACCGTATCTTGGTTAGGACACCCCTACCTTATCTTGGTTATGACACCCCTACCTTATCTTGGTTAGGACACCCCTACCTTATCTTGGTTAGGACACCCCTACCGTATCTTGGTTAGGACACCCCTACCGTATCTTGGTTAGGACACCCCTACCTTATATTGGTTATGACACCCCTACCTTATCTTGGTTAGGACACCCCTACCTTATCTTGGTTAGGACACCCCTACCATATCTTGGTTAGGACACCGCTACCTTATCTTGGTTATGACATCCCTACCGTATCTTGGTTAGGACACCCCTACCATATCTTGGTTAGGACACCCCTACCTTATCTTGGTTATGACACCCGTACCATATTTTGATTAGGACACCTTATGTTTGTTTGGACACCCCTACCATATCTTGGTTTGGGCATCCCTACCATATCTTGGTTAGGACACCCCTACCATATCTTGGTCAGGACGCCCTTACCTTATGTTTGCTAGGATGCCCCTACCTTATCAATGTTAGGACCCCCTACCTTATATGTGTTAGGACCCCCTACCTTATCTGTGTTAGGACCCCCTACCTTATCTGTGTTAGGACCCCCTACCTTATCTGTGTTAGTACCCCCTACCTTATATGTGTTAGGACCCCCTACCTTATATGTGTTAGGACCCCCTACCTTATGTGTTAGGACCCCCTACCTTATCTGTGTTAGGACACCCTACCTTATCTGTGTTAGGACCCCCTACCTTATCTGTGTTAGGACCCCCTACCTTATCTGTGTTAGGACCCCCTACCTTATATGTGTTAGGACCCCCTACCTTATATGTGTTAGGACCCCCTACCTTATCTGTGTTAGGACCCCCTACCTTATCTGTGTTAGGACCCCCTACTTTATCTGTGTTAGGACCCACTACCTTATCTGTGTTAGTACCCCCTACCTTATATGTGTTAGGACCCCCTACCTTATATGTGTTAGGACCCCCTACCTTATATGTGTTAGGACCCCCTACCTTATATGTGTTAGGACCCCCTACCTTATCTGTGTTAGGACACCCTACCTTATCTGTGTTAGGACCCCCTACCTTATATGTGTTAGGACCCCCTACCTTATATGTGTTAGGACCCCCTACCTTATATGTGTTAGGACCCCCTACCTTATCTGTGTTAGGACACCCTACCTTATCTGTGTTAGGACCCCCTACCTTATCTGTGTTAGGACCCCCTACCTTATTGTGTTAGACCCCCTACCTTATATGTGTTAGGACCCCCTACCTTATATGTGTTAGGACCCCCTACCTTATATGTGTTAGGACCCCCTACCTTATATGTGTTAGGACCCCCTACCTTATCTGTGTTAGGACACCCTACCTTATCTGTGTTAGGACCCCCTACCTTATATGTGTTAGGACCCCCTACCTTATATGTGTTAGGACCCCCTACCTTATATGTGTTAGGACCCCCTACCTTATATGTGTTAGGACCCCCTACCTTATATGTGTTAGGACCCCCTACCTTATCTGTGTTAGGACCCCCTACCTTATCTGTGTTAGGACACCCTACCTTATCTGTGTTAGGACCCCCTACCTTATATGTGTTAGGACCCCCTACCTTATATGTGTTAGGACCCCCTACCTTATCTGTGTTAGGACCCCCTACCTTATCTGTGTTAGGACACCCTACCTTATCTGTGTTAGGACCCCCTACCTTATGTGTTAGGACCCCCTACCTTATATGTGTTAGGACCCCCTACCTTATATGTGTTAGGACCCTCTACCTTATCTGTGTTAGGACCCCCTACCTTATCTGTGTTAGGACACCCTACCTTATCTGTGTTAGGACCCCCTACCTTATATGTGTTAGGACCCCCTACCTTATATGTGTTAGGACCCCCTACCTTACCTGTGTTAGGACCCCCTACCTTATCTGTGTTAGGACCCCCTACCTTATCTGTGTTAGGACACCCTACCTTATCTGTGTTAGGACCCCCTACCTTATATGTGTTAGGACCCCCTACCTTATGTGTTAGGACCCCCTACCTTACCTGTGTTAGGACCCCCTACCTTATCTGTGTTAGGACCCCCTACCTTATCTGTGTTAGGACCCCCTACAGAAATGTGTCCTATCAGCTTTGACATAACAGCAGGTCTTGGCAGCCAGCCTAGTTGCTCACAGAGACTTGAAAACCATGATAAAAAGATGACCACATGTGACAGCCACGAGGACGTCTGTTGACAGTGACCGATGTACTCACTGTCCAGGAAGGACTCCGCAATGGCTTCTGCTGCCTCGTCAGCCTCCACTGTCCCCACGCGCAGGACGTCCTCCAGGTGACTCACATTCAGCTCCTGCCTAAGGGCGTCTTGTCTCCGCGAGTGCTCGTCAAACTGATGCCGAAGGTCATTTAGGACCTCAAACTGAAACCATTCACAACCATACTTCAGTGAAGGCAGAGTCACCACAGAACCCTATGTTATATCATCACAACTATGTGCACAGTTCAACTGTTAATGTTAAACTTGCAATTATAACAAGTAACATACATAAAAAGTATTATCTGAGTAAATAGTTAATTATAAAATTAGTAAAAGCTACCACCTATAAAATAATATAAACACATATATATATATATATATGTGATGACTATACATGACGTAGTCAAGTTGAGAACTGCAGAGTGGTTCACCCATTCAAAACACGTAGACTCCCCCGCCACCAGTGGCAGACTTCAGTCAGGTTACCACTAATGTACACATAAGGCACAAATGTAAGAATACATTTAATTAATAAAAAATATAAGGTAAACATTATTACAGTTATCCAAACATCAAAATATGTTTAGTCCGTGAAGTGTGATTAGCAGCTGCCAGAAAAAGTTTAGAATTTTACATAAGACAAGTCTGTCAATATAACAGAGCAGATACCTTTTCTAATACAAATTTCTTTCTTTCCTCAAAAATGGGTTTCTTTGAGAGATTTTCTCCTGAAAAAAACAGCAACAACTACACATTAGTAATTGTCACTCCTGAAATTTGGTTTTGTGTGTGTGTGTGTGTGTATGTGTGTGTGTGTATGTGTGCATGTATGTGTGCATGTATGTGTGCGTGTGTGTGTGCGTGCGTGCGTGCGTGCGTGCATGCGTGCGTATGTGTGTGTACTCTAGAACTCACTGTCAGGCTAGACTACCTGATTAAGCCTGTATCAGCCCAAATTTCAACACAAAGCAGTAGTTATCTGTTAATAATCACGAATTGATTTGAGCAGGAATTATACAGATTACCCCCAAGTTATATGCTGGGTGTGAGAACGGACTACTTAATAATTTCATGAAAATGGGCTACTACATTTCTTAGTTACCATGAAATCCAATTGCAGTTTCATTTCGACAGCACCCATGTGGTAACACTGTATTTCAACCTCTATAGCACTGAATGTCTTTAAAAATAACTAGTTGGTAAAGCAAATGTCTAAAAATGCCAAAAGAGTGAGTCGATGTGAGCTGCATAATCTTCACCATGTCTCACAGCACTCACTGGCTAGTTCTTCGTTCCTCCCAACGAGGTCAGCCCTAGCAGCAGTTAGTTGCATTATGTCAGGCAGGTGGCTCACAATGTCCAGTTGTCCGTGTTCGTCCTCAGACAGATCTCTCAGCTCCTGCACACTGCAACACATAGCACCTGTCCAACACGTAGCACCTGTCCAACACATAGCAACAGTCCAACACGTAGCACCTGTCCAACACGTAGCACCTGTCCAACACGTAGCAACAGTCCAACACGTAGCACCTGTCCAACACGCAGCAACAGTCCAACACATAGCACCTGTCCAACACGTAGCAACAGTCCAACACGTAGCACCTGTCCAACACGTAGCAACTGTCCAACACGTAGCACCTGTCCAACACGTAGCACCTGTCCAACACGTAGCACCTGTCCAACACGTAGCAACAGTCCAACACGTAGCAACAGTCCAACACGTAGCAACGGTCCAACACATAGCACCTGTCCAACACGTAGCAACGGTCCAACACATAGCACCTGTCCAACACGTAGCACGTCCAACACATAGCACCTGTCCAACACGTAGCACCTGTCCAACACATAGCACCTGTCCAACACGTAGCAACGGTCCAACACGTAGCAACAGTCCAACACGTAGCACCTGTCCAACACGTAGCAACGGTCCAAGCGTAACAGTAGCACCTGTCCCAAGCACGTAACAGAACGGTCCAACACATAGCACCTGTCCAACACGTAGCAACGGTCCAACACGTAGCAACAGTCAACACTAGCACCTGTCCAACACGTAGCAACGGGTCCAACACGTAGCACCTGTCCAACACGTAGCAACCGTCCAACACGTAGCAACGGTCCAACACGTAGCAACAGTCCAACACATAGCACGTCCAACACGTAGCAACAGTCCAACACGTAGCACGGTCCAACACTAGCACCCGTCCAACACGTAGCAACAGTCCAACCGTAGCAACATCAACACGTAAGTCAACACGTAGCACCGTCCAACACAGTAGCAACCGTCCAACACGTAGCAACAGTCCAACACAGCAACGTCAACACGTAGCACGTCCAACACGTAGCAACAGTCCAACACGTAGCACGTCAACACGTAGCAACGTCAACACGTAGCAAGTCCCAACACGTAGCAATCCAACACGTAGCAACGTCCAACACGTAGCAACGGTCCAACACGTAGCAACAGTCCAACACGTAGCAACGGTCCAACACGTAGCAACTGTCCAACACGTAGCAACGGTCCAACACGTAGCACGTCCAACGTAGCAACGGTCCAACACGTAGCAACGTCCAACACGTAGCAATCAGTCCAACAGCGTAGCAACGTCCAACACGTAGCAACGTCCAACACGTAGCAACGTCCAACACGTAGCAACGGTCCAACACGTAGCAACGTCCAACAGCGTAAGCAACGGTCCAACACGTAGCAACGTCCAACAGTAGCAACGTCCAACTAGCAGTCAACGTAGCAACAGTCCAACACGTAGCACGTCCAACACGTAGCAACGGTCCAACACGTAGCAACGGTCCAACACGTAGCAACGGTCCAACACGTAGCAACAGTCCAACACGTAGCAACAGTCCAACACGTAGCAACGGTCCAACACGTAGCAACGTCCAACACGTAGCAACGGTCCAACACGTAGCAACAGTCCAACACGTAGCAACGGTCCAACACGTAGCAACGGTCCAACACGTAGCAACGGTCCAACACGTAGCAACTGTCCATCACGTAGCAACGGTCCAACACGTAGCAACGGTCCAACACATAGCAACAGTCCAACACGTAGCAACAGTCCAACAAGTAGCAACAGTCCAACACGTAGCTATGGTCCAATACACTGCAACGGTCCAACACATAGCAACGGTCCAACACGTAGCAACGGTCCAACACGTAGCAACAGTCCAACACGTAGCAACGTTCCAACAGATAGCAACGGTCCAACATGTAGCAACGGCCCAACACGTAGCAACGGTCCACCACGTAGCAACAGTCCAACACGTAGCAATGGTCCAAGTCTGCCTACACCACAACCACAGCAGTCAAGAATCATTCGGCTGTTAGTTTAGATGCCAACTTGCCAAAATGACAGAAAGTTACCACTTAATATACTATGTCTTATATTTGGACTGTCACACCATTTTCTGTAATTAAGAAAGTATTCAGTTTGGGTGAAATCGCCTAAGAATTGACTCACATTTGTGTGTACTATGCCTACTATGGTGTTATGTACTGTAATTTGTACTATGGTGTTATTAATTAAAAGTTTGGAATAAATCTCCCTCTTATACTTGCATATGTCTTTCTTAAATCAAAACACTGCATTTGCTAAAGTTCCATGATAACATTGATTTTTTTAATTGACACAAATACTTGTGTCAATATTTTCATACTTGGTCAATATCTAAAAACCTTCTGCCAGACCTGTCTTTAATTCCTTGTGTCTAAGCGTCACGTGTCCACAGCGTATCAGACAACAAGGATCAGGAAAAGGGAGAAATGGTTGGTTGGAAAACAGGAAATTACCTCATATTGTGCAGTTGCGGGAACTCTGCGGCAACATTGAGTCCATAGAGGGCACTGTGGGTGCTGTCTGACGGCCCCGCCATCTAGACAAACATTCAACCAATCACCAGTCACTGTCGAGACACATCTGACCTGGTACAGCAACAACAGGTGTAAAAGTGGTCAGGTCTATTATGTACACAAGCCAAAAATACCTGTCTACCGGTAGGTCATGTCTGATCAATGTTGTCATTTTAAAAACAATCCCAAACTACCAAAATCCATGCACCTATGAACTCATAAGATCAATAATCAATCTGAGTTCAGATGATTTTGTTTCTTTCATAAATCTGCTTTAACTTCTGCAATAATTCTAAAAATAAATACGATATTTCAACTAACAATCTGTGAAATTCGAGAAGATACAAAACTTTATTTGATACTTTTGCAACTTTTTACCAGTCGTTTTGTCAAGTCATGTTACACAGACAACTGTTTACATATAGTTGCAAATACAAGTAGTTGCCCAGAACCACTGAGGCAGTTACTGTAGCTACTTTTGGGCAGTTTCTAGTAAATTCATATGACTGTTTAATTTCTGTAGTTTTCTTGATAGTTGATGTGGTTTTTAATGTTAATACTTTGTAATGTCATTAAATGTGTCCTGAAAAGCAGTGCTGGAAAAGCAAATAAATCATGCCATGAACTCAGGAAGTGGGAATTAGTAGGTTGTCCCTAAAATGATATGTGCCTGGAAGTTACCCTTAAAGCTGCCCACCGTTCTGACTCTTTGATGTCGACATGTGTAATGTGTCAATTGTTTAACTAGTATGCCCAGTCAGTTTAATTTAAGAATGCTTGTTTTTTTAATCGTCAAAAAAGAATTGTCGTTATACTGGGTATAACTGGCAAAACAATCAGCGTCCTGCATTTTTTGCAAGATCGGCATCCTGTGGCACAATAACAACTCACATGTGCCTTTGTACACCATGCAGAAGATTCAAAAGTGCTTCTACTATGATGGCACGTATTAAGTGCATTATTGCAATGAGCGAGTAGTCGGGGGCTAATTCAAAGATGATGCGAGGGACAAAACAATACGTAACATTGGTTGGAGGGACTTTGGCAGTACGCTCCCGTTGATCGTGCAAGAAACTTGGTAACTGTAGGGGAGCATCCGTTATTTCGTGCAACATAACGTCAAATGCGGGAGAATTATACTGGTTATCACAATTATTAAAACAGTGTTTTGTGACTCACAATTTAATAATATTACTGAACATTGTTTATTTCCATTATATTTTATGCAAAATAATTTTGATTTTTATACGACAACCAAAGATGGTGATGAATTTATTCAATATAAAAATGTAAACACTAACAGAAAGTACTAGTTGGCCCTTACAGCTGATGTACTCCACTCCAAATGTAAGGATTACACATAAAATAAGAACAACTTGTACGATAAGTTGCGAACACTAGGAGATAAAAACAATTGAGGTATTTTCATGACATATAGGGTGTTTGCACCTAAGAGACCAGAAAAACTGGTGTCCAAAACAGACATCCAAAATAGATAGTAGACTGGTAACCTGGACTGACAGAAGAATTACCTGGCTAGGCTTCGTGAAGCCCTGGTAACCTGAAGGAACACCTGTAACTGGGAAGTCTGCCAGGCGTGACGGCGAAGCATATCTGCTGACAGGGCTGTAAACAAAGTTACAAGAACATGCAGTTGAATAGAAACTGCGGTTTTTTTTTACAGAAGAATTGTATGGCTTTTGGTTATCATAACATCTTATTATAATATGAAAGGCTATGTGTGTGACCAGTCATTGACAAGTCATTGCATTTCAATATAAGCTTGTAATGTAATTGTAAAGAAGTATATAAGACACCCGAGATGAAAAGCATCTAGAAAGAAAACATTAAACATACATAATTAATAATGTCACAATATCATATATGTCGCATTGGTTCTATAAATCATACAGAAAGCTTACAAGACATTTGAGATGCAAAAATGTGTAAAAATGTGATTCCTATAAATGTACACCCATCCAATCACTTCATTGTTTGCTTCACAAAACAGTTTCAATGTATGTCTCTGTGACCAAGTCCAGTCACAGTCAAATATTTACGGCATAACTTTATGCAAAGACCCATCCACCTGTCATTTGGACGGGTAAAAACAGTTGTGGACGGGTAGAAATATGGATGGACGGGTGATGGACGGGCAACAAAAATGAAGGAGCAAAAAAGGTTCTGGAAGACCTTTTTTTAGATATTGTCAGGTTATGCCTTAGAAGTTAATTTAAATGGTGTCATATGTGTGTGTTTGTAATCCATTTCAGGTCATCAGACACATCTTAGTTTGTAAACTGGCTTAACAGTTAACATCCATGTGTCCACCAAAACATGTGTGACTGGCAATAACTGGATCCTGCATAAAGCCCTGATTTACAGTCATCTTCTGTTTACAAGAAGTTACTGGGTATGAGGGTAAACATTGCACATAGTTAGTATCAGGGCAGAAATCAAACAGGTGTGTTTTGTGCAGTCTACAATACAGAACACACATGACACATGCCGGCTGATGGCAATGCACATATACAGCAAAGCCGTCTCAGAAGAGACATGATTGACAAGCAATTTATATGAGAAATGGCTACTCATATTTATATAATATTTAAGTAGAATGTTTCACCTTCTGTCAAAACTGAGCTTTGAATCCAGTGTGACATTGGTAGAAATTAAACTGTAATTGTTGAATCATCAGACAATCTTGTTGGCTTTGGAGATCCTCGTCACAGTGTCAGATGGTGTTAAAATGGGGTGTATGCTAATTAGGGAAAGTGTGTTTAATAGAATGAATATCGTTCCTCTGTGAGATTGATTCAAGTTTTATATAAAATTACTTTATTACTATGCACAATGCATAGCAGAACAGTGAAAAGAAGATGTGTACCTGAATTCCGTGTCCTGAAAAAGTGTTGGAAGTAATAGAGGGTACTCACACAGTGTGTTGAGCGTGTAAGACAGGTGATATCCTGCGAAACTCTTCTACAATCTCCCTGATCACTTTACCAAGGTCCGAATGAACCATGAACTACAAACAATTCACAGCAAATAGTTCATAATCTGTCCAACTTGTAAACAGGTTTTGGGCAACTTGGCACACATGGTTTATTAAAACAATGCACACATCTGCAGAAATCATCAACCAATTTACTTTGAGTACTAACCTGCAAACGTTTGAATACTTTATGTTACGATACATATAGGTATGTTATTCATCTCCATTTCTTGTCATTTTTAATTTGGTCAGAAAAAAATAATCTAATGATTTCAGCAAAAGTAAGCAACATAACTGCTTGTATAAAGTAGTACATCATCATAAATAAAACATAAATGAATATACTTATATAACACCAAATCACATTACAACTATTCAATATGCTCTCCATTAAAAATAATAAGTTAAGTACACTGTAATTAGATAAACATAAAAACAAACATTATTTTTAAATTATCACCATTCCATAAAGAAGCCTATTTAAATGGCTTAAAACCAGTTTTGATAAATAACATCTGTCTACTTGCTGGGGCACATTAACATACAGTAACATCATATGACAGAAACATACATTGTTTACTCCTGGACATCCCGTAACATGCATGTGGTCATTGACCCAGGGGTGGGTGAGAGGGGGTGTCACTGTCACTGTCGGCTTCTCCTGGGGAAAGTCGGGGGATAATGTTCTGTAAACAGCAACAAACAGTATTCTAATATTAACAGGACTGAAGAAGATTGTCCAGAGCAGTTCAAAAAATATCCAAAAACACTTCTATGCACTATGATAATAATGTAATAACTATTATAAAGTTGCTTCTTTTTAATCTAAATCCTTGGAAACTGTATTCAATGGAGTGTTAGACCAATAAGCAGTGCTACATATACACTGTCACTGTCAGCAGAATGGTGGATAAGCCAGCAAGTTAAGGTGGATAAGCAAAGTTGACAGAACCTATTCGATAGGTTTCCATGAGATTAAGGGAAATGTCATGTATTGGCTGACATAAAATAGCATATAAGACATACTGATCAACCGATATAGCTAAGATGTGCAATAGTAGTGTCTTGTGGAAGTAGAGGGAATCAGACAATCTGTGTCCAACATACTATAGAGTATATATGACTATACCTTACCTTGGGATACCTTAGGATGGTTCTGATCGTAGGAATCTGTGTTCCTCTGTGATCAGCTCTTCGTTTTCATAATTTATTAATATAAGATCGCGTGTTCCGGTTCTGTTGTTAGTTATTCTTAACGGTGCTTCAAAGTCATACACAATATCCTGGTTATACCAGAATTTGTCTAGTCGTGTTTTTAATGATTTAGCTGTTACCGACTGTATCAGGGATTCTATTCCATGGTTCGGTAATTCAATTGGAAATAAAACATTCTTAGGCTTAGTTTGGCTCTTTGTATGAATAATTTTAGAGAATGTTCCCTGTTTCCTGTTCTTTGTGATATTTCATTGTTTCTCAAAAGATTTGGTAATGATTTCTGGTTATAAATGTTGTGTATTATTTTGTAGACTACCATGGCGTAGTCTAGGTATAATCTAACCATTGTTTTGTAGAGTGGCAAAACAGTATGTTTATCTAGAATTTGGATGGAAGGTTCTTCTAATTATTTTAGTCATTTTAGTTGCCTTATTTACCACTTGGCTTATATGTTCGTCAAATGTAAGTTGGAGTCAAAAGTTACCCCTAGGTCTTTTTGTTTATCAGGTGTGTCTATTGTTTTTGTAACATTGTTCATTGTCGTATAATATTGATTTTCACCTAAATTCTTTTTTTTCAATGTCCATATGTGTACATTCGTCTGGGTGAAGTTTGAGCATCCAATTTTCACTCAATGTTTCTATGACGGTTATATCCTGTTGTACTATATTTTGGTCATCCCTATTCATTATGAGTCTAAATGTTTTGATGTCATCAGCAAATCGGATTGTGTATACAGTGTACTTACATGTGGAGTGAAATGGTTGTGGCATTGATTGTACATTTGACCAAGTATTCAACATCTCTCTGTATTTCTGAAACACTAAAACCAATGCACATGATGCAATAACAACAGCAGTAGGCACTAGCTATCAGTTTAATATATGATTGGTGCTCAGCTTTGGCCAGTTTTGGACTTGTAAATAGGCAGAGTTGGGAAGATTTATGCTACTGCAGTTGGTAAACAAATAACTGTACATCGTTAATGACAAATTCACTCAATGGCAATGATTTTACTTACAAGTGCAACATGTTATGATCAATGTCATTTATGAATATGATGGGTGGTAATTAAGTATTTTTGAAGACACGTACGTAACTGTAAGTAGCTAGATTCTAACTTAATCTAAGAGCTAAAGCGTAAACGGCTCTCATTCATTTGTGTTGCTTAATCAAATGTGACACTATTAGCAAAGCCAAAGCACATATGTGGATAGTGACAATCATATACACACACGACACACAATTCGGGTAACATGACTCACGTCATGAGATGTCAATAATGTACGAGTCAAGTTCTGTCAGTGTCAGTCACTGTCACACAGTCACAGGTCTTTCGTTTTACTCACTTTTGGTTAAATATTTTCAATTGCTGAATTTGCGCTTCCCTCTGGGCTTGTAAAGCAGTTGGAGGCGGAAGATTACTTTCCGCTGAACGTCCTGGCATCCATGAAAACATATTTTAAAACCACATTAATCAGTAAAAAGGAAATATACTCCAACAGTTTATAGACACAGAGACGATCTAAAACAGGAAATGTGTTGAACGCAATCGATCCTTGTGCACGTGACGTCATACAATTTTGCGTACATTCGAGCAATGTCCCGGAAGCCAAATCAGCAAGTGCTTCTTGCCCGCAAGAAAAGGCGTTTTATGTTTTATAAATTCGTAGAATTGGTCGTGTAAGCAGGTAACTAGTGTCTTTACATATATGTAGCGGTAGTTAAATGTGACATTAATTACTTGACATTTGAACGAGGGTTGATGACAAAGAATCTGATTGAAATATAACTTCAAATTCTAAAATAGTTCTTTCTCTAAACAAGAAGGCAAGAACTGAACGACGATCTGGTCTGAAGCCTAATAATATTCCCAGGCGAAGTCGGGTACCACAACAACTGTTCTGCAATTGCGTAAAATTCGAACCCACCTCAATTTCTGTGTTATGGCAGTCTGCCTACATTTGATACCTCATTTCGTTATTTCAACAATGGCCTCCGTAATTCAATCGTTCAACATCATCCCTCACATTTTTTTTGTTTTAAAAAAGGCCTTCGTTTATAGATAATACGTGTTAGTGCAATTTTTAGACCGAAAAGACAGTTCAGTCAGCAACTCTGCAAAACAAACTTGCTAATGCTCATTCCAAATGCACAGTGCTGTAATGCATGGCTGCTGTACTTGAGTTGCAGCTGGCACAGATCGGTGTGCTATTTGAGTCTCCAAATGTGTCTAAGGCGCAATATTGGTAAAATATAAATATACCTGGGAATGTAATGATTGAATTAACGCAGTGAAGTATAAAAAAGAAACAACTGTACAGACATAACAGCAAAATTGAGGTGGGTCTGGATTCTACATAAATTCTAACCCTTCTTGTTATTGTTGAAGTGAAAAAATGTGAATAGAACTGAATACCCTTCGACACATTTGTTGAATCCGGATCCATCTCGATTTCATCACCATCATGTTACTGTTGTTACAGGAATTTTAGGCCAGTGCTTATCGTTTTCTAAGTCTGAACTGTTGCTGTGTAACTGAATCTTGTTTCCAGTCTTGAGTGCTGTTTTGGTCATGTTTTATGGGAGGATGAAGCAGTCTAAAGCCCATTGTTTGTCAAATATTTTATAGTTATTTAAAGCAGGGCCATTATAACAAACTTTTGCATAGATTTGAATATCTCAGTGCATTAGTTGTGTCATTCAACATAAACCTTGAGGGCTCCATATTTAAGTTATGAAAAAACATTGCATTTTGGCGCCTTTTTAAAGCCCAAAGAGATACCCAACTTACATTAGTCTGTGCTACTGCAGTGTTTGTTGTGCACAATGTAAGTTGGTGCAAATCAGATCACTGTCTGATCTTCAAACATGTGCTAAGACACAATGTTTCCATATAAATATGCATGAGATGACCATGTATGATGAAACTAATTTACTGAGATATCAAATTTAGATAATAATGTAGTTATAATGACTGATCCAGGTTCAACAAAAGTACCCCTAATTAGTTACTTCGTCCCTCCTGGGGCATGGGCCTTCAAAAATAGCTCTCCAAAGTGTTCTGGAGGTCATTTTGCCACATGTTTTGGGATGGCCTCTTTTTACCTCCATTGTTTGTTCCACGCCAAAGCAGACAGAGCTTGCCTGAACATTTATAGGTGATGTTGGTTTCAGGAGAAAACTAGTATCAACTATTACCCTGAAATAGGTCATGCCTTCTTTTAAATACAGTGTATATTATAATTAAGTCCAGACACATGCTGTCGTTACAGTTGTTGTTTTTTGTTTCAGCCACAACTGAGGACGTCACCAGAAGTGACTTGCCATGCCTGGGGCAACGTCCGTGCCCGAGTATGGCATTCAGGACATCTGGTGCTCCAACATGGAGCAGGAATTTAAGAAGATACGACACATTGTCCTCAAGTACCCATATGTCGCTATGGTACGTGGTTGAGGCTGATGCTCATAGCTTTATGTAGAGACCCGTCCACCCGTCATTTGGACGGGTATAACTATAAGTGAATATGGACAAGTAGAAATATGGGTGGATGGGTAAAATAATAAAGGAGCAAAAAAGGTCTTCCAAAACAAATATTGTTAGTTATGCCTTGAAAGTGAGTGAAAATTATGTCACATGTGTGATTGTAGTCCATTTCAGGTCAACATTTCAAAGTTAACATCCATGTGTCCACCAAAACATGTGTGACGTGACTGGCAATAATTTTATCCTGCATAAAGCCCTGCTGATGCTTGTGGAGTGTAAAATGTGAGTTCACAACAAAACCTCCACAAATGATGCTCATAATTCAGAATGGACAAACCATTGTCAGACCAAACTATCACCTGAGAATTTTCCATCATTATCATCAGTATGAGTCTTCAATATCACATTTTTTGGCCACTTCTGGAGTCAAATAACACAGTTTGATTTCCTGCCTAATATTATGTGTCATCTTTTGAGTTGTCCCCTACTATTCCCCTGTATTTTTATTTGCAAAATGTTAACGAAGACATGCTTTTGTCTTTTAATAATAATAATAATAAAATACTAGTGCCTGATAAAAATTGCAATAAATAAAAAACGACATACTAAAAATAAATGTGTAAAATATACCTGAAATACAGTTTCTTAAACATTTTAAGTTTTTTTATAGATAGGAAAACAAATTAAAATAAAAGTACTTTACATATATTTAAATGCAATCAAATGAAACACAAAGTCACATTTTTCACATTACTAGTTTCCTCAGAAAGTGGTGTTAAAGTGGGTAAATCTAGCTAAATCACCGACACCATGAACGGGTCCATCTTGGTCCATGCAACCGATCAAAACCTAGCTTCTATCTGCACTTTGGAAAAGTATTAGGTCATAAAGTCGTCTGCTGGTTCAGCTTCATAACAGAGAGCCAACCAGTTCGCTAAAAGTGCCTTACGTCGGTTTACAACGAAATCGTGACAGCAATATGCCACACTGTTCCTCATACGCTTGTAGCAATAGTTCAGTGAAAGACAGTATCAGTAAGCTGTCTTTTTGTAACCCTTTGAATCGACCAGAACTGAAACAGTAGTCCAGTTGATTCGTTGGGACAGTCACAGACACAGTGCGAATGCCAGACGACCTGGTTGGATTGACCCAACCATGAAAATGACCTCCACCACCCGCCAAACAGCTTCTCACCTATCTTACATACATATATATATATATATATATATATATATACTACGTTATAAAATAAAATCACTTCCATTCCTCTAACAAAGAAAATTCACGAAATAAATGCGCAGATCTTGACGGGAACTTCGTCGGCCGCTCTGCGGTACCGTAAAATCGCTATATAAGTTGTTTTACACAAAATGTTGTTAGACAGCATGTTTGTGCGCGTGAATATTTATAAACTTTACTTACTGCATTCGCACGCGTGAAATAGTTTAATTACTTATAAATAATATAATGATAATTAATTATTATCATTGCTATGATTTGCAGGAAATAATAAGTTTTATTATAACATAATGATATTTTATTTATATAGTGCCACATCCATAATTTTCTTAAAAATACAATAAGAAGAAAACTACCCACAGATAATATTTTAGAATAAATAATGAAAATAGATGTGTAATTAACGAAAGTGACCTATCAGTATTCAAAAGAACAAATACAAATTCCATAACAACAATAGTGATAAATTTATGTAAAGGTAACTAAAATGGTAAAATAATTACAATGTAAGAATATTTTTCATTCAGCACATCCACACGCACACACATTGTGCATAAGAAAATATTATTGAAGCTATTTTTTTCTACTTATGAATGATATTTTCACCACCAGATAAGTAATAATAAAGATTTTTGGACAAGACACTTTATTAATTATCGGGACAATAAATCACTGAAATTTAAACAAAATATGAATATATGGGAAATAATATTATATAGTGGTAGAAAAAGAAGGTTTTTGGTGCATTTAAAACTAATAATGTTATTGTTTTAGTTATTATTGTTAAAACATTGCTTATGTAATATAACATTGCATGCTCGCAGTACACTTTATATTTATAGAAACATTGATAAAATAAACAATGTGAGTTATGTGACATCATTGAACAACATGTAATTTCGATACCTCCAATTTTAGATAATTATGCAGACACATGTAATTTTAATATTTATTTTTAAATATTACCTGTGGGTAGCATTCTTCTTATTGCATATATTTTAATAACAGTATGTTGTGAAGCACCACAAACAATTGTGGATTTGGCGCTATATAAAATAAACTATTAAAATTATATATTTTTATATTAAATTGTTACTTTTTATCAACTCTATTAAACCCATTTCACCAAAGCGTTGTCTTTGTTTGCTGTTTAACATTTTCTGCAGATCATAGTGATGCTGCTAATTATTACAATATTATTTGTAATTAATTAAACTAATTGGCGCGTGCGAATGCAGTAAGGTTTATAAATATTCGCGTGCACAAACACGCCATCTAGCAGTATTTTTTGTAAAGCTAACTTATAATAGCGAGTTTATGGTAGTCGAAGTTGTCGAGTTGCCATCCGTCGAGATTTGTGCGTTTCTTTTGTGAATTTTTTTCGTTAGAGGAATACAAGTGATTTTTTGTAATGTATTATATGTATGTAAGAAATGTGAGAAGTTTGGTGGCTGTTGGCGGTCGTTTTTGTGGTTAGGTCAGAAAGTAACAGCTAATAATACGCATGCACAGTTCACGCCGACCAAGAAGACTTAACTATGTCATTTTGTTTCTAAAATGGCATAGTCTATAGACTTTCTATGGCTATGCATTCTAAATTTGTTCCTGGTAAACCACTGATGTTAAAAATATGATTGTTGTTGGAAGTTGTTACTTTTTATTAACTCTGTTAACCCCATATGATCAAAACATTGACTTTTGTTACCCTTTAATGGTATGCAATATTATGTATTTATAATTTAATATATAAATTTACCATTTTTTTAGCAGTTATTGTAGTGTCTATGAATAAAAAATAGTTGTGTTCTTCAATGCTATAACTACAGCTACATTGATTACAGGACACAGAGTTCCCCGGTGTCGTTGCACGGCCAATTGGAGAGTTTCGTAGTACGACAGACTTTCAGTACCAGCTACTGCGCTGTAACGTTGACCTGTTGAAGATCATCCAGATTGGTTTCACTTTCTCTGATGAGAATGGTAAACTGGCCCGCCCTGTCTCCACATGGCAGTTCAACTTTCGCTTCAGTCTAGGGTAAGAACATGTATCATAATTATCACTTTGTCTAATATCTCAGATTAAGTTGACCCACAGTTAACATTCAAAATGAAATTTGTCCAAGTGAGAAATCAACAACAACATGACTGCCCCAGGTATATAATAAAACCGGCTTATTATCGTTCAGAAAACTGTGGGAGTTGTTTGATTGTAATGTCACTTGGTGCTGTAGCACAGTGAGTAAAGCTTTGGACTTTCAACTGAGAGAACCCAGGTTCGAATCCTGCAGTTGGATGAGTTCACTCAGATGTATGAACAACTACCTGGCGATAGACAGTGGTGGATATTTGTGTTTGAGTAGTCTTCACACATTAATTGCTGCCAGGCTCGATGTTTCCCAGGGAAGCTGAGACAGTATTCGATTGAACTTGTCTGCCAGGGAGTATATTGTAAAGGGCTTTGATGAGTTATAATATCTAGATATGGCACTACATGTACCAGGTAAATAAGAAACGATTTTGCCAGCATCTTTCGAGAGACACTAACAATTATTTGTACCACCTGTAACATGGTAACCCAAGCTATTATTAATATTATTTGTAAATCCTAGTTTATGATTACTGGACACTGTCACACTATTCAAAGAAGTCAACTTGGTATGTTTAGTTTAGCAGGGATTGCATTGTGGAGAATATGTTAGATGTCTCATTTTGCATGTGAGAGGATTCAGTATTTCTAGTAGTGAATACGTATGTTTCAGGAATGACATGTACGCACAAGATTCCATCAACATGCTTACAAAATGTGGAATTCAGTTTCATCGACATGAGGAAGATGGGATTGAAGTGAATGACTTCGCCGAGCTGCTGATGACTTCTGGGATCGTTCTCAGCGAAAACGTCAAGTGGATTTCATTCCATAGGTTAGCTTGGAGGTCTACAATTGGATGTTTGACTTATAAATATATTTTATTTTATCTTCCTTGTCACTAACTTGGCCGGGTTATTAAAAAATTTCCTTTAATGAAGTTGCAGTTAATTATGTTGTTGTGCTACACTGTGGTGTAGGGTCAAAGGTGCAATGACAACGAGGTGCTTTTGAGGTATCGGACAAAACATGTTTTTCTTTTGCATGATATGACTCAGCAATTATATACAACTGCATGAACTACTTGTCTACATATATTTATGTGAATTGTTAGTACTCCGGGTTTTATGCAGTATTTGTGGATTTATTGTCACTTACTCCCTTTTGTCATTTATTATGTGCAATGACTGGACATTTTTGTTATAAAACACATAATGCCATTGAACATTTCACTTACTTCCTTTTGTCATTGTAAAATTCAGTTCCATTGTCACTTGCACCTTTCTGCCTTGTCATTTCTAGCAAATCTACCAACTAAACATATGAATTGGTGGAACATGGTCCAGAATGTGTGACTGTGATGTTAACTCAATTTTGCAAAAAATATCCCTTGCACTCTTTTGCCACTGCATGGCAGTAGACTTCAGTTAATCTGTTTTAATTTAAGTCTGTTTTTTATTTTATAATCTGTTAATTTTTTTTTTCTTTTTTCCGGACCAGTTTTGCTCAAAAAGTTCTTTCCTGAAAAAACCAGTTGTTGTGACATTTGCTATCTAAGATGACAATAATTAGACGTCCGATGAGTGATGGATGGTGTTAAATTTGCAGTGGTTATGACTTTGGCTACATGCTCAAGTTACTGACATGTGTGAGACTACCTCCCGAGGAGCAGGACTTCTTTGAGCTCCTCAAGATCTTCTTCCCAAACATCTACGACGTCAAGTACCTCATGAAGAGTTGTAAGAACCTCAAGGGGGGACTACAGGAGGTCGCTGACCAGCTGGAGGTCAGTGCCACTCCCAAGAGGTCACAGAGTAACCTCGATTAGTGGCAGCATTTTATTACGCCACCAGTTCGGGCAACCAGGAAAAATAATTTTAAATGAAAACCTTATATTGGAAAAATATGCTTAGAGTAAAGTTAACAATTTTGACAGAAACATCAGGCACCAGTTAAGAATTTATATGACAGGTTAAAACTATTTAAATCAGAAAAATTTATAAATTACTTGTATGTTATAGAAAAATAGTAAGTTGTCATTTGCTCTTACAAACTGTGACGGACACTGTTACAACTGTGCATATGTTTTGGTAGCGTGGTCCGTAAGTTCAATGCAGCAAGTACATTATAACAAGAAGGAGCAGACTAGCAGGTTTATACTGAATGGTCTGAGTGCATCAACCACTGTTTTGATTCAGATAAAGCGAGTGGGTCCCCAACACCAGGCCGGCAGTGACAGTCTACTCACAGGCTGCACTTTCTTCAAGATGAGAGAGGTGAGTCACGTAGGTGCTCTCAGTGAGGTGAGTCACGTAGATGTTCTCAGTGAGGTGAGTCACGTAGATGCTCTCAGTGAGGTGAGTCACGTAGATGTTCTCAGTGAGGTGAGTCACGTAGATGCTCTCAGTGGGGTGAATCACGTAGATGTTCTCAGTGAGGTGAGTCACGTAGATGCTCTCAGTGAGGTGAGTCACGTAGATGCTCTCAGTGAGGTGAGTCACGTAGATGCTCTCAGTGGGGTGAGTCACGTAGATGCTCTCAGTGAGGTGAGTCACGTAGATGCTCTCAGTGGGGTGAGTCACGTAGATGCTCTCAGTGGGGTGAGTCACGTAGGTGCTCTCAGTGAGGTGAGTCACGTAGGTGCTCTCAGTGAGGTGAGTCACGTAGGTGCTCTCAGTGAGGTGAGTCACGTAGGTGCTCTCAGTGAGGTGAGTCACGTAGATGCTCTCAGTGAGGTGAGTCACGTAGATGCTCTCAGTGAGGTGAGTCACGTAGGTGCTCTCAGTGAGGTGAGTCACGTAGATGCTCTCAGTGAGGTGAGTCACGTAGATGCTCTCAGTGAGGTGAGTCACGTAGATGCTCTCAGTGAGGTGAGTCACGTAGATGCTCTCAGTGGGTGAGTCACGTAGATGCTCTCAGTGAGGGTCCGAGTACTCTAGATGTAGTCAGTGGCAGTGGGTGAGTACGTAGATGTTCTCAGTGAGGTGAGTCACGTAGGTGCTCTCAGTGGGGTGAGTCACGTAGATGCTCTCAGTGGGGTGAGTCACGTAGATGCTCTCAGTGGGGTGAGTCACGTAGGTGCTCTCAGTGAGGTGAGTCACGATGCTCATGAGGTGAGTCAATGCTTCAGTGAGGTGAGTCACGTAGATGCTCTCAGTGGGGTGAGTCACGTAGATGTTCTCAGTGGGGTGAGTCACGTAGATGCTCTCAGTGAGGTGAGTCACGTAGATGCTCTCAGTGAGGTGAGTCACGTAGATGCTCTCAGTGGGGTGAGTCACGTAGATGTTCTCAGTGGGGTGAGTCACGTAGATGTTCTCAGTGAGGTGAGTCACGTAGGTGCTCTCAGTGAGGTGAGTCACGTAGATGCTCTCAGTGAGGTGAGTCACGTAGATGCTCTCAGTGGGGTGAGTCACGTAGATGTTCTCAGTGGGGTGAGTCACGTAGATGCTCTCAGTGAGGTGAGTCACGTAGATGCTCTCAGTGGGGTGAGTCACGTAGATGCTCTCAGTGGGGTGAGTCACGTAGATGTTCTCAGTGAGGTGAGTCACGTAGGTGCTCTCAGTGAGGTGAGTCACATAGGTGCTCTCAGTGAGGTGAGTCACATAGATGCTCTCAGTGAGGTGAGTCACGTAGATGCTCTCAGTGAGGTGAGTCACATAGATGCTCTCAGTGGGGTGAGTCACGTAGATGTTCTCAGTGGGGTGAGTCACGTAGATGTTCTCAGTGAGGTGAGTCACGTAGGTGCTCTCAGTGAGGTGAGTCACGTAGATGTTCTCAGTGAGGTGAGTCACGTAGGTGCTCTCAGTGAGGTGAGTCACATAGATGCTCTCAGTGGGGTGAGTCACGTAGATGCTCTCAGTGGGGTGAGTCACGTAGATGCTCTCAGTGGGGTGAGTCACGTAGATGCTCTCAATCAGGGGTGCTAAAGTATTGCAAACACAGTCTAACCCTTATTATGGTCACGTTGATAATACAGACACCTCGCAATTAGGGTCACCCATGGGACATTAATTTCTGTAAGTATAGCAAATGGTTCTTGCTAATGTGGTCACCTCATTATTAAGGTCAGCAGTCCAGTACTGAGCATGATAATGAACTTCCGCTGTACATGCGTTTTGCGACACAGCAATTTCAGAATGAAAGGCATCTCGTATCAACGTTTCAATGGTAAATTCTTAACTTGAAAAGTCGTAGAAATGTTGACATATGGAATGTTATTGTTGCTGGACCAGATGAACCCTGACTCAGATGCTTCCTTCTGCAGATGTTCTTTGAGGACAACATTGATGACAACAAGTACTGTGGACACTTGTACGGCCTCGGGGTGCCATTCACACAGAACGGCAACAGCACCGCGCCAGCCAGCAACAGCAGCAGTAACACCAGCAGCACGACGACAACAACAACCAACTACGACAACCACGCTTACCCAGGGACAATCAACTCCCACGCAACGAATAACGGCGATGTGACAACTGTCACCTCTAGTTGATTGTCTTGTCGTATTACTAGACCGTGTTTGTTACATCTTCTGGCACAAGGGATGTGGTCTCGTAAGCTTGTAAAGACACGAAAAACGTGTAGCTTTTTATATCTGTTCAAACTATCAGCCTTAGTATATTTAACTTTTTGTCTTGATTGCGTAAGCTCTTCCACTCTCTGATGGAGAAACTCTCAATAACAGCTCCCCCTGGACACACATGTGGGAGTTAATCGCCATGGTTGTGAACACTGCCTGGTTCTGTCCACGGAAGTGGCAACTTAGGTTAGTACTACTTGAATTCACCAGGTGGTGCTAATCTGTCTTTGGAAAATGGTGGCCAACACACTATGCCCACAAATGTAATTCGATGGTTTTCGGGAGTAACGAGACAACCTGTGAACAAACAGTTAATTTGGAGGCAGCATTTACGTTAAATGTGACTTGTCTTTGTTATCGGTTCATTATTTCTGCATTCTTCAGGTCGAGTTCTTTGTGTTTGGAGACTGGGCAAGATGGTAGAGTTGTCATTGGGTCAAACAGATCCACACACATAAACAGCTTCATACACATACATGTGTACCTGTATGCATGTATGTATACAGGCAGAGTATATTATATATACCGAGTCAAGTAGTAGTGTTAACGTTGTCCTGGTACTTAGTCAATAACAGCCATGTAAATGTTTACAACGCCATCTTTTCTTGACAACTGGATACAAGATCATTATAAAAATGAGACATACTTTTTGCTGCACATATCAGTTCTCATACAGCAGTGTTATTTATGGGTGGTCCTGTATTCACTCTTGAAGCAGCATTCGTTTCTGTGTAGTTCTCAAGTGATGCTGTTAGTAAGACAGGACTGGATGAACAAAATAGAGTTCCAGATGTAAAGTTGTTTGTGCAGATGATATGGATTCCATGTGTGACTTGTCTGTATCTGGTGACATGTTCAGACTCCCAGCAACACAGCTAGTTGACATCAAGTGTAGTGTAATGTTGATGTAGAGATGCATCTTAGTTGTATTACAGTTGTAACTGCATTGTAATTACGCCTGCTATGACATTTTATAAAAAAAACCTTTGTGAAAATGTATCTTTTGTGTACGCTTTATTATGCACAGGTGAATTAAACTGAACAAGTCCTGGTTACCATTTGTAGTGGTCATTCTTACTCAGAAATACTGTTCATGATTCGATCATTGGAAATTCAGTCTTACTTAGTGAACACTCTTACTTGAGTCTGCCACTATTTCTTCCACGTTGTTCCGTCTGTCACTCCCAGCATGATGTTATAATGCAGAGGACTATTAAAGTCCTTCTCCACCAGTAGGTACGGCCGTCCCCTGATCACAAAGTTGCCTCCCATCAACCCCATTCCCATATTCGAGGCTTTTTTTGACTGCACATCCTTCGATGTGAACACGATCTTAACCTTCGACAGTCGCCAGTTGTAGTAAAACCCAGTAAACGTCTTATTTGTGTCATTGTAGTAGATGGCCACCATGATCCGGCTAAGCAATGTGTACATCGCAGCGAGAATTCCACCTCCCAACGTCGCGATAAACGTTGCTTGGAGCAGCGGTGAGTCAAGGTCACTGAACATGACTGCTACTTCCGATTTGTAAACAGCGAAGTTCCACGCTGCATTGGCAGCCGCAGGGATAACAGTGAAGGCGCTCAGCATGTACGTCCAGTACATGGTCCGCTCCATGTTGCTGCGATATATGAGCAAGTTGTCGCTGGTGGGTTGGGCAGGTTTACGGGGTTTCGTCGATAAACATGCCACCTGGGTGATGACGGGCAACGCTTGGGCTGTTGGTTGTAATCGTTGAAACCTTGGATGGTTTTGGTTATTCCTGGTGTTGATGGCCCAAGTTGACACGCATCGTACCTTGGTGCAGAGCATCTGAAATGGAGATGTGACAGAATTGTTAGTTTCATAAATATAATATCCAGTGCAATATTTATTACACAGCTGGTTTTGCAAAATCAATATTGTTAACTGGTAAGATTATTCAATAATTTAGCCAATGCTTTTTACATTTAAATGCCGTGTTAGTTTACATAAACCACACAACATGTCACAGTTGACATTAGGTTCAATTTATCGGCAAGAAATGAATACTGAACTGAGAAGAGATACAACCCCAAACACACAGTCAGATGGGCAAAGGGATATAAGAGCAAAGAGTACAAAGGAGAGCAACCAAAATGATACTAAAACTCAGGAATAACAGTTATGAAATGCGTCTAAAAGAATGTGGTTTAACAACACTAGACACCAGAAGATTGAGAGGAGATCAGATTGAGGTGTTTAAAATATTGAATGGATATGAAAATATTGACAGAAATATTTTTTTCACAGTCACGGAAGAGAGAAGGACTAGAGGACATGGAGTTACATTAGCAAAGAAGCAGTGTAGACTAGATATTAGAAAATTCTCATTTTCACAAAGAACAGTAAACGAATGGAACAGATTATCAGCTGATTGTGTAGGTGCTAGTAGTGTTAATATATTTTAAAATAAAATCGACATATACCTAAGAAGGGCGGGGTATACTTAGATAGGTTGGACTCTCGATAAGCCAAAGGGCTTCCTAGTCCACCTGCCATCTAGAGTTGAATCTCTAGGTGGCAATCTTGTTAAATCTTGTTAAAACATAATCTCTGCTGAATCGAGTGGAGCACCTCAGCTTCTCCCTGGTACAAGTCATATTACTGATGCATACTTAGTTACAAATCAAATACTACAGGAAACCAAACAGTATTGAAATATCTGCTGGAGTACATGATTGTATAAGGGCATATTCATTTAACAGGATGAATATGGTATATTGAACACATTTTGGGATTAAGTAAACCACTAGGCGTACCCGAAATATCAATGAAGGGGCCACGCCTCTCTCGAGCCGAGACATTGATGGCGCCACCCGCCACCAGGGGATTGTAGCATTGACAAGCATCCTGGGTAGCTCAAGGTGACAGCAGTCGAACTGTGTAACAAGGTTGTGAAACAGTAAACGCATGTTTATGCCATTCTTCTACAAATGTTCTTAAAATGTCTACTATAAATAATTAAAAGTAACCTACATACATTAGTGGGTCCAGATTCTACACAAGTCTCAAGACAAAACACACATTTGTTTTTTGGCCCACACTAGAATTAGCCTATTGGCCATACTGGATAATAGGAGAATTCTAGTTTGGGCCGTGTTAATACTAAAATAAAGTACAGTAAAACCTGTCATAGGTGACTGCCCGACTTGCCCAGGAAAACAGGTCACCCAACACAGGTGGTTGCTTATAACAAGTTGCACACAAACTCATTTCAGCATAATTATGAATGTGTTCACACATGTGTGTGTAATCTACACAGACAGGCAGGGACATTGTACTAGTATAATGAAAAAATGTATGATCGTCATGACAAGATAAGGTATAGACACATTTGGATACATGTTAATAATGTATTATGTTTATCATTGTTAATATCAGATTTATTTTGTCCACTTAAAATTCGTCGAGCATTGTTCACCTAAAATCATCACTGTCTAAAAAACGCATTTATGGTTGTCTGCCTAAAGCAACTTGCTTTTCTGCATTGTTCAGTTTCAAGCAATTCTTCTGCCTGGCAAATTGAAGTAATGAACTGTGAGTGATTTGTGAACAAGCTGAAGTCACACATTGCCCGTATATGTTCAGCTGCCTGCTGAAATGTGAGCGGCACCGGTGCCGGCTGTGATGGCACCTCATCCTCATGCACTTTGATATACCAATCAAATAAATTGACCAATCGGTTAAATCAACGATACAGGTATTTAATAGTGAACTTGAAACTGACAACGATACAATCATACATGTTCCAGTTGCTGCTAGCAGGTGAAAACAATGGTTGCATGAACAATTTGTGGGGTCGCTGGGAGTCGTACATGACAGGTACATTTTAATCAGAAGTGACATGACAGATGTCGCCAAAGACAGGTTTTTACTGTAAAGATGACAAAAACTACGTTGGTTGTCTACTAATAATACTACGCTGCGGAGTACGGTCTATCTATCTATGGTTATGCATGCCATAGCACTGGTGCATTTACGTAGGCTACCAGGGTCAGAGCTGCAGGGCTTTACGCATGACAACATGTTTGCTAGTCACACGTTTTGGTGCACACATGGATGTTAACTGTTAAGCCAATTTACAAACTTTAAAATGTGTCTGATGACCTTAAATGGACTACAGATACGTGAACACCATTTACACTCAATTCTATGTTCTAATGCATAACTGACAATATCTGTGGTTTTGGAACACCTTTTTTTGCTCCTTCAATTTTTTACCCGTCCACAACGGTTTTTACCCGTCCAAATGACGGGTCTCTACATAAAGCTACTCAGACTACAGGTAGACTTCATGGTCTGACACATATAAATGTAGTATCTTAATAATTGTGTCATTTGATATGCAGTGCTGTGATGTATCTACAGTGTAATGACGCATTGTTAGGCATGGGCGCCAATGGGAAAATCTACAGTGCTCTACTACAACGAAATTCCTACTGTCTATAGTTTACGTGTTACGTAACAACTATTGTAGTCTCACAAATCGCAATATTTACATTGCGTATATAATATATATATATATATATATACTGTGTATATATATGAATAATATACATATATATATATATATTAATTTGTAACTGTTACCGTAACTTTTGGTTATACAAACGGTGTAAGTTAATCTACTAAGTCCAAGGCCCTTGTTCCGACTTCTCTATTATCGCTCGGAAAAGTTACAGAAGATAAATGATTATTTACCTTGTAGACAGAATGTTTTCGTTGTGCTACTCAGATAGCCAGATAATTTATAAACACTGCATAGCCATTAATGTTCCCTGCCAAATAGTTTTATTAAAGTGCATTACAGCTTTGTTCGGAAATTTCAGAAAGTCAGAAAATGATCCGCGATGACCTAGTGTTGCCATCTATCGGATTGTTGTTTATTTACCGTTTCTTTAGTCTCGATTGACCAGCCTCCGTTAGATGGCAGCACGTTTCAGTACCTCAACTTTGCCTTGCCCCCAGATTAGGCTAGATAATAAAAATAATTGGCTCACAGATCGAATTTGAAATAACCAATTAAATAAGGATATATTTTTTATCAGATATATTATTTAAAAACTATTCAAAATTAAACTATATCCACACAAACATAATATAAATAGAGATTTGCTGTCCGAAAATGCTCAGTTTAATAGACATATAGGTCCTATTGTTGAACTTTCGATGACCCCTGGCTACAGGGTACACGACTTTTTTGTACATCTGTCACCAGAATCATGACGTTTTGGTGGTAAATTATTATGATGTGCGTCATTTTTATTAATTGCACACACTAAATATTTCGACTGTTTTTGTGAGCTGTGAGCTGCCAGATTTTCGTTTCCTCCCGTATCATGCGCACTCACAGGTATACTCATGCACACACCATACACATAAATATATAAACACGTGTGCACGTCTAGATGCACGCGCGTACGCACGTACGCACGCAAACACACAGCGCGTGGCTAATGGGAGACCAAAGAGACTGCGTAGAAATGTAGAAGAAATTAATACACCACTATCAATATTTGTGTTTATACTCGTCACTAATAACATGTATGATGGTGCGGCATAGTTCAACATATCAAAACAATTGTTCATTTTGTGATAAAAGCACCAAATTTGGCAGATGTGTTGATAGATATATTAGGAACAAAACTCGATATTGGGTCATCGCAATTCGCATCCTGGTGGCCGTGGCAGCCATTTTTCAAAGTGGCCGCCGGCAGTTGGTCAAAACTTCCTATACCAATAATAAATAATAATAAAATACAATATTTATATAGCGCCATAATCACACGGTGCTTTATGGCGCTTTACAGTACAATAATAATAATAATAAATCTACAGAGAAATTAAAACATTACAATATTCAGTTAAATAATTTAAAAGCTAAACAACAAATAGTCATAAATTGAATTAAACAGTAAAAATATAATTATATATAATGATAATAAAACTAAAAGGTATAGGTGCAATAAATAATAAAATAATATATTACATAAGAACTATCAAAATAAACAAATATATGTATACTTAGGTGGGATTAAAACTAGTAAGATTGCGGATAAAATGTACATTCATGGCATTAAAATAAATGAACAAGTAGGAATAAATATCGTGTGCTATTAAAACGGTTGATATGTCGATTTGGTATCTATGTATTGCTGCTGGAACAGAAATGTGTTTAGTTGCCTTTGAAATTTGATGCAGCTATCACTATTTCTGATGTTAACAGGCAAACTGTTCCATAGAGTCGCCGCTGCTTTCGTAAAAGTTCTGTCAACATACGTTATAGTTCGCGTTCGTGGCACGGTCAACAGGATGGTTGACTCGATCTGACCGTAAAGAGCGTCGGCGATTGGTGGTGTATCGCACGATAGGTGTGTGACAAGATCTTATATTTGGCGGTGGACTGGAAGCCAGTGAAGTTCTTTCAGAACAGGAGTGATCTGGGAGCGGCGACCAGTTCTTGTGATGACACGCCCGCAAGCATTCTGAAGACGTTGCATCTTCGCAAGATGATTCTCTGGTAAACCGTACAGTAGCGAATTACTGTAATCTAATCTTGAGGTTACCAAGGCATGTACAAGTGTCTTTGTTGCATCCAGGGTGAGATACCGTCGGATTCTCCCAATATTCCTCAGGTGGTAGTATCCTGTTCGACATACCGAATGTATACGCTGACTCATATTCAGGTGTTGATCGTAGATAACCCCAAGATCACGGACGGAAGATGATTGTAGTTGTTGTTGTTCCCCGACGGTATAATGGTAATGTTAGAAAGTGATTTAAGTCCGTGCTTGGATGTGAACAAGTACACTTCCGTTTTCTCGTCATTCAACTTGAGCATTTCTCGTCAGCCAAGTACGAACGTCTCTGATGCAATCATTCAACCGGGTAACTGCTGCTATGCGTTCTTCATGGTCACTATTCATGAAAGAGACGTGTGTCAGCGGCATAAAAGTGCACGTCTAATTTATGATGCCTTATAATGTTTCCGAGTGGTCGTGTGTAAAGTGAGTAAAGTTTTGGGTCGAGCACCGATCCCCGTGGAACGCCATATCCCAGTGTTACACCAGCCGAAGCATTTTCACCAATGATGACTTGTTGGCATCGCTGGCACAAATACGATGCCATCCATAACAGTGCATCGCCAGAAATGCCATGTGTTTCTTTCAATCTCTCGAGGAGGATGGCGTGATCTATCGTGTCGAATGCTGCTGACAAATCTAACAAAACAAGCGCTGCAACACGTCCACTCTCCAGTGCCTGGACGATGTCATGTTGTATCTTGATTAAAGCTTTTTCGGTTGAGTGTTGTTTTCTGTAGGCAGACTGCAAACGGTCGTGGAGATTGTTTTCTAGCAGATGTTGCTCGATTCGAGTATTAACAACTTTCTCCATTATCTTCGAGATGAATGGCAGGTTTGACACTGGTCGGTAGTTGCTTAGTAACTCTGGATCAAGAGATGGTTTCTTCAGGCGAGGTTTAATGTGGGCATGCTTAAGCTCTGCAGGCACTTGGGATGTTTCAAAAGATCTATTCACAATAGCCACTATTAATGGTGCTAGTTCATGAGCACATGATTTCAGTAGCCAAGTTGGAATGGGGTCCAGTTTGCAAGACTTATCAGGCGAAGATTTTATGATGCCTATGATTTCTTCATTTGTCATCTGGACAAAGGTATCTAGTCACTTGAACGCCATCATCTGATGGTGTCGTAAGATACGAGGTATCGTCAGGACACAGAGGGTCGCGGATCATCGACACTTTTGCAGTGAAAAAGTCTGAAAAGTCACTGGCGAGTTGAGCATCTGACGTGTGCATAGGCAATGGGCATCCTTTGATGTTTCCCATCAAGGTGTTTACCGTTCGAAACACCGCCTTAGTGTCATCACGGACTTATATGCACTGGACTGCTGTCTCCGGGTTCAAGGCCGCTAGAGTAGCGCAGCAAGGTCAACCTAGCACAAGATGTATAAGTTACTTCCGGTTGTCTGCTGGTTGCCGGCAATTTCGCAGTTGACCGCAGGAAAACATCGTTTTAATAAGACATTTGGATAAACTCTTCCATGACATGTATGTTTAATAAAATCCTAGCAAAAACATTGTTTGAATAGTTGTTTTGTGTGAAGTATTAACGACGTTAACGGTTAAAATGCGTTGCAGCGAAAACGTCATCGACCCAACTTGGCAACTACGAAGTACTACTACCACTAGTCCGTGTTGCAATTTATTAGTAAATGAAACCGTGGCTGCTTCGGTGGTTGGGGCAAACCCAGACTAGGGAAGGAAACAATTCATCAGTTTTAATCAAAATGAATGACTTGGGATTTAGTTACAGCCACGAGATGGACTTTAGGACCAGGGCCAACAGTATACAGATGGTCCCGAGACAACCCAGCCCCTCCACACCCCATGATCGTTACGGAAAATATAGTAGGCAGCCCTGCTGTAGGCACTTCAACAAAATTACCACAGGATAGTTGCTTAAATGAAAGGTAATACGTTACAGATCACATAACTATTAATTTTATTACGATACCTTTATTAGATCCAAAATTATTGCAATTTAAAGACGAAACAATTGTGCTAAATTTGTGTATCTCTTATAATGGTAAAATAAGCTCATTTTGTTTCTGTTGATAAATATTCGAATAAGTGACTTTAAAATGGCATAACGTTGTAATTTATAGAACTATTAAAATATTGTTTGCAACATTTTGAAATACATTGTATGGAGTAATACATTTTCAATAAATATATATTAACTAGTCATGTAATACTAAATTAGTTAATAGGTGATAATTAGCAGATAATATATATTAACTAGTCATGTAATAATAAATTAGTTAATAGGTGATTATTAGCAGGCAACCTTGACACACAGAAACTTTTTTTTTGTAAAATGCCACAATGTCCATGAATATGTTTATAATATTATATAAACATGAAATTTGTAAAACCACCTTACTTATGTAATAAAAAATCATTAATAATAAATTGATTAATAAATCAATATATACTTAGCAGCCGTACTTTGTATATACACATGAATAAACGGCCATACTGTCCATAATTATTAAGACATGTCCACATTAATTACGGTAGTAAATATACATTAGCCAGAAATTTCACATTAACACCAACTTAATTAATAAGTTAATATTGGCTAATGTTAGCATGTTAACTCGGCAAATGGCTATGTTTTGATGAAAGCCTGCAGTAAATAATTATGAAGTAAATATAATTTATGCAATGTTTAGAACCATATGAAACATTATGATTAACCATCAATAAATACATGTCATTAAATAATAACTTTATTAATAAATATTATCTAAATAACAAACTCAACAGATTAATGCTTGACAATGAAGCACAGTTGTCATACTTCACTTGTTTATGAGTGACCGTGTGTTTACAGGTTGGACAAATACTGCAGACTCAGAAGAGACCAGTAATACATTTTTACCGTTTCATAATATTCTGCATTTCGACATGATCTTGATGAAGTAATGTTTATAAATGTTCACAGTGTTTCGTCACCGACTCCAACATCTCGTGTGCCAAATGCTGCTTTCTGGGTTACCATCCATAGGGATAAAGTGCACGATGAAGAAGCTGCTCACATTACTCCACCTCACAATACTGTCTTTTTGCAATATTCACAATATTCTGCAAGATCTACACAGGAATGTTCATAATCCAGTGTGTCCTGTGTCGTACAGAAACCATCTAATTCCAGTGCCCTCTAATTAAGTTGTAAAGTGATGTCTATATTATCCAATGTGTATTATGTGTCACATTCAGCGAGATAAATTGTGTAAAATTATTTAGTGTATGCAGATGATGCCTATGATATATTGACGACTTTGTAGGCTATGTACCTTCACAGTTAACTGACAGATAGTTTTGTTCAAGCAATGCAATAATGCTGTGTTCTTGTCTATTAAAACTGCAGTGTACATGTCATGTTCACAGGAACTGTATCTTTAGACAGCATAGATATGTTGCTGTGTCATCTTCAGCCAGATGAAGCTTGTAATAATGCATACACGTAATGTGTGTAACTTTCAGGTGCGAGATTTATGAAATAAAACAATTCAAAGTGCATGTAATAACTACAATAATGAATCAAACACATTATGTCAGAATTATTGTATATCCATGCCAAGCATTTAAATACATAAACTAGAAATAACAAATACACAATTCTTAGTAATGCTTACATTTCTAGAAGTAAAATGCATTATTATTAATTATAATTAGGAATAGTTGTAGTGGTATTTTATTCACAATAAAACAGGATCAGAATAAATAAATTGCACATGAACAATCATCAAAATATAAATAACACAAATCAATAATAAATACAAGCGAATGGCAGTCAACATTGAAAACAGTTATCAATGCCTAACTGGGCTTGGGCCAAGGCATAGCCATAGGCCAAGCAAGGGCAGGTATAAACTGACACTGACAGCATAGAATGACAGATCGGTTAAATGATCGGCTGCTGTTAAACTGGCTTGAGATTAACAAATTATTATAAGTATTTAAACATTACATATAATTCCAATATATGAATTTACACCCATAGCAAGACTGGTTAAAACTTGCGTCACTTGCCCAAGAAAAAACTGTGGTCTTAGCCTTGCCTTCGGTATTGTTTACGCCATTAGGCCGGCACCCCGATGCATATTATAAGTCATGTACGACGAAAATAGAATTAAATAACCCATTTAGAACTACACTGGAGATAGCCATAACATTTACCAAACTAGGTACAGTCATCGTTTAGGAAAATTCTCACTATTATTGAATTAAACAGTTTTATTCACCACAAGAATCCTCTCGATGTTTGGCATCTCCATCGCAGTGGCTAGTAGACCGGAAGTGGGGAGTACATCTTGTGCGCTCGTGACCTTTGCAGCCAACTCCGCCGCTCGCGAAGCGCCGCGAGCGGCGGAGACAGCAGTCCAGTGCATATAAGTCCGTGGTGTCATGGCGACTCTGTCTGATTTGTTTCTCACAGTACTAGTAGATTTGGCGGCACGTAGTGACTTGTTGACAACTACACAAAAGTCACGGTAGATTTGGTGATGTACCTCCAGTTTTGTTAAGCGCCAGCGACGTTCTAGCTGCCGTCGTTTGCGTTTAGCACCACGAAGAGTGTCCGTGTACCATGGGGCGTGTGGTCGGAGCGTTATTGTTCGATGTAACAGTGGTGCCTGAGAATTGATGATATCATTCAACGAGCGAATATAGTTTGTTATTAAGTCATGGAGAGGTGCTTCAATGTCACATAGGTTTATTCCTGACAAATGCATTCTTTGAATGTTGTAGTATCGATTGCACGTAATTTTCGAAATTCAACAATCACTCGATTTGTGCGTGGTTTTGACAAGCGAGCAGACAACGATATTGCGTAGTGATCACCACTGATGTTTCCAGACGTATCACATAACACTGGATCAGTCACTTCTAGTTTCTGTATGGTATCATTGGAATCTTCATTTGTTATTACGAGATCCAGCGTATGACCTTTTATGTGCGTTGGTTCATTGACATGTTGCTTGAGTCCGCAGGTGGAGAGCGAATCTTTGAACCTATGAGCGTCTGTGTTGGTGTCCGAGTCGAGATGAAAGTTGACATCCCCGACGATGATGCTGTCTGCGCATTCAACTGCAACATGCTCAATAAAAGATGACCATTCTTGAAAGAAAACGCTTGTTTTTAATCCGTTCTGAGTTGATGTTGGCGAACGGTACACGATAATAAAATGAATTGTTGCACCGTGATGTTCAACACGGCAGTTTCTATAATCAAAGTGTGACACAGCAGTGTCAGTGGGGGATGTTGATACAGTTGTTACTGACAGTCCTGTTTTAAACATGATTCCCACGCCGCCACCGATTCTCCCAGTATTTCGTGGAACGTAATAAAATTCATATCCAGTGGGGACCATCTCACTGATGCAGACTGCGTCAATGTCACTGCGAAGCCGTGTCTCTGTTTGGCACATAATGCCGTAGTCGTGAGACGTGACATAGTCCGAAATTGAAAGAGTTTTGTTTTTCAAAGAACGAGTATTCAGGCAGCACACGTTGATGTGGCTCGACTCCAAATACAAAGACGGTGTAGTTACTCTCGTAATATGTATTAAGTTGCCCCTGCCAGTGGTTGTATGTCGACGTGTACTTGTAGTCAGGATCTCATTTATTGGCGAGGATGTGTGCGTGTCAATTGTTGTGTGCTTGGTGATTGATCGATGACAGACCACTGTGGATATTCGTTGTTGTTGTTGTTGTTGTTGTCGTCGTTGATTACGCCCCCCCCTCGGCAGCCGAGCTTGGTGGGAAGTCTAGAAGCAATGCCAAGTTCACGTAACAATGTCCATGTGGTGGCATTCAAGCGTGACTTATTGGAATGTCTGCATTCGACCAGTTGACAGGCAGTGTAGAACAATTGGTCTTGTGTTGTCATTATTTACCGGATACAGCGAATTGAGGCTGCCACTGAAGTGTGACGGCCAGTCTGCCAGCAAGCAGGGTGTGCAGTGTGGACTATGGTTCCAGGTGTCGTCAAGCTTGACTGATCACCAATGTAGCAAAGCAATGTCTTAAAATCCATAACAATTCACATATATGGCGTACTTGTATGAAATTGTCGGACGAATTGTAGAGCAGGTATTTCACAAATCACACCTCATAAAAATTATAAATGCACGACGGTCACAACTTATAGAAAATCACAATAATGTCCAGAGCTTGCAAGGTGCAACCATACAGGTGCAACCGTCAATGTCGAGGAGCCACATGCAATAGTGGACACAATTGAGATCCTTATAACCCTGAGAAACATATAAATAAATTATATGGCATTTTCTAAAGTAATTGGACATTTCGTTATATTACATTTAGAGGCATCTAAACAGCAAGTATCGGCCTGACTGTGATAACTTCTACAATAATGAATAATACTTTATGATGCATATGTACAATGATAAGTGGCATGATCCTTCTTGAATTCAAACTCATTGTCATTTCTATCCAGGTATGCTCCCATACACAGAAGCAGTGTACAAGTTATTTAAACATTCTTGGAAGCAACTGTAACAAGCACTTTGGATAAAGCACCAAGGGTTAGGATTTTCACGTTTTTGAGACGTGAAAGTTTATTTGGGTTGTTTAGTTTCAATTTCATTACTTATAAGTATGTAGTTATTGGTTCAGCAAGTTACTCGATATATTATTATGAAACCCGAAAGAATGACATAGGATCCAATCCACTTATTTTTAAATAATAATATGTTTTACATCTACTGGGCTGGTTGATAGGAATTTAAGAAGTACTATCTTTACAAAAACGAACCGTGTTAATTTTTAGTTTGATCATGCTTCCAGGCAGTGTCAGTAGATAGCAAAACTTAGCCAATCATAATTACATAAAACTAAATTGTGAAACAATCACATCTGCAGCAGTAAAACAACTAACTTTACATTGTTTTTTCTACAGCAGATGTTGCAGTTGCACAATTAATATAATTAAGTAAATGTTTACTTTTTTAAAGGCAAAATGTGTTTTTATTGCTTTGTTGCTGTAATTTATCAGTTTTGTCTGCACACACAGTGCACTGGCATAAAGACACATACATAAATGTAAAATAGTACATTGGAAGGTTGGAACTGAGACAAATAAATGTTGTGTTTTTCAGGTGGTTTTACCATTTCTATCTGGTCGGCGTGATTGTGAACAGCTGCGTGTGTAACCATGTGACAGTGGCCTATGTCTACATGGCCCAACCACCTGCCATTATTGAAGGACCTGTCAAGCTTCTTCAGTCCTCACATCATGCCAACATAGGTGTACATTCGATTTAGCAAAATATTGTTATTATCAATATGTATACATTTATTTATTAGTATTATTGTTACATTATTGTTATTCTTTGACATTTACTAAATTAGTTATTACTGCTTTCAATACATTCATTTATTAAATTATTTATTACTATTAATCATACGTATACATTTATGTGTAAGTAAAGTATGGGACCACAAAAGGTCACCACATATTAACTGTCTGCTATTCCCACTTTGTTCTGTGACTTAGAGTTAGTGTTCATCAATCAAACACATCTAGTAGATGTGTATTAGGAATTTACACTAACACTGCAGAGAAAGTATCTACAGATGCCAAGCACCACTTACGTAAGGCATCTACGGCATTGTCTTCTACGCCTCCTCTGGAGCAGCTCTCCGAGGCACCTGGCTTAAATGGACAGACTCGTAAGTACTCGCAAACATTCTGCATCGTTCATTAGGAATGTGGTCATGTGATATAACATTGGGTGATTTCAGCCACACGCTGCTCATGTTACATGCAATGTTTGGGATGTAGATTTGCCACAGGCAGTTTGCTTGGATGCATTGATATACTTTTCTAAGCAAAAGAATACTTGACCATAGATTCACAGAAACTCACACACCCATACCAGTCGTATTTTGTAGAGTTGTACATTTTAACAAGATTTGCAGATTTCCCCAAGGATGGGTTTCATTACAGGTGTACATGTGGCTGACTTCTTCAAGTGGCAGTGCATTCTGGGTATGGCGATGTTTCGAGCTGGCAGCAGTACAACATACACGTCATGTTTGCCAGACTTCGTCAGAATAAAGCTGGTAAATCTCTCTCCACCTTTCGTTGTCTACCTCTCCCAATCCTCCCTCTCTTCCCATCCTTTCCCCAGAGCTATATACAAAGACCAGCTCATATTTGGATGGGTAAAGCCTGTTTGGGGCGGGTGGAACTGTCAATGGATTGGTAAAAATAGGTAGCTAAAAAGGGTCTTCAAAAATCACACATTTGGTCAATTATGCTCTGAAATGGGTTTCACACGTGTGTGTGAGTTAACATGCATGTGTCTACCACAACATTTGTGACTGGCAAAGTTATTATCCTGCCTAGAGGTCTGCCTCACCCTCCCTGTTGGTCACACTCTGTCCATGCCTTGTCCACTCTGTCTTCCTGCTCCTCCCTCTCTCTCCCACGGGTCACTCTATTCCTCTCTCCAACCCAACTCTTGCAAACTCAATCCATCTTCCGCTCCTACCACTGTCTTTCTCCTGCAATATCACCCTCCCTTCATTCCCTCCCACTGAATGTCACTGGCTCTCTCCCTCCACCCCTCCTTCTCCCGCTCTCCCGCTCTCTCTCTCTCATCCCTTCTCGTTCACTCGCCTCTCTCTCCTACTCCTTCGTCCCGCCTCTCATTCCCTCCCCCTTTCCCACTCCATCCATCCACCCCTTCACCCCCCCTCTCTCTCTCTCTCTCACTCACTCTCTCTTTATCCCCCCGTTCCTCCCTCCCTCCCTCCCTCCCTCCCTCCCTCCCTCCCTCCCTCCCTCCCTCCCTCCCTCCCTCCCTCCCTCCCTCCCTCCCTCCCTCCCTCCCCTCCCTGCCTGCCTGCCTGCCTGCCTGCCTGCCTCCCTCCCCCTCTCTCTCCCTCCCTCTGGAGTGTCACACTCATCCCTCCTTCCGATTCCTCCTCCCTCCATTTCATTTAGTACGTATAATGACAACTTTGTAACGTTACTTATTTATACTTGTGAAATAATCCATATTTATGTCAACTACATAAAGATAATTACGAAGCTGATCACAAAACCAATATTGATGGTTAACCATCAATAACTACACTTTGTTTCAATAAACCTGACCTGGATTGACTTTCTTAATGGATGACCCTTTTTAAAATATCCCTCACTGGCATGACAAACATGTCAAAATGACCACCGACTGATATTGACCCCTTTTCGAAATACTCCCCATTCCAATTCTACTACTTTCATGTTGGCAAGATCTTATTCATATTTGGAATTAGAGTCAGAATCAGCGTTTGATTCCAATTTCTGAAATCTAAATCACCCCAGGTCTGCAATATGACTTATAATGACCACCTTTTAGTCATGTACACCCTCACAGACAGAATGTAATTTCAAAACAAACACGTGATGTTTACCTCTTCTGAATCACCTGTAAATCACACCAAAACACTGATTTGAAGGTCTAAAATTTATGTTTATATCCATTTTGTGAGCTTAATATGTTTAAAATGCTCATTAAATAATTTATTTTAAATCATTATTTATTTATATATTTATTTATATTTATTTTAAATAAATATTTATTTATTTATATTTATTTTTAAATATTTATTTTAAGTCAATACTTATTTACTAATGTATTTATTTTACAACTGACTAAATTGTGTAACCTTGTAACCACTGCCATAACCAGCGTGAATGTGGGGAATACGAGTCTGCGACTGTCTTTGTAATTAAAGTTTTTATGATTCTGTACTGACCACAAGACAACGTTCTCTCCTTTGAGAAATTTAATATATATCCTGTAACGTGTGTTTGCACAGGTGGACGGACTAATAAATGATTCCCAAGAATGTGATTTCAGGGTCTAACATATGGGTGTTTGCACAGGTGGACGATCTGACTTGAAGCACCACATCCCCGGGGGGGGGGCTGGTTCGAGGTTGTGTCCTGTCCACCTCATGGAACTGGTCATCTACTCCGCCCTCCTGGCCGTGTCCAGTCTGACACACCGCGCCTTCTGGACGGTCATTCTCTCAATCTTTGTCAGTCAGATTCACCCATCGGTGGTACCACGAACACTTTGAGAAGTACACCCATCGCCGGACGGCCGTCATTCCATTTGTTTTCTGATGATTACGACAGGATGAGGCGACTGTTTAGAAAACCACACTTGCCGTCAAGATTAGTCGTATTAAAATCGTCTCTACGTTTTGTAACTCGGTTTGTTTTGTCCACCCTACATTGCCTCAAATCAGTGACCTGTATAATTCGCGAGTAGGAGTTAAAACTAATCTACTGACCAACGGGAGTAGCACTAGTAGCCTTATTATTTTGCTCATCCTTCATTTGTGGACTATGGTGAACATTCAAACACCGTTTGTGGTGAACGTGCAAACACCGTGAAACAAACAAATTGCTGCAAGGAAACTTTAATACGCTTATGTGGCTATGGCAGGCGACAATCAAAGCAATATACTAAATCAGAAGGGAAACTAAGGTCAACAAGTTGATAATGTTAGAATATTCGTTGATTCAACTGTGTACTCATGTATTGTATATAATGCTCTTTCGACTTGGCAGCCATATTTTTAGTTATTTCTTAATCAGTTATCGCTTCCCATTACCAAAGCAACTGTGTCATTACTTTTGCTGACATCACGCGAGTTGTACCGTAGTTGGATTGTCAGACTGGCGAGCTTTCCACCACTATGTAAGTGTGCTATATGTCATTAGGCCTAACTTATGGGGTGCGTCAGAATCTAACCGACTGCATTTCTGCCAAAACAACCAGTATTCTATCATTAATCGAACTCCAGTGTTATAACATCCCGCAACAAGGCGTCAGGTTTTGCAAGAAATTATCGACATGTTATATAATCTATCAATATATATATATATATATATATATATATATATATATATATATATATATATATATATATATATATATATATACGCCTAACTTATGGGGTGCGTCAGAATCTAACCAACTGCATTTCTGCCAAAACAACCAGTATTCTATCATTAATCGAACACCAGTGTTATAACATTAACAGTACTGGTTAATACAAATAACTATTCTAATTGAATGATGATAAAATAAAGACACACTTTATTCCGCAACATTTTTCTTTTAGTGAACGGATAATTACTTCCACCCTAAACAAAACGAGGAAGGATAATAAAATATTGAGAAATTCCCAGTTAAATATACAAGGGACCAACGCGTGTACAAATATGCAAGTTGCTTGTGTACATTCGCACAAACCCGCATTTTGTTTTTGCAAGCCATGAGTCCATTAAAAATTATCTTCCAGGAGTCAATTCAAAGCTGCAAATAAAAGGCAATGACAGTTGTCAGTGATACTGCCAAGGAAGTTGCTTTGAACGTTTCAACCGCTCCGTTTAAAGATCTCTTCCTGGCTTTCTTAAACACCGGAACTAAGGCCGGCTCCAGGAATGGCACCTTTACCTCGCAGATTTTGCCATTGCTACCGTCGGACTGTGCAAACATGACAGGAAACCCACGGGGATACGCAGGGTTGTAGTTCTCTGCGGTGAGCGGGGCGTCGAGAGTCATGTAGAACGTGTCTCGTTTCTCCGACGCTTTCAATGGGCCACGCATGAGGAGACCAAACTTGAAGCGCAGAGAGTCGTCCTTCAGGTAGACGGAGAAGTTGCCGAAGCCCCAGTGACAGTAGTCGCCGACGTACTCGGTGAGAGGGCGCTGATCGACAGGGTCTTTCCTAAGACCAGGAGGCTTCTGTCCGGCGGTAACATTGACCCACGGGGCAGGGAAAGTGCAGACGGTAGTTACGTTTAACCAAGGCTTCTCATCTGGAACAAGTGCATTGTTCTAATTAATAATACGTTATGCTTGTGTTTCAAAATACACGCACCACGCACGTATTCATGTCACAATAACAACTGTATATATATATATATATATATATATATATATATATATATATATATATATATATATATATATATATATATATATATATATATTTATTTATTTATTTATTTATAATATATATACACGCACGCACGCACGCACACAGACACGCACAGTAATGCCACACGCCTACTGTAATCTCCTGTCTGTTTGGTGGGAGATGGCGTAAGAATTACGTCGATAGTGAAATGGGCGCGTACCCAGAAGTAGGTCAATGACGAACTGATTCAGAAGAACGACGGCAATGTTTGCCGCCGGACCGCCTGGACTGTTGGTGCACACCCACACACCAATGGAGACATCCGGCAGCAAGGTCATTCGGCAGTTGTAGGAGGAGTACACTCCTGCGTGAAACAGCTTTTTGTAGCCTGAAAAAGGAGTGCACATAAAACATTTTGTAATACTTGCGTGTGAGTGACAATATGGTTACACCTTCAGAAGGCCTTATAAACTAATTTATGGCGATCATCCTGTTAATAGTGGTAATTCCGATATGCACCGATCAAAATCGAATCCTCGTTCGTAGTTATTTGTGTGTAGTCATTCGTTGTTTAGTTAAAGCACACTTGAAATGTAATTTTAGTGAATGCATGATATATTGCGCATGCGTAGATTTAAATACCAAATATTATTTGAAAAGTAAAATGAAAAGGTTCATTTAAAATGCACGCGAACACAAAGTCATGATCCATCATCATATTATTGTTTAATATATTTGCATACTTGGTAAGTGTAACATTGGTAAATGCAATGTAAAATATAGTTTACTTTATCATATTGTTTCAGGTAAGATATTATATTTGTGATCGGGCTAACTGAAATTTGGGAATTCGTATTTTGTAAGTGGCAATAATATGTATCTTATATTCTGCAGTTGTGTTGGAATTTGTATTCGGTATTTGAAATATGGTGTCATGGGAAATGCACTATTACGGCAATTTTTTATTTATCACGGCGGTTCGTCTGAAGGTAATACGTGTGATTTCTGCATTGAGTAAGAAACACTGACCTAATTATTCTGAGAAATATTTTCTTTGTATGCTATATACTATTTGCTTAATTGATAGGATAATACCTCTATTACTTAAGTTATTATAAACGTTGGAAAATGTGAGCAAACATGTATTATATCTATATGTCAATATAACTAAATGGTTCTTCGCAATTTATATAATGTGTCCACGACAATTCTCCACCAAAATCTGCATAAGATGCTTTCAACAACATTCCCATTATTTCATATACAATTTGGACTACCTCTGTATCTGCCGGCGATGAAGCCCAGTCCGTATGTTGCCCACACGTCCTCAATTGGATAAGTAGGAGGCGCAATGCTGCGCTGAGGCGCAACCGACGTCGGTTTATACAACTCATTAAGTGAACTCGTTGGTACAATCTGCTTGCCTTGTTCGTTCTAGGAAAACAACATACATTTTTGATAACACTCAGTTTGTTTGCCGAACATTTACTCTGTTTAATTGAAGACCCATCATCAATATTTTTGCATGTAAATCTGCGCCATAAAGAAAGTGCAAACACAGACACGTCGATATCATTACAAAAATATCAAAGGTTTGCGGTTTGTTGTTGTTGTTTTTATTGTTGTTCATTCATTCACGACATGTATCATATAGACACAGAAAGCCTTGGAACATTGGAACAACACATTCAGAAAAGACAAGCCGTCAAATGTAACTGGAGAACACTGAGGTAACGTGGGTAAATTATGAACTGGGGAGGAGTCTGTAGTTGTTGACGAAAAGACCCCATTAAAAAGTAAAACGTGGACAGCTTTTTATACTAGTGTGATACAGTGTGTGTGTGTGTGTGTGTGTGTGTGTGTGTGCGTGCGTGCGTGCGTGTGCGTGCGTGCGTGCGTGGCTGCGTGCGTGCGTGCGTGCGTGGGTGAGAGAGAGAGTGCATGTGTGTGTGAGCATGTGTACGTGTGGATGAATTAAGTAGGAAATAAATACAAATGATAATGTCAACACAATCGACAATATGAACATTGGTAAAAGGTATTATGTGGGACAGACAAATGAACACACAACCGATAGAAGAAATTATCCGACCAATGTTATATCAAATGCGTTGGAAACACTGGCACTGGAGAGGAGGAGAATTTACATGTAAACAAAGAAATGGGTCAGAATGAAAGACACTAAGAGGTAAATAATCGGACACAACTAACAACACATGTGCAACGATCAATGACTAGAGAAAGTTTGACAACAATATGTGAAACGTAGAAAACTGTGGCAAATGACAAACGGAATGACAGGCGGTCGAATGTTTAGTACGTCTTGAAATTAAAGAAGACTATAAAATACACCTTCAAATTTAACAATATAAAACATTCAAAATTGTCCTGATGTCATTACACTTATCAGAAGCCAATGCAAATTAACGTGCATTTTTGTGTGAAATGTACGCAGTTATACCAGTTGACGTTTTGCGAATACACACGTGTTTCGTTATACGTGATCACGTCTATCAATGATAATGAAACGAATACATTACTAGGCACCAACAGTTTTAATCTACGACAATTAAGTGTCTCTAGCAGACATACATGTGCTCTGATGCGTCATCTCGAATTCCCAACTACGCTGCCAGATGGCAGCATGTCTTGGACGTATAGTCACATAACAACACCCACCTTGCCACCACTGAGGTGGAACTTCATCCATTTCGCCATGTCAACAGCCGTGGAGAAAATACAACCTGCCGGACACACCTTGCTAACAATTCTGCAACAAAGACAATAGTGAATAGCGATTACTGATTCGACTGTTTCAATATGTTGTCAATTGTCCTTACACAATGGAATACCAATATTTCAAATGAAATATTGCTGCAGCGGAATGATCAATGCAGTTGGTGTGACCTAATCACATATGTTTGGACATTGTTTCGATGAGAGCTGATTGTGATAGGGTAGGCCCTGCAGGCTAGTACAACTACAAGGTCAAAGTATCAACACGTTGTACAATACAAACTGCTAAATACAGATGCTAAACAAATCATCCGTCAGACATTTCTTCATGTAAATGTCTATTCAAATTATCAAGAATTTAAATTGTCTTTAAGTGTTACAATAATTGAATTTTATGATACACGATTAGTCATTAATCATGCCATTCATGGTATTGCAAATAATTTAATTCTTTTGTTAATTACATCAATTGATTTGTGGTTTTCATTATTTAATATAGTATATACTGAAACTTAATTTGAAGGTCCCGAATGCATTGCTTGTTGAATCCATGAAGTTGTATTTGTTTTAAAATAAAATATTGTTTGTCTAATAATAGTGTAAGTTTGTCACCTGTCCCGTAAATCGTAATATACCCAACATTTCGCATTTATGAGATAAATATTCATATTGTAGCCTATATAACGGTAGCGGGAATCCTTCCCGTGTTTAATATATTTATCTGTTTATTTAATGCTATTTCAACATGGAATTTATAACTGGAATTTGGGAATTGTTGTTTTGTATTTGTGATCGGAACTAATGTTAAGCATACATTTTCTGCGGTTGAATTGGAATTATTGGTATTTGATATTTAATTATATTCAGTGTTAAGGTCACTTCGCTGGCGCGGTCACTTCGACCCTGTCCTTTGGCTTAGTGTATACATTTCTGCATTGGTTAAGCAGTGTCGACCTAATCCGTCCGACACACCTTTTTTGGTAGGCCTACGCCTACGGATGTTTGCTTAACTGATAGCATAATACCACACAGTGCATTTTAGTAACCACAAACTTTGGGAGTGTAAATATTTCAACAGCGTTCAGGGTTTATTGTATTAAGTGAATGTTTATTTAGTCACTCTGGCTCTCGTAGCGTTTACATTTCCCCGGACGTTATGAATAATCCAGGTGATGTTTCTGCGCGTGCGCGATAAATGTAAAATCATCAATGTGCAGCGAAGCGCAAAGCATTTATGGTATCAATACACCGGGCTATTCGTTAGGACATATATAATATTTCAACATAGTTATTTGTCGCTAATTAACACGAGTTAACAGGTTTTGAGGTACGCCCTGACTATTGAAGTATGTTTTGATAGTAAGCGCAAATAATACCTTTCCAATATTTGCTGAGAGTTGGTCAGATATAAAATTAGAACAAGTATGTTGAAGACAGTGCGAAGAAAATATCTCGATTATGTGAAATGCAGACAGATTAAGTAAGACTACTTACTGCAGACGATCAACATCTGGTATCTTGATGTACTTTCCGTCGTTCCGGATGTAAGAGTTTGCAGTATTCGCCCAGTCAGACGGTTGTAACTGCGGCGCCACTTTCGTGTCTGACATTCCTGAACCAGCAGGAGCACCAAGATACGTTTCAGCCATAGATGTGCAAAGTTTATGGATGCATCTTGAATTATTAATTAAAATCAGGTGTGGTGTCTTCTGAGTCAGTCAGTATGCCGAGGAATTAATTAATTCGTTTTCTGAAAATACGCTAAACCCTTGATATGATGAAATCCTAAATTAGTTGAAAGTTCACATACCTAGAGATTTAAAGAGAGTTTCTGTGACGTCATCTTCCCATATTTCCCCCCGAACTTTCTCCGTCACGTATCCCGCTAGCACGTACGGATAGTTGCTGTATTCGTACTTGGATCGGAACTCGAAGTTGACAGGGAAGTGTTGCAGTTTCCTTGGAGCATCAAAACTCAACATGACACATGTGAAAATAGAGCACATGTACACAGTATTGTAATCTTTATTCGACGTAGAAATGCCATCTTAAAATAAAGCAGTATCAACTAGTGTAGACTTATACAGCACTCAACTGTAGTCGGAAGTATCGCACACATCATCGTCCATGTTAAGCTTAATTTATTAACAACGTAGAACATGTAGTGGGTCATGTTTCATAAAATGATAATAGTGGAATATAATAGTTTTAACCAAGATAAGCACATGCACTGGCAAACGTAGTAATTTATATAGGGCGTCATGTCAGCAATGGAATATATATATATATATATATATATATATATATATATATATATATATATATATATTACAATTAAATTATGTCTGACATGGGTAAATCTGATATAGGTTTAATCGTTTGGATCCCGGATATGACGGTTTCTTTTCACCATGTCTATTTTGGAATTTGCCTCTAATAGTAATAATTTATTGTTTAAAGTGTGCCCACTTCATGCAGAGGTCCTCCCTGCTGACATCTATTGCAGCCATTGCAACACTCGCATAATTCGGCATTCCGAGTCGGTGAGCGAGTAGGTCCCGGATGGTCGCCTTCTTGGACCGGAAGTTGTCCTGCAACCGGAAGTCTTTCCCCAGGATCTCCCGGAGAGGCTGGTCCCACTTCAGTTGTCCCTTGCTCACGGCGTCCGCCGCCATGGTCGCTGTGAACGCCTTCGTCAGAGAGCCGATGCTGATCTTCGTGTTGTTCTCTACAGGAAGTTTCTTCTCCTCGTCTCGATAACCAAATCCGCCAGCAAACAGGGTGAGTCCATCCTGTGTGTATTTCAAACCACTGTATTACCTTCTTGAAGACAAATTGGCTTGGCGAACAACAATTGTTTTTTTTCGACAAAGAAAATACAACAACAATATTTGAAATATTGACAACTCCGTAGACAAAATAAATTTACCTAAAACATATTTACATACAGTCGGTAATCGAGTATCTATATAGACATGTCGCCGTCAGTAAAACGTAGGTATCGGAATCAGAAGGGGGTTTGATGGCGGAGCCTCCAAAATATGTGGAAGAAGTAGTATAATTGTTTTGATGGATGATGCTGGAACTAGGATAAATTGCTTAATTTTAAGTGTAGTGCCGATGTTGGTATAGATCGAGGTTTTATGACAATAAATAAACCTGAAAATACCCGGATCCGCCGCTTAACAACTCGTGTGTCGCAGACCCCACTAATGATGACCATTTGACGAATTATTCAAGATTCCGATTAAGCTCGCGGCTTTAGGGATCTGACCGGCCGCGTAATGCTGTACTGTGCGTGGCAGGGGTAGTGCCCTTTCTGTGCTGAAGGGATGGTGTCATTTGTATAGAAGGGGTAGTGTAATTTGTATTGGTGATAATCAGTCGGTGTAGATATCTAAGAGCACTGACCATGTGATTAATTCAAGCGAGCAGTGGTGTAAAACGAATTTGTTTTCATTTGACCAATATTTTATGCAATACACAAATACAATATATCCACGTCAAGCAACTCGGAACAATACAAATATACAAAATCACGGCAAACATTGTAATAATGTGTGTGTGTGTGTGTGTGTTGTGTGTTGTGTGTGTGTGTGTGTGTGTGTGTGTGTTGTGTGTGTGTGTGTGTGTGTGTGTGTGTGTGTGTGTATATTATATATATATATATATATATATATATATATATATATATATATATATATATATATATATATAGATAATGCAACGTCCGGTCATGAGACCGTGCTAGGCACTATTGGGGAGATACTTTTTAAACACGCAACAAAGCTAATTCACAAGATTCCAACAAGGAAAAGAACAACTTTAAACCGTTTTAAATTTTCTTTGAATACATGCACAGTGTTAGTTATGTGTTTCAATAATCCCCAAATTTCGCTTATCCGGCCAAACCCCGTGGAATTAAAGTGGGGGTATTTACCCAGACGGCGGGGCTGAAAAATGAACGGGTAACATGCGCATTACTCAGTTGAGTGTACTTTTTCGATGATCAGTAGCTGTAGTAGACCAGTAGCTGAGTGACCCAGCGATGCTTCGGGAAAAGGCAGTCACCCGTGGTATAACGTTTGAAAACTGCATTATTGTTTCAGTGTGTCCCAGAAATAGGTCGCACAGGCTGTGTTAAATGGGCCTTCTTTCAAAAGCAAATAACTTACCAAGTATGCAAACATGTTCATACATCCAGTGATACAGTTATAGATGGCATAATTATCTTTATAATGATTTTGATAGAAAATATGAAATGAAAACCGCCACGTTCAGTCTTTTTGAAATATCGAACCTCCAAATTATCCAACCCACGTGACACAAATGCTACAAGCATACGCAGCAGTGTGTCCAGCTATCGGACAGCTCTGAACGTTTCACACCTGTTTCCATGGCAGACATTTATACTCGACAACCACGTAGAATTCTCTGCGAGGTGCTACAAATGTGGTTATATTAAAACGTTGAAGTAACGTCATAATCACGTACCTTAACGATGGCGATGGATATGCCGACGTTGTTTCTGCACGCTCTCACGCCTTCCACGAAGTCTCGCAGCTTCTGGGCCTTCTCCGCGCTGAGCTCACGTTCCAGCCCGGCACAAGCGGCGGGCAGGAGAACGACACAGACGAGAAACACACGGAGCTTGCTCGATGACATCTTCAATAACTGACGATATGGTCAGTTACCGTGTTCAACGGCCCTGAACTGCTAGGCAGACGTTTACTCACTGTGTAAACCAGTGATTCACATTCTTTGTTGTTTGTCGAGTTGTGATCACACTTTATTTCAATGGCCTGTATGCTGCGCCGGCTTTTAAAATAGCCTGTGACGAAACAAGTTTAGGCAGTCTGTCACGAATGTTTAGTCACTAAATAAAACTCTGGGTCACGTTGATCTGTACCTTTAGATCAGAGTTGTAGATCTTTGTCGTATTTTATTTCGTCGATCGACACACGATATCGGCTTTCAGAATACCCTATAGAGTTTGTGAAGAATTTGTCAGCATTATTTGTGCCCACATGCACACGAATGTTACCCATCACCTGTCCTACTCGTTCTGTGACATCCTCAATCTTTGCCCCTGGTAGACATACCGTCACGTCACCCCCTTGTTTATTATCTTGTCCAGCTTCCTGACAATATAATCCCCGTGACCACTCGCAGTTTCCTCTCTTTTCCCTTAGCTACTGCGTCTGCATAGCTCCTGCCTTCTATCATTTGTTGCTCCTCAACAGTATTAACAGCTACCGGTTCACCACTTGTATCTCTGACCCTCCACCCCTTATCTCTACAGTCTTGCTGCATGTTGCTTTATCCCCGCTGACCCGTACTATTCAAAATTAAACTGTATTCACATAAACATAAATACAGATTCGCAATTGTTTGCGAGCATGAATTATGCAGGATTAGCCTCGATTATGCAGACTCAGTAAGGTGGCAGCAAGGATAACATTTAAAAGTTCGCCTGTTGTTCAGACGGTCTTCTCGGTGAAGTTACGCAGCCGAGCGACAATCGGTTAAAGGATACTACCGTTTCTGTTGAGCTTAGCCGCTCCCTGGGAGCTGCTACCTACCTTTGCAGGGTTGCGGGACCCAAAGCTCTTAATTTTGGTACATACATTTTCCACACCTTCCCGGGCTTGTCGGATGTAGCCATCGTCGTAAATGTGTCTGCGCTCTACTTCACATGTAAACTGCGCATGGTCTTCGAAGGATCTGCCCGCTTCAGCTAAACCCTTCCACGCCTTTTATAGTCCAATTTATTTGCAAGCCACTGATGCGGAACAGTCACCTTTATAGAAAAACATGCAACACTCATAACCAGTAAAAGACCGGTTCGTCGGGTTCAATTGTTTGGCTGGTATCTTGGTAAGTGATCTACATTAGCAAGTTGCCAGTTAAGATACTCATCGAATCGTTACTGGATGGAGCTCAGTAGCGCAATGACAATACTCCAAATGTAGGATTCAGCACGTATAAATTCATTGTTGTGTATATTAATACAGTAATAAATAAAGTTACATACGATGGCTCAAAGCCCACGTATAATAATGTGTCCCAGCATTTCCTAACGCTTCTACGTTTTGCCATGAAGAAACAACTGCAATAAAACATAATAACGCTATTGAGAAATGTGGTGTTCAAGTTTTTTCTCAGAACATCATCTGGAACAAATAAGGTGACATTTTCTAATATGTGATCAACAGTAGAGATATGATCGTAAAAAAAAGTTCATAACAACACAGGTACTTCATGGGACATGTCTCTTATTTGACGACATCCCTACTTCCGGTATGCGTATGCTTGGGCTTTGAGTCATCAGTTGTAACTTTGTTAATTGTTGTATTGTGTGTACTTGGACGATCACCGACTAGTTCCAAAATTAATTTACTTATTCACGGCAGCTCTTCCGTTTAACAACATACTATAATATGTTGTTTGCGCATCACGCAATACGTTTTACGAAACGCACACATGAATGCGACCGTTAGTATCTTAACTGAGCCCACTGAGACGGATATTAAGTGACGTACGTCCGCAAGTTACTAATTTGGTCAGTGTGAACGCATGAGGAGTTTCGAATTGAAAGAGTTCATGTAGGCAGTCGTGGTTTAAATGTAAGGTAAAATAGTGTCGTTTCAAATGGACCATAAAAGTGTGATTGCTGATATATTTTTTAATGCTTTCGCATATGCTTTTTTATACAAAATACGAGGTATTTGTTTTGCGAATCGTCTTGTTAGTATTTTATGTATTTAACTTACATGTCTAGTGATGAAAACGCGTCCTAATTACTGGTGCTCGTTGGTGAAAACGGGTCTGCATCGGAAAAGAACATGACAGTAGACAGCGTAATCTTCACCCCGGAGTACGACTGTGGAACCGATTACAATTTAGCTCTCATCAGACTCAAGAGTGAGCTCGAGTACAACCAAGAGGTTTGTCTGTCTCACGCGCCAAGGTCGTCCGCTTCACTTTGCACCACGACGGGCTGTGTCAGTGCAGGTCATTCATTATCTTACGATTGTGGACATAACGAATGAATCCCTTTCGATATACAACTAACTCCATTTGTGTGTGCGTGCGCGCGCGCGAGTGTGCGCGCGTGTGTGTGCGTCTGTGTCTGTTTGTGTGTACGTGTGTGCTTGTGTCTAAACATAATTAACCAAATTACCATCAAGTGTTTCATGACTCAGGTGGCAAACGAACTAAGAAGCAATGAAAGAAAATCCAAAGTCCAGCAATTGGAAAATAAAGGGCTGACTATTACCATAGCATTTGCTTTTTAGTGGACACTCACCAAAACAGTTTTACTCTGGTTGGTGCTACATATCTGAGGATCAACCGACATAGCAAGTTGTGTACATAAATGCAATTTTGTCTCCAGCAGTTAACATGTTTGGCATAGCGTGACTGGGATGGACCAGGAGTTTGACAGTCAGACTGGGATGGACCATAAGTTGGACAATTAGATTGGGAAGGACCATGAGCTGGGCAGTTAAATTGAGATGGACCATGAGTTAGACTGGGATGGACCAAGAGTTTGACAGTTAGATTGGAATAAACCATGAATTGGACAGTTAGACTGGGAAGGACCAGGAGTTTGATTGTTGGATTTTGATGGACCATGAGTTGAACAATTAGTTAGATTGGGATGAACCATGAGTTGGACAGTTAGACTGGGATGGACCATGAGTCGGACAATTAGATTGGGAAGGACCATGAGCTGGGCAGTTAAATTGAGATGGACCATGAGTTGGACAGTTAGACTGGGATGAACCATGAGTTGGACAATGAGATTGGGATGGACCATGAGTTGGACAATTAGATTGGGATGAACCATGAGTTGGACACTTAGATTGAGATGGACCATGAGTTGGACAATTAGATTGGGATGGACCAGGAGTTGGACAGTTAGATTGGGATGAACCATGAGTTGGACAGTTAGACTGGGATGGACCATGAGTCGGACAATTAGATTGGGAAGGACCATGAGCTGGGCAGTTAAATTGAGATGGACCATGAGTTGGACAGTTAGACTGGGATGAACCATGAGTTGGACAATGAGATTGGGATGGACCATGAGTTGGACAATTAGATTGGGAAGGACCATGAGCTGGGCAGTTAAATTGAGATGGACCATGAGTTGGACAGTTAGACTGGGATGGACCAAGAGTTTGACAGTTAGATTGGAATAAACCATGAATTGGACAGTTAGACTGGGAAGGACCAGGAGTTTGATTGTTAGATTTTGATGGACCATGAGTTGAACAATTAGATTGGGATGGACCAGGAGTTGGACAGTTAGACTGGGATGAACCATGAGTTGGACACTTAGATTGAGATGGACCATGAGTTGGACAATTAGATTGGGATGGACCAGGAGTTGGACAGTTAGATTGGGATGAACCATGAGTTGGACAGTTAGACTGGGATGGACCATGAGTTGGACAATTAGATTGGGAAGGACCATGAGCTGGGCAGTTAAATTGAGATGGACCATGAGTTGGACAGTTAGACTGGGATGAACCATGAGTTGGACAATGAGATTGGGATGGACCATGAGTTGGACAATTAGATTGGGAAGGACCATGAGCTGGGCAGTTAAATTGAGATGGACCATGAGTTGGACAGTTAGACTGGGATGAACCATGAGTTGGACAATGAGATTGGGATGGACCAGGAGTTGGAGAGTTAGACTGGGGTGGACCATGAGTTGGACAGTTAGATTGGAATGGACCATGAGTTGGACAGTTAGACTGGGATGGACCATGAGTTGGACAATTATATTGGAATGGACCATGAGTTGGACAGTTAGACTGGGATGAACCATGAGTTGGACAGTTAGACTGGGATGGACCAGGAGTTTGACATTTAGATTTAGATGGACCATGAGTTGGACAGTTAGATTGAGATGGACCATAAATTGCACAGTTAGACTGGGATGGACCAGGAGTTGGACAATTAGATTTGGATGGACCATGAGTTGGACAGTTAGACTGGGATGGACCAGGAGTTAGACAATTAGATTTGGATGGACCACGAGTTGGACAGTTATATTGAGATGGACCATGAGTTGCACAGTTAGATTGGGACGGACCAGGAGTTGGACAGTTAGATTGGAATGGACCATGGGTTGGGCAGTTAGACGGGGCTGTGATAAATATATGTCTGTGTCTGTCGATCTGCATGTCTGTCTGCCTGTTGTTCTGTCTGTGTGTCTGTCTGTGTGTCTGTCTGTGTGTCTGTCTGTGTGTCTGTCTGTCTATCGGTCTGGATGTCTGTCTGTCTTTCTGTCTTGTCTGTCTGTCTGTCTGTCTGTCTTCTGTCCGTCTGTCCGTCTGTCCGTCTGTCTGTCTGTCTGTCTGTCTGTCTGTCTGTCTGTCTGTCTGTCTGTCTGTCTGTCTGTCTGTCTGTCGGTGTGTCTGTCGGTGTGTATGTCTGTGTGTCTGTCTGTGTGTCTGTCTGTCTGTCTATCGGTCTGTATGTCTGTCTGTCTGTCTGTCTGTCTTTCTGTCTGTCTGTCTGTCTGTCTGTCTGTCTGTCTGTCTGTCTGTCTGTCTGTCTGTCTGTCTGTCTGTCTGTCTGTCTGTCTGTCTGTCTGTCTGTCTGTCTGTCTGTCTGTCTGTCTGTCTGTCTGTCTGTCTGTCTGTCTGTCTGTCTGTCTGTCTGTCTGTCTGTCTGTCTGTCTGTCTGTCTGTCTGTCTGTCTGTCTGTCTGTCTGTCTGTCTGTCTGTCTGTCTGCAAGTTATGTCAGTCTTTCTGGATGTTTGTCATCATTTAGGTTCACTTGTTCTCATCGATGTTCTACAACGTGTTTAGTATGTATGAAACAACACTCAAAATACAAAACATTATTTACACATTTATTATCTGTGAATGAATATTTATCGAGACGTTGTGAGTGAGATTGTTTCCAGACAAAAAGACAGCTGTATGTGGCCTTTATTTTCAGGAGCTCTGCGACCGAAGTCATAGTAGGCATAGTAGTGAAGTTGTAAATGTGGCCAGTAAAAGCTTGAATAGAGACGATGAAGAAGACGACGACAACAACAAAGAAGAATACGTCCAAGATCCACACACTAACACGTCCACCTACTGGACGCTATACATTCGTCGCCAATGTAAATGACCAGGTGTTGAGCATAAACACAATAAAGTGCACACTCGCGCGCGTACCCACTTTTTTCTTTCTTATAACGTTTCCTCTCTATTCCAAATATTATATTTCCTTTTTTCGCTTTAATAGACGGAAATCTCCTGTCGGTTTCGTCCAAATGTGTAACTCCGGCTTACAGATACAATATTGTAATAACACATGCACGGCCGGTATTCACATTTATGATTAACACAGCAGTAGTAATATTAATTGTAATAACAATAGTAACATATCCAATATCGAGAGTAATAATAATAATAAGCCAATATCCTCGAAGATCGAGCTCAGTGGCGCGACAAAAGCAAGGGATTAAGCAATCTCGTAATCGTATAACAATGCGCGAGCCGTCGACGGATGGATGAAAGTGCTAGGAATCTAAGGAGGATAGGCAGCTTTAAGGAGGTAGATTTTTAAATGCCGACGGAATGAAACTATATTTCCTTCTAATTTAAAACTGATAGGAAGCGAATTCCACACAGTTGGTGCGGCAACACACAGGGAGTTCGGCTTCCAGCTTTCATTTTCACCCGAGAACTGGTTGATTGTATCTGTCTGGAATTTCTTGCTGGCGAGCATCAAGTTCCGATATACTAGTTGTGTTGATGAGACGGCTATATAGGTTCATATGCAGTGCAATCTCATGACTCAGCTCAGCACCTATCGTTTTAGTTCACCACCTTTCATGACATGGGCGCAGCACAAAACGCAATCTGCCATTTACAGGTGTCTCATACTATACAAAGAAATTTAGATTTGTGTCTCATACTATAAATGAGACTACTGATGCAATTAAAAACAAAACATACACTCACAGCTTGCATGGCTTTATCATTGATATAAAAACATGTTTGCTAAACAAATACAGTGATATATGTACTCTAACAAATTGTTTCATATTTCAACTAAATTAATAAATACAATATATGTTAATGTTCATTAGCCCATCTCCACACCACATCACACTTTCTTACGTAAAGCTAACACTTTACTTCCAAATAGATGTTAGAATTAGACATCTTGTATACTAAGGACCATAATACTTCATACCATGAAATTATGGTGGCTCCTATGACAGCGACATTCTTGTCTTAATAGGAGCTACCGACCCCAGTTTGTAAATGTTATATGACTGTGGGTTTTTATTTTGGTACAAAAAGAATTACCATAAGTGCACACATTTGTATGTATTGTAGGCCTACCGTATAGATTTATAATAGTATGTGAACATGATATGATATGTGTGTATGTATGCTTGTATAAATGTACTAACGAAATTGATGTACTTTCAACAAAGTCTATACCTACTTGGGGTCAATAAATATTATGTTTATGGTTATAGTTATTGTACAAATTTTGAAAAGGATGCGATAGTGCACAGGGAACCAATGCAATGATTTCAGAAGCGGCACTGACCTACAAAAGAACGAGGAGAACGCGTGACTACTCTTGCCAAACAATGTTGAACACGTTGAAGTTTTGCTATATCCTTGTTTGCAGTATTGCAAAGGAGAGAATTGTAGTAGTCAAGTATGTTGCTTACTAGAGCTGTTGCAATGGTTTTGGCTACGGAGAGTGAGATATTGATGTCGTACGCTACAATCCATGTCAGAATGGCGTGCAGAGACCTGACCTACTCGTCCCGTTTTCAAACGTGAAATGCGTGCACATTCTTCATCAGCGCATCTGTCATTGACAGGAAGTCCCTCCAGTAGTCCGCCACGTCACTGACCTCTGATTAGGTGAAGATGTTGATGATGATGCTCTCGATGTCAGCATCCTCCGCAACGCGGGGTTCTGGGGAGAGATTCGTACTTCTCAGAATCGTGAGCCTCCCCTTCATCAGCTGACTCATGAGCGCCTCATACAGAAGCCTCAAGCAACGCAGCCCCCTCTTGTAATGTTTGTCTTTCAGCGCAATATCAACGGAGCCCCCGGCAATAACTCCTCCCGCCACGACTACCTCTCCTAGCTCACTCCCCTTGTAGCGCTTGTATATAGCGCTCATCATCACACATTGTGTATGGAAGGGGCCAAGAAAGAGCACAATGTCACGGTATTGGTCTGAGTTCCCCGCCTTTAGCAGGGTAATGAGGACGTACACGGGATGATCTCCCACTAAGAAGGCGAAGGGCATGCTCTTAGTGGCGATGATGGTAGTCAGCTTGTCCATGATGTCCTTCACAACCGACTTGTTGGGCGGTTGACTGTAAGACATATGGATATAAGCCTAGCTCTTCCCCTGCTCCATATTCAAGCCAGCGTGAAACCCGTTATAGGAAGGCATAGACTGCTCGGCTGCATTAGGGCGGTCACCTTTCATGTCCGCGCGAGCAAGGGCATGAATAATGCTCCGCTTGCCCTGAAGCTCTGTACTTGACGAGAACGTAGCGGGCATAGGGCGTGTGGGAGGCTCACCGCATTGGATGGTTCTGTATGGCGTAACTGCCTGCATCTCAGGCGCCTGCTAAGTCAGTGCCTGCGACACAGTCTTGGCGTCTTTGATGCGCGGATGCTCATCCTGGATGTTTGCCTCGTACTCCTGAACAAGATGCTCTAGTTGCTGCAGAAACATCCAGTTACAGCTGTGTGCAATTAATTAACCTGAAACGTAAGTATGCTTCATTAAAACAAATCAGGGTTCTCGCTCTCTTTATATTAGTTGGGTTCAGGACTTCGATTCCTTAGCCATTATATATACCTTGAAGATGACCCTTGAATTACCTTGACCTAACCACGTGACGTTGATTTTATTCGATCTGTCACCTTTATATATTGCATCGATTTTAGCCAAAATAATGTGTCTTGGTCAACGTACCCAGAAAAAGCGTCTCACATGTGCTCTGGTTCAAAGGTTAAGTTTTCTTTCTACCAGATGGCGGCCGTCTTGGATATATATGGATCAAAATTATGTCATAACGTGAAACTGATGTCAGAATCGGAATCCTCGTCGTCGATGTTCATATATTGGTGTGTCATTTCTCACCATCACCTCCGTCTTCGAATTTCTGTACCATTTGTTGAAATTCATGTGGTATATTAGCGCATGTGAGTATGTCGTCGGCGAAGCGAAGATGACTAAGATATTCGCCGTCTTTTTTCAAGACTGGTTTCCCAAGTCAGTCGTCGGAATATGCTTTCGAGTGCTGACGTAAAGGTTTGGGCGTTATGGTATCTCCCGATCGTACTCCTCTCCTTATGTTGATTTTGTTGCTTTCTTTGTGCAGATGGACTGTGATTCAGCTGTTAGTGTAGATTTCCTTCAAGAGTTCGATGTACACATCTTCTGTCCCCTATTCTTGAAGCGAGGTTAGTACTGTTGGAGTTTGCATCGAGTAGAAGGATTTCTCGTAGTTGACGAATGCAATGCAGAGTGGGATATTATATTCTCTGCACCTCTCCTGCAGTTGGTTTACGACGTGGATATGGTTTGTCGTTGAGTATCTGCATATGAATCTAGCTTGCTCTCGTGGCTGGTTTTCGTCGAGTGTCTTCTCTAGTCTTTTCGCTAGTACTTTCGTGCATACGTTATAGATGTTTGATAGTAGACATAGCGGTTTGTAATTATTGAGGTCTTTCTTATTTCCCTTCTTGAAGATTATCACCATTTTAGCGTTCTTCCACGCGGTGGGTATTCGTCTTTATAATAAGCATTTTTGTGTACAGCTTAGCAAGGGTTTTCGAGATGGTATCGCCTCCTGCTTTCAAATTTTAGATGTTTATAATTTATGTTCGTTGCTTTGTGTTATGTTATCTCTAGTACCTCTTTTGGGTCAGTGTGGATTACGGTACTCTGTTCAATGTTGTATAGCTCGGTGTAGAATTCCTCTATTCGTTCTATAATCTTATCACAAAGAACAATAAATGAATGAAACAGATTATCAGCTGATTGTGTTGTGTGAATATGTTTAAAAATGAAATCGACAAAGAAGGGCGAGGTACATTGAGATAGAAAGGTTGGACCCTCGATAAACCAATGGTTTCCTTGTCCACCTGCCATTTAGAGTCGATTAACTAGGTGGCAATCTTGTTACAATCTTGTTAAATCTTGTTCACGTATTTCTCTACCCTCTTTATCCAGGAGTGTGATCAGTCTGTCTTGGCTTATCTTCTGCGTTCTTCGGACTTTCTTCAGGCTCTTTGATGCCATGATCGTTTCTCATATGATCTCTTGGTTGTATTTCCTTATTTGTATTGTCCTCTCTTGCATTTTTAAGGTTTATTTTCTGCGTACTCCATTCGTTGTTTATTGCCGCCATTTCAGCCATTTCCCGTCGTTTCGTCATCAGGACTCATGTTGGTGATGATATTATCGATTTCGGTGGCTTGTTAATTGCCTTAGCGCTACCATTGACGCGCTTTGTTGTATCATGTATGTGATGGTTTCGCTCAAAGTGTCGATGTTATCTGGTTCTTGTAGTGTCTCGAATCGGTTTCTCAATTCGAGTTGGAATTCGATCATCTGTGATCCTATTCGTGTGGCATCTACTCTTGGTGGCCTCGTGGTCATAATTCTTTTGCGTTCCACGTCTACGTTCAGTTTGATGTTGCTCATAACCAGCCTGTGGCCACTTCCAATGTTGACTGTTGCGTCTGCCCTGTGTATTTGGACATAGTAAATTTCGGTCTTCTTTACACCGTTTGGACTTTTCCACGTCCACCTCCTCCCTGCTTTCTTCTGGAACATGGTATTCATGATTCTGTACTTTCTTGATGTTGCCCATTCTGCCAAGGTGTCGTCTGTTTCGTTTCTCAATCCGAGTCCAAAACTGCCCGTTGTCATTTCCATAGGGTTTGTTCTTTTCCCTATTTGAGCATTATCGTGTAGTGGTTTGGTTTCCCAAAAGTCTCATCGACGTCGTTGTAGAAGCTATTTATGTCTTCTTCTCAGTAAGATGTTGTTGTTGTATATATTTGCACTGTCGTTAGTTTGTATCTCTTTGTTGTGCAAGTCTTTCCATTAAGTTGCTGTTTATGAGAAAGCCTACTCCTGCTTGGTCGTTGTTTGCTTTAGAATGAAAGGTATAGTAATACTGGTGGCCGCTTTGTAAGGTAGTGAAACATTCCTCTGGGCTTCTCACTTCGGAGATCCCGAACCACACCAACCTGGTTTCTCTAAGTTCTTCTTCGAATTGTTGTATGTGTTCATATCTTAGTAGAGTTCTGACCGTGTATGTCGCTATCTTTAGTCTACTTGTATTCTTTACGCGGCTCTTTCTGACCGAGAGATTCTTAGCACCCCCTGCACGTAGTCCTAGTTGACCAGAGCCGCCTCCTTGGTCATGGACTCTTTCGGTGTCGCTGGGGACTGGGGGCCATGACTTTGAATAGTGCTTTGCATCCTGGTGTTATTAGCCTACCCTTCCACGCTTGCCAGTGCGGGTTGGAAGGAGTAGTCGATATAGTGTTAACGAAATTGCCCAGGTTTCGACACGGTGACTGCATTAGTACCGAACCACCGACTTGCCGGCACCGCGGTATTCGAAACCTGGTCCCTCTAGTAGGGACATCCGCAATCTAACCACTCACCCTATAATATATATATATATATATATATATATATATATATATATATATATATATATATATATATATATATATTGGCACTGACCGAATAGTTTTGTACTTTTATACTTAAGTAGTTTTTTGGGGAGCGGTACTTTTACTTAAGTAGTTTTTTCGGGGATACTTTTACTTAAGTAGTTTTTTGGGAGGTTACTTCTACTTTTACTTAGTTACTTTTTTGGAGTACTTGTTACAGCACTGAGTAGAGTGTATAGGAAGTTAACTCAGAGGCCACAATAGTCAAAGATCATCAGAGCAATTATAAATAGGACGCGCAGTAGTCAAAACCAGAACGACAGACCGCCATACTGCATGGTAAAGCAATGGCAAACAAATGCGTTTTGTTGTTATCTCAATATAATCGTTCTAAAATCCAAACCGCACATTAATTGATATTAACGTTAAACATATGTGCGTTGTCAGGGAAATTTCCCGATTTTCTTCCCAAAACGAAAGACTGTAATGCTGATTTAGAAACGAGATTGTCGTTAATGAGGTGACTGCACAAATTAAGTGAGGAAACATAAATTTACCTCTAACTGCTCATGATAACCGCCTAAATAGAGTTAGTTATCCCCAAGTGGTCAGGCCGTTCTATCTATGTGTTCAGCAGCCCCATTATAATAATTTGAATATATATATATATATATATATATATATATATATATATATTTTTTTTTATAAGCAATAAATGTACTGCAGAATAAGATGATGCAAGATGGCGGATTTTCGTTTGCTTTATCCTTCACGGGTAAACTAAGTGGATGGTTTTCCCCACGGCTGTAGGTATAGACGAATTTAGACCATGCAATAGGCGAGGGGATTTGCTTAAGTGTATATTCCCAAAGGGAAAATATCTATAGGAAGACCGACGAGACGGTGGGGAGACAAACTAGACGACTATTGGATGGGTATACCATTTGGCAGAAAATTGTGCAAGATAGACAGATGTGGAAGCAGCATGCTGAAGCCTTCGCCCAACAACGGGAGCATAAATACATCTATGCATTGCAACGTTATTTTTGTTCGAGTTTAATGACTTTTGGTTCTCGTTTTAGGTCATTTTCAAAATTTATCTTGTCATGGTTAGCGCTTCACCGTTGTATATTGGCAACTTTACTAACAATTCTTATTTTAAGCAAAACCACAAGTATATCTCAATACGAATGATCTGCATCGCCGATCGATATCCTAGAACTGATGAGGTTAGTCATGGCTGCCGCCGACTTTTTCTTTACTACTTTTTCTCGCACAACTTTCTCTATCAATAGTCTGAGTCTCCAACTCCTTTTATCGGTTGCTGCTGTTCTCTATTCTTCTCCCACTCTTTCCAGATCTCCCATCGCATTCTCGGTCTTCCTGGCCTTCTTTTCCCCTTCACTTTCTGGGCATCTGATCTCTTTGCCGGTTTTTCATCTCCCATTCTTTTCACATGAACGACCCATTTCAACCTAGAGCGTACACTTGTCTTCACTCTGCAGCCTCCACTCTCAGTTCATCGATTCTTCTTTTACCCGCTCTCTCTGCTCCCGCGATTCTTATTTCCAGTTGTTTTTGCAAACCTAGCTGCACCTTCTCCTGTTGTTTCTCTGTTAGTGCTGTCGTCTCTAAGCCATACATGTATAAAATAAAAATTAATATAGGGTAGAGCCTAATGTTTATAGTCATCCATCTCCGAAATCTCCAATATAAAATTATTATTATTATGTAATAATCTCCAGCGAAAAACGTTAATCCTGGTGGCGCTACCTGACGGTATATATTTTTTTACCGGAAGTTTTCTGTAGGAAGGTATTTAATCTGATGCTGACTTATAGTTCACGATTTTACTGTGTTTTAGATCATCTATTTGGATATTGAGCTCCTAGTGCAGCTGCAATAAGCAATCCCGGGTATGTGTGTATTGTTGTAATAACGTTGTCGTCTGTGAATTTGTGTGTTCGCTAATTAGCGCCACTTTGTTCCACGTGCGCTCGCGTCGTTTATTAGTATTAGTATTACTCTATCTGTATATAATTAAGTATGTTTGTAAATATATATATATATATATATATATATATATATATATATATATATATATATATATATATATATGTATATATATACATTTGTATATATATATATATATATATATATATATATATATAGGGCCAGATCGGCAGATGATAAGTAGAAGCAAGACGGCTAAACCAAGGGCAAAAATCTGCTATTTTTCAAAGGTGTCAAAGCAAAGCCAAAGGACAGTTGAAGTGAGACAGATTGGAAGAAAATATGAAGTTTTAAACAAAGTTAAATTAATTTATTTTCAGTTTCTGTCTGTAGATGTAAACATATTATTCTTATTGTATAATATGTCATAAATAAAGTCTGTTGACTGTGAATTTATGTCATTAAGCCCGCTTAAACATGATCATTTGTGTATCAGAAAAAATAGCTCATCCACTTTTCATGACATCAGTGGACTAACTGACACTGACACATCAGGGGACTAACTGACACTGACACATCAGGGGACTAACTGACACTGACACATCATGGGACTAACTGACACCGACACGTCAGGGGACACATTAGGGGACTAACTGACACTGACACCTGGGATTAACTGACACTGACACATCAGGGGACTAACTGACACTGACACCTGGGATTAACTGACACTGACACATCAGGGGACTAACTGACACTGACACCTGGGATTAACTGACACTGACACATCAGGGGACTAACTGACACTGACACCTGGGATTAACTGACACCGACACGTCAGGGGACTAACTGACACCGATACATTAACAACTAACTGACACTGACACATCAGGGGACTAACTGACGCTGACACATCAGGGGACTAACTGACGCTGACACATCAGGGGACTAACTGACACTGACACATCAGTGGACTAACTGATGCTGACACATCAGTGGACTAACTGACGCTGACACACCAGGGGACTGACACTGACACATCAGGGGACTAACTGACACTGACACATCAGGGGAAACTAACTGACACTGACACATCAGGGGACCAACTGACACTGACACATCAGGGGACTAACTGACACTGTCACCTGGGATTAACTGACACCGACACATCAGGGGACTAACTGACACTGACACTGACACCTGGGATTAACTGACACCGACACGTCAGGGGACTAACTGACACCGATACATTAGGGGACTAACTGACACTGACACATCAGGGGACTAACTGACGCTGACACATCAGGGGACTAACTGACAGCTGACACATCAGTGGGACTAACTGACACTGACACATCAGGGGACTAACTGATGCTGACACATCAGGGGACTAACTGACACTGACACATCAGGGGACTAACTGACGCTGACACATCAGGGGACTAACTGACGCTGACACATCAGGGGACTAACTGACACTGACACATCAGGGGACTAACTGACACTGACACACCAGGGGACTAACTGACGCTGACACATCAGGGGACTAACTGACACTGACACATCAGGGGACTAACTGACACTGACACATCAGGGGACTAACTGACACTGACACATCAGGGGACTAACTGACGCTGACACACCAGGGGACTAACTGACACACCAGGGGACTGACACTGACACATCAGGGGACTAACTGACACTGACACATCAGGGGACTAACTGACGCTGACACATCAGGGGACTAACTGACGCTGACACATCAGGGGACTAACTGACACTGACACATCAGGGGACTAACTGACACTGACACATCAGGGGACTAACTGACGCTGACACACCAGGGGACTAACTGACACTGACACATCAGGGGACTAACTGACACTGACACATCAGGGGACTAACTGACGCTGACACATCAGGGGACTAACTGACACTGACACATCAGGGGACTAACTGACACGACACATCAGGGGACTAACTGACACCGACACATCAGGGGACTAACTGACACCGACACATCAGGGGACTAACTGACACCGACACGTCAGGGGACTAACTGACACCGACACGTCAGGGGACTAACTGCACACGTCAGGGGACTAACTGACACTGAATTAACATGGCAAGCCACTGTATGGTTAATGTTTCAGACTTTACCGGAAATGGCAGTTGCAGAATTTAAATTTGATATCACTATATGGTGATATACAATACGAAACTACACATTTGCAATTTCCTGTAAGCTACAGCTGGAGACAACCAGCCGACAGCTCACACCAATTGAACATTTTACAGGTTTACATGTTCACACACTTATCAAATTTCCAGAGTTGTACCCTTGAACGAGAAACACAAACAGCCAGTTCTGTCGAGAGATGAATGAAGAAGATCGTTTGGAACTACTGAAAGTGGCACTGGAATATATTGACCAGACGGGCACCTTCTTCACAATCCAAGAAATGTGCCGACAGTACCAATGTCAACAACTGCAGGTTACAATAACCTTTCCAGTTGTACCCTCGGCCACTCCCTGTACCCTCGGCCACTCCCCATACACTTGGCCACTCCCCATACCCATGGCCACTCCCCGTACCCTCGGCCACTCCCCGTACCCTCGGCCACTCCCCCTACCCTCGGCCACTCCCCTACCCTTGGCCACTCCCCATACCCTCACCCACCCCCCTACCATCGGCCACTCCCCGTACCCTCGGCCACACCCCATACCCTCAGCCACTCCCCGTACCCTCGGCCTCCCCCTGTACCCTTGGCCACTCCCTGTACCCTCGGCCACTCCCTATACCCTCGGCCACTCCCCGTACCCTCAGCCACTCCCCGTACCCTCGGCCACTCCCCGTACCCTCGGCCATTCCCCGTACCCTCGGCCACTCCCCGTACCCTCGGCCATTCACCGTACCCTCGGCCACTCCCCGTACCCTTGGCCACCCCCCATACCATCGGCCACTCCCCGTATCCTTGGCCACACCCCATACCCTCAGCCACTCCCCGTACCCTCGGCCACTCCCTGTACCCTCGGCCTCCCCCTGTACCCTCGGCCACTCCCTGTACCCTCGGCCACTCCCTGTACCCTTGGCCATTCCCTGTACCCTAGGCCACTCCCTGTACCCTCGGCCACTCCCTGTACCCTAGGCCACTCACTGTACCCTCGGCCACTCCCTGTACCCTAGGCCACTCCCTGTACCCTAGGCCATTCCCTGTACCCTCGGCCACTCCCTGTACCTGTAGTAATAATTGTATTACTCAGCTGGAAATGGCTGAGTCATTTTCTGTTATGATAACAGTAATTTATTTGTGTATTTCAGCAATTTTGTGTGATTGCATATCTAGTTGAAGAGCAATTATCTAAGTCATTTCACCACTAGCTGTTCACAATTTGGATACATCTATGTATCTAAGTAAGTTAGCAGGCTGCACATCTACTACATGTATTAGGAATGTTGTGTTTAAGGTGATGTCAAGATTTCTTTGTCTTGCAGGATAGAGTATTTTATTTCAAGGTTCCTATTGAACCAGTGGATTTGCTAGATCTTGATGGTATGTAATTTCCTCCGCTGTTTGTTTATGTGATCACACACTTATACACCAGTACATATGCATGCCTAGATAGTAGATGAAGTGTGTAATATCCCATATAGTATGTTGGACTAATTAAGAACTGCTCCCAGTAAAGGGTAAAGTGTAATACATGTGGAGGTGGCTATTTGTTACCCCTCGACCTACAAATGCATGTAAAATGCCTGATGTCAATCTTGTCAAAAGTACCTTCAATCTAACTGAATCTAATCACGTATAATCTAACTTATCCCTAAACCTAATACTAACCCTAAAACTAACCCTAAACTAATAATAATAATAAGTAATAAATAATAACACTAAAACTAACCCTAAACTAATAATAATTGATATATAACAGTATCTTGTCTATGCCATATCTCAACCAATAAAACCATTCAAATTCACATTACACTTTACAGAAATATAGGCATTACCTTAAAGTTAAAAAATAGAGATGTAGTTGTAAAATAAATTGACCAATATAAATTGTTCAGTATAAATACATAATATTACCTGGTACACTTAATAATGCTAAAATACTCATACTGATAAGAGTTAATTATATTACACATTAAGTATAAATAAATAATAAAATAGCTGATAAATAGCAGTGAAAATGTTTATTTGCAAGTGGTGTCAGTAATGACTAAGTTTAATAACATCATAGCTTTATGTAGAGACCCGTTCACCCATCATTTGGACGGGTAAACAAGAATATGGACTAGTAGAAATATGGGTGGACTGTTAAAAAAATGAAGGACCAAAAAAAGGTCTTCCAAAACCATAGATATTGTTAGTTATCCCTTGAAAGTGAGTGAAAATGGTGTCACATGTGTGTTTGTAGTCCATTTCAGGTCATCAGACACATTTAAAAGTTTGTAAACTGGCTTAACAGTTAACATCCATGTGTCCACCAATTTAACATGTGACTGGCAATAATTTTATCATGCATAAAGCCCTGAATAACATGTACATAACCTACCGGTAGATATTTTATATCATTTTAAATGCTATGTCCAAATTTGCCTTCATGGTAGGCAGAAATCAAACCAACAACTACTAGTAAGTGTGTAACAATGTAGACATGTACATGTTATACAGTGTAGAACTTTACATTAAGATAAGTATGCACTATTAAGTAGGTCAATAATTTAGTTTATAATTGCATATACCCTGTGTTATATAAGAGATTTATTATTGCATCATCTCGTTTTCAAATAAGAATCGGGCAAAATGCAGACATTGCATCAACATACGTTCACAAAAATCTGCTCTATGATTTATAAAAAAGTCAGTCAATTAGCTGTGTAATTTGCTGGTGTCATGTTCATTTAACTTTATGTATTCTGTTCCTTATCTAGCTGTCCTTGGTAATTTGGTTTTGAATCGGCCGACAGCGGCAAGCAAGGTCTTTCAGGAGGTGCGTAGCAGACCTATTTTACCATTTGAAGGAAGCATATATTATGTCTCCTGGTCATAGTCAGCCTTGTGTGATTAATTAAATATTCTGGTCAAATCTGGGGTGATGAAAGTTTGTATTAACAAGATTTAAGGATTTAATCAGATTGCCACCTCTAGATGGCAGGTGTGGGCAAGGACGCCCTTTGGGTTATTGGGAAGTGTTTCCTGCCCTTCTGAAGTATATGTAGATTAGACCACTTTGGCCTGGGGTGCAGTGGTCTAGTAATTAGGGTGCTGCCCTGTCATTCAGAGGGTTGAGGGTTCAACCCCGGGTGTCGCCAGGGGGCGTACTGGTCCTGGGACAGGTACAGCTGCTGTGTTAAACCTTGGGCAGTTTCATTTGCCTTGTGGTTCATGTGTCTTGGAAGAGACCATATTAGCTGGTAGTCCTTTTTACCTGGCCTGTAGCAGGGGAAGCAAAAGATCCCATGCAGGGAAATGGGAAACACCTACCCGCGGCGGAGTCACTCATTGGTTGGTTTATTTTAAATAAAAATGTCAACTTAAATCCTTGTACATACGTGATTGCATTTGAAATCACAAACATGTCATCACGTATTTAACATAACATGAACTTTACTACAACATGAACTTGGCCACAGTGTGAACTTGGCAACAGTGTGAACTTGGCCACAGCGTGAACTTGGCCACAGTGTGAACTTTGTCACTGTGTGAACTTGGCCACACTGTGAACTTGGCCACTGTGTGAACTTGGCCACTGTGTGAACTTGGCCACTGTGTGAACTTGGCCACAGTGTGAACTTGGCAACAGTGTGAACTTGGCCACAGCGTGAACTTGGCCACTGTGTGAACTTGGCCACAGTGTGAACTTGGCAACAGTGTGAACTTGGCCACTGTGTGAACTTGGCCACAGTGTGAACTTGGCCACAGCGTGAACTTGGCCACAGTGTGAACTTGGCCACAGTGTGAACTTGGCAACAGTGTGAACTTGGCCACTGTGTGAACTTGGCCACAGTGTGAACTTGGCAACAGTGTGAACTTGGCCACAGTGTGAACTTGGCCACAGTGTGAACTTGGCCACAGTGTGAACTTGGCAACAGTGTGAACTTGGCCACTGTGTGAACTTGGCCACAGTGTGAACTTGGCAACAGTGTGAACTTGGCCACAGTGTGAACTTGGCCACAGTGTGAACTTGGCCACAGCGTGAACTTGGCCACTGTGTGAACTTGGCCACAGTGTGAACTTGGCCACTGTGTGAACTTGGCCACAGTGTGAACTTGGCAACAGCGTGAACTTGGCCACTGTGTGAACTTGGCCACAGCGTGAACTTGGCCACTGTGTGAACTTGGCCACTGTGTGAACTTGGCAACAGTGTGAACTTGGCAACAGTGTGAACTTGGCCACAGCGTGAACTTGGCCACTGTGTGAACTTGGCCACAGTGTGAACTTGGCCACAGTGTGAACTTGGCCACAGCGTGAACTTGGCCACTGTGTGAACTTGGCCACAGTGTGAACTTGGCAACAGTGTGAACTTGGCCACAGCGTGAACTTGGCCACTGTGTGAACTTGGCCACAGTGTGAACTTGGCCACTGTGTGAACTTGGCAACTGTGTGAACTTGGCCACAGTATGAACTTGGCCACTGTGTGAACTTGGCAACTGTGTGAACTTGGCAACAGTGTGAACTTGGCCACAGTATGAACTTGGCCACAGTGTGAACTTGGCCACAGTGTGAACTTGGCCACTGTGTGAACTTGGCAACTGTGTGAACTTGGCAACAGTGTGAACTTGGCAACAGTGTGAACTTGGCCACTGTGTGAACTTGGCCACTGTGTGAACTTGGCCACAGTGTGAACTTGGCAACAGTGTGAACTTGGCCACAGTGTGAACTTGGCCACAGTGTGAACTTGGCCACTGTGTGAACTTGGCAACTGTGTGAACTTGGCAACAGTGTGAACTTGGCAACAGTGTGAACTTGGCAACAGTGTGAACTTGGCCACTGTGTGAACTTGGCCACAGTGTGAACTTGGCAACAGTGTGAACTTGGCCACTGTGTGAACTTGGCAACAGTGTGAACTTGGCAACAGTGTGAACTTGGCAACAGTGTGAACTTGGCAACAGTGTGAACTTGGCAACAGTGTGAACTTGGCAACAGTGTGAACTTGGCCACTGTGTGAACTTGGCCACTGTGTGAACTTGGCAACAGTGTGAACTTGGCAACAGTGTGAACTTGGCAACAGTGTGAACTTGGCCACTGTGTGAACTTGGCCACAGTGTGAACTTGGCAACAGTGTGAACTTGGCCACAGTGTGAACTTGGCCACAGTGTGAACTTGGCAACAGTGTGAACTTGGCAACAGTGTGAACTTGGCAACAGTGTGAACTTGGCCACAGTGTGAACTTGGCCACTGTGTGAACTTGGCAACAGTGTGAACTTGGCAACAGTGTGAACTTGGCAACAGTGTGAACTTGGCCACAGTGTGAACTTGGCCACTGTGTGAACTTGGCAACAGTGTGAACTTGGCAACAGTGTGAACTTGGCCACAGTGTGAACTTGGCCACAGTGTGAACTTGGCCACAGTATGAACTTGGCCACTGTGTGAACTTGGCCACTGTGTGAACTTGGCAACAGTGTGAACTTGGCCACAGCGTGAACTTGGCCACAGTATGAACTTGGCAACAGTGTGAACTTGGCCACAGTGTGAACTTGGCCACTGTGTGAACTTGGCAACAGTGTGAACTTGGCCACAGCGTGAACTTGGCCACAGTATGAACTTGGCCACTGTGTGAACTTGGCCACTGTGTGAACTTGGCAACAGTGTGAACTTGGCAACAGTGTGAACTTGGCCACAGTATGAACTTGGCCACAGTATGAACTTGGCCACTGTGTGAACTTGGCCACAGCGTGAACTTGGCCACAGTGTGAACTTGGCCACTGTGTGAACTTGGCCACTGTGTGAACTTGGCCACTGTGTGAACTTGGCCACTGTGTGAACTTGGCAACAGTGTGAACTTGGCCACTGTGTGAACTTGGCCACAGTGTGAACTTTGTCACTGTGTGAACTTGGCCACAGTGTGAACTTGGCCACTGTGTGAACTTGGCAACAGTGTGAACTTTGTCACTGTGTGAACTTGGCCACAGTGTGAACTTGGCCACTGTGTGAACTTGGCAACAGTGTGAACTTGGCCACTGTGTGAACTTGGCCACAGTGTGAACTTGGCCACTGTGTGAACTTTGTCACTGTGAACTTGGCCACTGTGTGAACTTGGCAACAGTGTGAACTTGGCCACAGCGTGAACTTGGCCACAGTGTGAACTTGGCAACAGTGTGAACTTGGCCACAGCGTGAACTTGGCCACTGTGTGAACTTGGCCACAGTGTGAACTTGGCCACTGTGTGAACTTTGTCACTGTGTGAACTTGGCCACAGTGTGAACTTGGCAACAGTGTGAACTTGGCCACAGCGTGAACTTGGCCACTGTGTGAACTTGGCCACAGTGTGAACTTGGCACAGTGTGAACTTGGCCACAGTATGAACTTGGCCACTGTGTGAACTTGGCCACAGCGTGAACTTGGCCACAGTGTGAACTTGGCCACTGTGTGAACTTGGCCACTGTGTGAACTTGGCCACTGTGTGAACTTGGCCACTGTGTGAACTTGGCAACAGTGTGAACTTGGCCACTGTGTGAACTTGGCCACAGTGTGAACTTTGTCACTGTGTGAACTTGGCCACAGTGTGAACTTGGCCACTGTGTGAACTTGGCAACAGTGTGAACTTTGTCACTGTGTGAACTTGGCCACAGTGTGAACTTGGCCACTGTGTGAACTTGGCCACAGTGTGAACTTGGCCACTGTGTGAACTTTGTCACTGTGTGAACTTGGCCACTGTGTGAACTTGGCAACAGTGTGAACTTGGCCACAGCGTGAACTTGGCCACAGTGTGAACTTGGCAACAGTGTGAACTTGGCCACAGCGTGAACTTGGCCACAGTGTGAACTTGGCCACAGTGTGAACTTGGCCACTGTGTGAACTTTGTCACTGTGTGAACTTGGCCACAGTGTGAACTTGGCAACAGTGTGAACTTGGCCACAGCGTGAACTTGGCCACTGTGTGAACTTGGCCACAGTGTGAACTTGGCCACTGTGTGAACTTGGCAACTGTGTGAACTTGGCCACAGTATGAACTTGGCCACTGTGTGAACTTGGCAACTGTGTGAACTTGGCAACAGTGTGAACTTGGCCACAGTATGAACTTGGCCACAGTGTGAACTTGGCCACAGTGTGAACTTGGCAACTGTGTGAACTTGGCAACAGTGTGAACTTGGCAACAGTGTGAACTTGGCCACTGTGTGAACTTGGCCACAGTGTGAACTTGGCAACAGTGTGAACTTGGCCACAGTGTGAACTTGGCCACAGTGTGAACTTGGCCACTGTGTGAACTTGGCCACTGTGTGAACTTGGCCACTGTGTGAACTTGGCAACAGTGTGAACTTGGCAACAGTGTGAACTTGGCCACAGTGTGAACTTGGCCACATGGGGGGGGGGGGGGGGGGGGGGGGGGGGGGGGGGGGGGGGGGGGGGGGGGGGGGGGGGGGGGGGGGGGGGGGGGGGGGGGGGGGGGGGGGGGGGGGGGGGGGGGGGGGGGGGGGGGGGGGGGGGGGGGGGGGGGGGGGGGGGGGGGGGGGGGGGGGGGGGGGGGGGGGGGGGGGGGGGGGGGGGGGGGGGGGGGGGGGGGGGGGGGGGGGGGGGGGGGGGGGGGGGGGGGGGGGGGGGGGGGGGGGGGGGGGGGGGGGGGGGGGGGGGGGGGGGGGGGGGGGGGGGGGGGGGGGGGGGGGGGGGGGGGGGGGGGGGGGGGGGGGGGGGGGGGGGGGGGGGGGGGGGGGGGGGGGGGGGGGGGGGGGGGGGGGGGGGGGGGGGGGGGGGGGGGGGGGGGGGGGGGGGGGGGGGGGGGGGGGGGGGGGGGGGGGGGGGGGGGGGGGGGGGGGGGGGGGGGGGGGGGGGGGGGGGGGGGGGGGGGGGGGGGGGGGGGGGGGGGGGGGGGGGGGGGGGGGGGGGGGGGGGGGGGGGGGGGGGGGGGGGGGGGGGGGGGGGGGGGGGGGGGGGGGGGGGGGGGGGGGGGGGGGGGGGGGGGGGGGGGGGGGGGGGGGGGGGGGGGGGGGGGGGGGGGGGGGGGGGGGGGGGGGGGGGGGGGGGGGGGGGGGGGGGGGGGGGGGGGGGGGGGGGGGGGGGGGGGGGGGGGGGGGGGGGGGGGGGGGGGGGGGGGGGGGGGGGGGGGGGGGGGGGGGGGGGGGGGGGGGGGGGGGGGGGGGGGGGGGGGGGGGGGGGGGGGGGTGTGAACTTGGCCACAGTGTGAACTTGGCCACAGTGTGAACTTGGCCACAGTGTGAACTTGGCCACAGTGTGAACTTGGCCACAGTGTGAACTTGGCCACTGTGTGAACTTGGCAACAGTGTGAACTTGGCACACTAGTGTGAACTTGGCCACATGTGTGAACTTGGCCACAGTGTGAACTTGGCCACAGTGTGAACTTGGCAACAGTGTGAACTTGGCCACAGTGTGAACTTGGCCACAGTGTGAACTTGGCAACAGTGTGAACTTGGCCACAGTGTGAACTTGGCCACAGTGTGAACTTGGCAACAGTGTGAACTTGGCAACAGTGTGAACTTGGCAACAGTGTGAACTTGGCCACAGTGTGAACTTGGCCACTGTGTGAACTTGGCAACAGTGTGAACTTGGCAACAGTGTGAACTTGGCAACAGTGTGAACTTGGCCACTGTGTGAACTTGGCCACTGTGTGAACTTGGCCACAGTGTGAACTTGGCAACAGTGTGAACTTGGCCACAGTGTGAACTTGGCCACAGTGTGAACTTTTGTTCCCCTGTGTGAACTTGGCCACTGTGTGAACTTGGCAACAGTGTGAACTTGGCCACAGAGTGAACTTGGCCACAGTATGAACTTGGCAACAGTGTGAACTTGGCCACAGTGTGAACTTGGCCACTGTGTGAACTTGGCAACAGTGTGAACTTGGCCACAGCGTGAACTTGGCCACTATGTTCCCCTGTGTGAACTTGGCCACTGTGTGAACTTGGCAACAGTGTGAACTTGGCAACAGCGTGAACTTGGCCACAGTGTGAACTTGGCCACAGTATGAACTTGGCCACTGTGTGAACTTGGCCACAGCGTGAACTTGGCCACAGTGTGAACTTGGCCACTGTGTGAACTTGGCCACTGTGTGAACTTGGCCACTGTGTGAACTTGGCAACAGTGTGAACTTGGCAACAGTGTGAACTTGGCCACTGTGTGAACTTGGCCACAGTGTGAACTTTTTCACAGTGTGAACTTGGCCACAGTGTGAACTTGGCCACTGTGTGAACTTGGCAACAGTGTGAACTTGGGCACTGTGTGAACTTTTGGGGCCCCAGTGTGAACTTGGCAACAGTGTGAACTTGGCCACTGTGTGAACTTGGCCACAGTTGAACTTGGCCACTGTGTGAACTTGGCCACTGTGTGAACTTGGCCACTGTGTGAACTTGGCCACAGTGTGAACTTGGCCACAGTGTGAACTTGGCCACAGTGTGAACTTGGCACAGTGTGAACTTGGCCACAGTGTGAACTTGGCCACTGTGTGAACTTGGCCAACAGTGTGAACTTGGCCACGTTGAACTTTGCACTGTGTGAACTTGGCCACAGTGTGAACTTGGCAACAGTGTGAACTTGGCCACAGTGTGAACTTGGCCACAGTGTGAACTTGGCCACAGTGTGAACTTGGCCACAGTGTGAACTTTGCACTGTGTGAACTTGGCCACAGTGTGAACTTGGCCACAGTGTGAACTTGGCAACAGTGTGAACTTGGCCACAGTGTGAACTTGGCCACTGTGTGAACTTGGCCACAGTGTGAACTTGGCCACTGTGTGAACTTTGTCACTGTGTGAACTTGGCCACAGTGTGAACTTGGCCACAGTGTGAACTTGGCCACTGTGTGAACTTGGCCACAGTGTGAACTTGGCCACAGTGTGAACTTGGCCACAGTGTGAACTTGGCCACAGTGTGAACTTGGCCACTGTGTGAACTTGCACTGTGTGAACTTGGCCACAGTGTGAACTTGGCCACTGTGTGAACTTGGCCACAGTGTGAACTTGGCAACAGTGTGAACTTGGCCACAGTGTGAACTTGGCCACTGTGTGAACTTGGCAACAGTGTGAACTTGGCCACAGTGTGAACTTGGCAACAGTGTGAACTTGGCCACAGTGTGAACTTGGCCACTGTGTGAACTTGGCAACAGTGTGAACTTGGCAACAGTGTGAACTTGGCCACAGTGTGAACTTGGCCACTGTGTGAACTTGGCCACAGTGTGAACTTGGCCACAGTGTGAACTTGGCCACAGTGTGAACTTGGCCACTGTGTGAACTTGGCCACTGTGTGAACTTGGCAACAGTGTGAACTTGGCCACAGTGTGAACTTGGCCACAGTGTGAACTTGGCCACAGTGTGAACTTGGCCACAGTGTGAACTTGGCCACTGTGTGAACTTGGCCACAGTGTGAACTTGGCCACAGCGTGAACTTGGCCACAGTGTGAACTTGGCCACTGTGTGAACTTGGCCACTGTGTGAACTTGGCACAGTGTGAACTTGGCCACAGTGTGAACTTGGCCACTGTGTGAACTTGGCCACAGTTGAACTTGGCCAGTGTGAACTTGGCCACAGCGTGAACTTGGCCACAGTGTGAACTTGGCCACTGTGTGAACTTGGCCACTGTGTGAACTTGGCCACAGTGTGAACTTGGCCACAGTGTGAACTTGGCCACAGTGTGAACTTGGCCACAGTGTGAACTTGGCCACGTGTGAACTTTGTCACTGTGTGAACTTGGCCACTGTGTGAACTTGGCACTGTGTGAACTTGGCCACAGTGTGAACTTGCACTGTGTGAACTTGGCCACAGTGTGAACTTGGCCACTGTGTGAACTTGGCCACAGTGTGAACTTGGCCACTGTGTGAACTTTGTCACTGTGTGAACTTGGCCACTGTGTGAACTTGGCCACAGTGTGAACTTGGCAACAGTGTGAACTTGGCCACAGTGTGAACTTGGCCACAGTGTGAACTTGGCCACAGTGTGAACTTGGCCACAGTGTGAACTTGGCCACAGTGTGAACTTGGCCACTGTGTGAACTTGGCCACTGTGTGAACTTGGCCACAGTGTGAACTTGGCAACAGTGTGAACTTGGCCACAGCGTGAACTTGGCCACTGTGTGAACTTGGCCACAGTGTGAACTTGGCCACTGTGTGAACTTTGTCACTGTGTGAACTTGGCCACTGTGTGAACTTGGCCACAGTGTGAACTTGGCCACAGTGTGAACTTGGCCACAGTGTGAACTTGGCCACTGTGTGAACTTGGCCACTGTGTGAACTTTGTCACGGTGTCCCGTGAACTTGGCCACGTGTGAACTTGGCCACAGTGTGAACTTGGCAACAGTGTGAACTTGGCCACAGTGTGAACTTGGCCACTGTGTGAACTTGGCCACTGTGTGAACTTTGTCACTGTGTGAACTTGGCCACAGTATGAACTTGGCCACTGTGTGAACTTGGCCACAGTATGAACTTGGCCACAGTGTGAACTTGGCCACAGTGTGAACTTGGCCACTGTGTGAACTTGGCCAAATGCCAGTGAACTCACGTGTGAACTTGGCCACAGTATGAACTTGGCCACTGTGTGAACTTGGCCACTGTGTGAACTTGGCCACAGTGTGAACTTGGCCACAGTGTGAACTTGGCCACAGTGTGAACTTGGCCACAGTGTGAACTTGGCCACAGTGTGAACTTGGCCACAGTGTGAACTTGGCAACAGTGTGAACTTGGCCACAGCGTGAACTTGGCCACAGTGTGAACTTGGCCACTGTGTGAACTTGGCCACAGTGTGAACTTGGCCACAGTGTGAACTTGGCCACGTGTGAACTTGGCCACTGTGTGAACTTGGCCACTGTGTGAACTTGGCCACAGTATGAACTTGGCCACTGTGTGAACTTGGCCACACTGTGAACTTGGCCACTGTGTGAACTTGGCCACTGTGTGAACTTGGCCACTGTGTGAACTTGGCCACAGTGTGAACTTGGCCACAGTGTGAACTTGGCCACACTGTGAACTTGGCCACTGTGTGAACTTGGCCACTGTGTGAACTTGGCCACAGTGTGAACTTGGCCACAGTATGAACTTGGCCACACTGTGAACTTGGCCACTGTGTGAACTTGGCCACACTGTGAACTTGGCCACAGTATGAACTTGGCCACAGTATGAACTTGGCCACTGTGTGAACTTGGCCACTGTGTGAACTTGGCCACAGTGTGAACTTGGCCACTGTGTGAACTTGGCCACAGTGTGAACTTGGCCACACTGTGAACTTGGCCACTGTGTGAACTTGGCCACAGTGTGAACTTGGCCACTGTGTGAACTTGGCCACAGTATGAACTTGGCCACTTTTGAACTTGGCCACGTGTGAACTTGGCCACAGTTGAACTTGGCCACAGTTGAACTTGGCCACAGTGTGAACTTGGCCACTGTGTGAACTTGGCCACAGTGTGAACTTGGCCACACTGTGAACTTGGCCACTGTGTGAACTTGGCCACAGTGTGAACTTGGCCACTGTGTGAACTTGGCCACTGTGTGAACTTGGCCACAGTATGAACTTGGCCACTGTGTGAACTTGGCCACAGCGTGAACTTGGCCACTGTGTGAACTTGGCCACAGTGTGAACTTGGCCACTGTGTGAACTTTGTCACTGTGTGAACTTGGCCACAGTATGAACTTGGCCACTGTGTGAACTTGGCCACAGTATGAACTTGGCCACAGTGTGAACTTGGCCACAGTGTGAACTTGGCCACTGTGTGAACTTGGCCACAGTGTGAACTTGGCCACAGTATGAACTTGGCCACTGTGTGAACTTGGCCACAGTGTGAACTTGGCCACTGTGTGAACTTGGCCACAGTATGAACTTGGCCACTGTGTGAACTTGGCCACAGTATGAACTTGGCCACAGTGTGAACTTGGCCACTGTGTGAACTTGGCCACAGTGTGAACTTGGCCACAGTGTGAACTTGGCCACTGTGTGAACTTGGCCACTGTGTGAACTTGGCCACAGTGTGAACTTGGCCACAGTATGAACTTGGCCACTGTGTGAACTTGGCCACACTGTGAACTTGGCCACAGTATGAACTTGGCCACAGTATGAACTTGGCCACTGTGTGAACTTGGCCACAGTATGAACTTGGCCACAGTGTGAACTTGGCCACTGTGTGAACTTGGCCACTGTGTGAACTTGGCCACAGTTGAACTTGGCCACTGTGTGAACTTGGCCCACCCCCGTGTGAACTTGGCCACTGTGTGAACTTGGCCACAGTGTGAACTTGGCCACAGTATGAACTTGGCCACGTGTGAACTTGGCCACACTGTGAACTTGGCCACTGTGTGAACTTGGCCACTGTGTGAACTTGGCCACAGTATGAACTTGGCCACTGTGTGAACTTGGCCACTGTGTGAACTTGGCCACTGTGTGAACTTGGCCACAGTGTGAACTTGGCCACAGTATGAACTTGGCCACACTGTGAACTTGGCCACTGTGTGAACTTGGCCACACTGTGAACTTGGCCACAGTATGAACTTGGCCACAGTATGAACTTGGCCACTGTGTGAACTTGGCCACTGTGTGAACTTGGCCACAGTGTGAACTTGGCCACTGTGTGAACTTGGCCACAGTGTGAACTTGGCCACACTGTGAACTTGGCCACTGTGTGAACTTGGCCACAGTGTGAACTTGGCCACTGTGTGAACTTGGCCAACTGTGTGAACTTGGCCACTGTGTGAACTTGGCCACAGTATGAACTTGGCCACACTGTGAACTTGGCCACTGTGTGAACTTGGCCACAGTGTGAACTTGGCCACTGTGTGAACTTGGCAACAGTGTGAACTTGGCCACTGTGTGAACTTGGCCACAGTGTGAACTTGGCCACACTGTGAACTTGGCCACTGTGTGAACTTGGCCACACTGTGAACTTGGCCACTGTGTGAACTTGGCCACAGTGTGAACTTGGCCACAATAGAAACTTTGCCAATAGAGATTCTAACAACACATTGTGTGACAACACAAGTGAGAAAATAACAACATTATTAAGTGGCCGTTTACATTGTCTCCGGGCAATAACTTACATAGTCAGTTAACACATTTCTAATACTTTTATGTGTTCTTGTGACAGGTGGTGCATACAATGATAGTCAGTCTCTCTCTGCTGTCTCATTGTCAGTCTCAGAGCCAGGTAGTTGTCTCTCTCCAGCTGCACAGTCTACCGTCATTACCATGGTAAGACACAAACACAGTCTACCGTCATTACCATGGTAAGACACAAACACAGTCTACCGTCATTACCATGGTAAGACACAAACACAGTCTACCGTCATTACCATGGTAAGACACAAACACAGTCTACCGTCATTACCATGGTAAGACACAAACACAGTCTACCGTCATTACCATGGTAAGACACAAACACAGTCTACCGTCATTACCATGGTAAGACACAAACACAGTCTACCGTCATTACCATGGTAAGACACAAACACAGTCTACCGTCATTACCATGGTAAGACACAAACACAGTCTACCGTCATTACCATGGTAAGACACAAACACAGTCTACCGTCATTACCATGGTAAGACACAAACACAGTCTACCGTCATTACCATGGTAAGACACAAACACAGTCTACCGTCATTACCATGGTAAGACACAAACACAGTCTACCGTCATTACCATGGTAAGACACAAACACAGTCTACCGTCATTACCATGGTAAGACACAAACACAGTCTACCGTCATTACCATGGTAAGACACAAACACAGTCTACCGTCATTACCATGGTAAGACACAAACACAGTCTACCGTCATTACCATGGTAAGACACAAACACAGTCTACCTCATTACCATGGTAAGACACAAACACAGTCTATCCTCATTACCATGGTAAGACACAAACACAGTCTATCCTCATTACCATGGTAAGACACAAACACAGTCTATCCTCATTACCATGGTAAGACACAAACACAGTCTATCCTCATTACCATGGTAAGACACAAACACAGTCTATCCTCATTACCATGGTAAGACACAAACAGTTTACCCTCATTACCATGGTAATTAAGACACAAACACGGTCTACCCTCATTAACATCATCACATCATAGTAACACCTTATCATCATAGTCTAGGTCACCACAGTAACATTTTATCATCATAGTCTAGGTCACCACGGTAACATCCTATCATCATAGTCTAGGTCACCACAGTAACATCTTATCATACTCTAGGTCACCACAGTAACATCTTATCATCACGGCCTAGGTCACCACAGTAACATCTTATCATCACAGTCTAGGTCACCACAGTAACATCTTATCATCACAGTCTAGGTCACCACAGTAACATCTTATCATCACAGTCTAGGTCACCACAGTAACATCTTATCATCACAGTCTAGGTCACCACAGTAACACCTTATCATCATAGTCTAGGTCACCACAGTAACATGTTATCATCATAGTCTAGGTCACCATGGTAACATCCTATCATCATAGTCTAGGTCACCACGGTAACATCTTATCATCATACTCTAGGTCACCACAGTAACATCTTATCATTACAGTCTAGGTCACCACAGTAACATCTTCTCATCATGACACAGTCTAGGTCACCACAGTAACATCTTATCATCACAGTCTAGGTCACCACGGTAACATCTTATCATCACAGTCTAGGTCACCATGGTAACATCTTATCATCACAGTCTAGGTCACCACAGTAACATCTTATCATCACAGTCTAGGTCACCACAGTAACATCTTATTATCACAGTCTAGGTCATCACAGTAACATCTTAACATCACATTCTAGGTCACCAAGGTAACATCTTATCATCACAGTCTAGGTCACCACAGTAACATCTTATCACAGCCTAAGTCACCACAGTAACATCTTATCACAGCCTAGGTCACCACAGTAACATCTTATCATCAGCCTGCCGCTGCTACCATTATAAAACAGTCCACACTTGTTGCCATGGTAACATCTCACCAACACTTATTAATGCTTTTCCTCTTCCCTGTGTGTGTTCGTGCCACATCAGTTCTGTCGTCTTTATTATATCTCCATTTGTCTCTGTCTTCTGCAGTGATCTTCTACGTACTGGCTGTATTCAGATATACATTTGCACAGCTTTATATTTTGTAGTTGTCACATAGTTTGATCACCATATTGTTTCCACTAATTAATGAGTGGTGTAAATTTATTTCAGCTATCAGTTGAAATCGACAAAAGATCTGATAAGGCACTGCCAGGAGAGACGCCTCCTGCAATGTACAGGTGTCATCACTGGACTCTCCATGACACACACCTATACGTACGTCTATAGACCAGGGCCCAGTTTCATGGAGCGTACTTAAGACGTAGCGGGTGATAACGCTGGTTGCGCTAGTTGCGTTTCATGAGTCTGCTCCATAGTTGCACTTAGCTGCACCATGTATTTAGTAGGCGTAACTTTACGCTAGTTGAAATATTTACGGTAAGCTCCCGAAGTTGAAATATGTACGGTATGCTCCCGACACACCCACTCTCAACATAATTATTTTTAATGTTTACACTGAATATCCTTTACAATAATCATAGCTTCCCATATGATATGCGAACGACAAAGGCGGCAGCTAGAAAGAAAAAGGTTGTTCAGACACAGCACAAATACAGGGATTCCCCACAGCGACCTAACTACCCGGTAGGTCAATTCTAAGTCAATTTAGTGGCGCGAATGCTAAATTGGTATCATGAAACCGGCTATAAGCTGCATTGGCTATTCGTTGTTAGCTGCGACCAGTAAACCGCATAATTGCGTGTAAAGTTACGTGGCTTTTATGAAACTGGGCCCAGTAGTAGTTCCTTTATTTCAAAACATTAACAACAATATAAAAAATGCATATAATTATAATATATATATACACGTGTATATAACAATGTTTGAAGGGGCAAACAGGAAGTTGTTGACTTTTATGTATGTTTACCTCAGACAGTCTTGTTAAGGTAAATATATTACAGTTGCCACATGTGCACTTGTCTACATACTGGAATCAATACATATTATTATGTAAATATAAGGTACAAAAGTTAACACATTAAAATAGCAACATTCAGCATGATAACAATCGCATTTCTCCAGGAACGTATTTGTGAAATAGACAATTTGTGTATTTAGATTTAAATGCATTTATACTAATGAAGTTCTTCTTCATTCAGCTCATGGTATTACACACACACACATATATATATATACTATATATATATATATCAACCAAATGCAGGGGATACAAATGGTTGTATTCTACAAAATGTTAACTTTTATGCAATCTATTATTGTGGAACTAGTTGGTTATTCAATCAGTCAGACTTTGTATGTTTAAAGGGATACTCCATTCAGTGAGAGATTCACACCATTTAGGTACATCTGTATAATATATTGGTTGTGCATAGTAATTCTGCCGAGATCGTTAATAAACAATTAATTATAGTATAAGTGTATGAGAAAACTCCATGTTGGATTCAGGGCACTGCCATCTTGAGACTTATGCGCCAGTGACGTAAACCACTTACATCACTGGCACATGCATGTTCGAACATTTTATGTCTGTCCAATGGTATTTGATGTATCCAGTACATTGCGGATTGCTTACGTCACAATCCCAATTATTAGCGAAGATTCCGCCAATCCTTGCCTTTTTCAACAATGCGCCAATGACATAAATGATTTGGCTTACGTCACTGGTGCATAAGTCTCAAGATGGCAGCGCCCTGAATCTATGATTGGCATGTTTTTGATACCAGTAAACTATAACTAATTGTTTATTAACGATCTTTGTGCACAGTTACTTGGCACAACCAATATAGTATACATATATAGTTAATAATGTGAACCTCTCACTGACTGGAGTATCCCTTTAAAGGCACTTTTTAATGTATCAGTTTAACGTACACCTCTACTCTCACTCCTCACTCCACATAATGACATCTGAGAATCCATTTAATTATAAATTGAACAAGACATCTCGCCTTTGAAAGGGGTACAGTGTCATGTAAAGAATTTCTCCCAAAACCCTTTTATTTTCAGCAACTATAAATTGTTTTTTGGGTAATTCATATGTTACAAAATATATAAATGATACTTATTTTCATATACAGACAACCTCGCTTGACTTGAAGACAATATTGCTGTGTTTCTATATCGCTAAGTGTTTTATTTGTTCATTTTCTCTCTCATGCATGGAGAATGTGATGTTTCTGTGTCTTACAAAAGGTGTAACTTATGTTTTTCTATAAAACGAACAGACGATCTCGCTTAACTTGAAGAAAATAGTTCAGTATTTATGTTGTTAAGTGTTTCGTGTGTTCTTTGTCTATGACACAGGAAGAGTGCGAGGTTTCTGTGTGCCATACAGGGGTGTCCAGGGTCTCACGGCAACCACTTCATCCGTCTACACATAGCTGGCGCCAGGGAGACACAAACCATCAGGTGAGACCTCACACTTGTCTCCCTACAGTCACCACCAGGAGTAAGTTACGCATTTCCTCTTCGATTCCTTGGTCATAACGCATCAAAATGCCTCGCCCATAACTTCCATATGGTGTCAAAATGCCTCGCCCATAACTTCCATAAGGCATCAAAATGCCTCGCCCGTAAGGCATCAAAATGCCTTGCCCATAAGGCATCAAAATGACTCACCCATAAGGCATCAAAATACCTTGCTCATAAAGCATCAAAATGCCTCGCCCATAAGGCATCAAAAAGCCTCGCCCATAAGGCATCAAAATGCCTCACCCAAGGCATCAAAATGCCTTGCTCATAAAGGCATCAAAATGCCTTGCCCATAAGGCATCAAAATGCCTCGGCCATAAGGCATCAAAATGCCTCGGCCAAAAGGTATCAAAAAGCTTTGCCCATAAGGCATCAAAATGCCTTGCCCACAATGCATCAAAATTCCACGAGTTCATCTACACCTAGGAATAAAAAAATAGCAGTTTGTGTTTGTTTAGCGTGTTACGTTGCAAATACAGTGAAATGTAGTTTAGTTTTTCTTTATGGTTCCACAGATCTTATGCTGTAGAGTGATGCATCATTTGTTAGCATATTTTCAGTAGGTTTTTTTTATTGAAAACATCGTGAACAAAATTTTATTTATAAGTGACATTTTGATAAAGAATAACATTCTGACTCATTTTATTGTTTGGTTTTTAAACTATGGGTTCGCAAATGCCAGCACTTTATTAGTTTGACTGACTACCTGAGACTGACCACCTGATACTGACCACCTAGTTCAACTTCACAATACCTGGTCACACATGTGACACATTTTCTACTGTTTTCCCCAGAAATGTGAAAAACTGTTTAAATTATTTCAATTCAAGTACGTGTACAACCATTTGATTTATTTTTTCCTTCAGGACAGATTTCACGTGTACTTTCTGTGGATCCAAACTCGAAGAGGATATCTCTTTTCGTGTACTGGGAGGTTGGTCATTTGTTCTGTTCTTGCCTGACAACTTTAGCTAGCAATATTGTGTAGCCACTGAAATCAACGTTGAAAACTCATGTGTTAACTGCGGCATATATGTAACTGACCACAACAAAATTAAAGGTAAGTTCTTATGTAGCACAGAATCCAATTCTCGGTATTGCTCAAAGCATTTTACGCTTCACTCTCTGGCAAACCTGTTCAATCAAACACCATCTCAACATCTCTGGAAAGCACCAGCCATGCTGCAGTTAATTTGTGAATATTATTTGTACACAAATACGTTGAGGTATTGCGCTTCTACAACTACCACCACTCATTTATAAAACATTTATAACTGATGATGTTTCAGTTATCTTTATTTAATAAAATAACTAATTTTGTTTGTTTTGTGAGCAGATAAAATCAATGTAGAATTGGTGGACCCTGAAGCGTTGAGTAGATCAACAGGGACAGGCCAGAGACACCAATGTCTTGTCACGTATGTCAGAGGTTAGTGTCCAAATACTTGTCACAGAGGACTTGTGTTACTGCGGTCACACATAACTTATGTTAATACAAATGAGTTGTGTTACTGCTGTCACGTGACTTATGTTAATACTGTCACACATGACTAATGTTACTGCTGTCACATGACTTATGTTAATGCTGTCACATGACTTATGTTAATGCTGTCACATATGACTTGTGTTACATCTCACAGAGGACTTGTGTTACATCTCACATATGACTTGTGGTACATCTCACATATGACTTGTGTTACATCTCACATATGACTTGTGGTACATCTCACATATGACTTGTGGTACATCTCACATATGACTTGTGTTACATCTCACATATGACTTGTGTTACATCTCACATATGACTTGTGTTACATCTCACATATGACTTGTGGTACATCTCACATATGACTTGTGTTACATCTCACATATGACTTGTGTTACATCTCACATATGACTTGTGTTACACCTCACATATGACTTGTATTACATCTCACATATGACTTGTGTTACATCTCACATATGACTTGTATTACATCTCACATATGACTTGTGTTACATCTCACATATGACTTGTATTACATCTCACATATGACTTGTATTACATCTCACATATGACTTGTGTTACACCTCACATATGACTTGTATTACATCTCACATATGACTTGTGGTACATCTCACATATGACTTGTATTACATCTCACATATGACTTGTGTTACATCTCACATATGACTTGTGTTACATCTCACATATGACTTGTGTTACATCTCACATATGACTTGTGTTACATCTCACATATGACTTGTGTTACATCTCACATATGACTTGTGGTACATCTCACATATGACTTGTGTTACATCTCACATATGACTTGTGTTACATCTCACATATGACTTGTGTTACATCTCACATATGACTTGTGTTACATCTCACATATGACTTGTGTTACATCTCACATATGACTTGTGTTACTTCTCTTACAGATTATTTGTGTTTCTGCTCTCTCAAATTATTGTGTTACATCTCACAGATTACTTGTGTTACAGCTGTCACAGATGACATGTTACTGCACTCACAGATTACTTGTGTTACTGCTGTCACAGATGACATATGTTACTGCACTCACAGATTACTTGTGTTACAGCTGTCACAGATGACATGTTACTGCACTCACAGATTACTTGTGTTACTGCTGTCACAGATGACATATGTTACTGCACTCACATATTACTTGTGTTACAGCTGTCACAGATGACATGTTACTGCACTCACAGATTACTTGTGTTACAGCTGTCACAGATGACATATGTTACTGCACTCACAGATTACTTGTGTTACAGCTGTCACAGATGACATGTTACTGCACTCACAGATTACTTGTGTTACTGCTGTCACAGATGACATATGTTACTGCACTCACAGATTACTTGTGTTACAGCTGTCACAGATGACATGTTACTGCACTCACAGATTACTTGTGTTACAGCTGTCACAGATGACATGTTACTGCACTCACAGATTACTTGTGTTACAGCTGTCACAGATGACATATGTTACTGCACTCACAGATTACTTGTGTTACAGCTGTCACAGATGACATGTTACTGCACTCACAGATTACTTGTGTTACAGCTGTCACAGATGACATGTTACTGCACTCACAGATTACTTGTGTTACTGCTGTCACAGATGACATATGTTACTGCACTCACAGATTACTTGTGTTACAGCTGTCACAGATGACATGTTACTGCACTCACAGATTACTTGTGTTACTGCTTTCGCAGATGACATGGTACACTTTCACAGATGATATATGTTACTGCTGTCACAGATGACTTGTGTTACTGCCCTCATAGATGACATGTTACTGCTGTCACAGATGATATATGTTATTGCTCTCACAGATGATTTGGTGTGCTCCATGGAGCCTGGAGAGACAGTGACAGTCATTGGTGTTCCAGTCCTTGACATAGACCGTCAGACAGTGGCACTGGAGGTGAGACATAGAACACAGGGTGCTTGCCATGTCACCTGTTGTCCTTGTCTATGTCATTGCCAGTCCGTTCTCTCCCTTCTCTCCCTTCTCTCCCTTGTCTCACTTCTCTCCCTTCTCTCCCTTCTCTCACTTCTCTCACTTCTCTCACTTCTCTCCTTCTCTCCCTTCTCTCACTTCTCTCCCTTCTCTCACTTCTCTCACTTCTCTCCCTTCTCTCCCTTCTCTTCCTTCTCTCACTTCTATCCCTTCTCTCACTTTTCTCCCTTCTCTCACTTCTCCCCCTTCTCTCTTTCTCTCCCTTCTCTCACTTCTCTCACTTTTCTCCCTTCTCTCACTTCTCTCACTTCTCTCACTTCTCTCACTTCTCTCACTTCTCTCCCTTCTCTCACTTTTCTCCCTTCTCTCACTTCTCTCACTTCTCTCACTTCTCTCACTTCTCTCACTTCTCTCCCTTCTCTCACTTCTCTCCCTTCTCTCACTTTTCTCCCTTCTCTCACTTCTCTCACTTCTCTCACTTCTCTCACTTCTCTCACTTCTCTCACTTCTCTCACTTCTCTCACTTCTCTCACTTCTCTCACTTCTCTCACTTCTCTCCTTCTCTCACTTCTCTCCCTTCTCTCACTTCTCTCCCTTCTCTCACTTCTCTCCCTTCTCTCACTTTTCTCCCTTCTCTCACTTCTCTCACTTCTCTCACTTCTCTCCCTTCTCTCACTTCTCTCCCTTCTCTCACTTCTCTCCCTTCTCTCACTTCTCTCCCTTCTCTCACTTCTCTCACTTCTCTCCCTTCCCTCCCTTCCCTCCCTTCTCTCCCTTCCCTCCCTTCTCTCCTTTCTCTCTCTTCTCTCCCTTCCCTCCCTTCTCTCCCTTCTCTCCCTTCCTCCTTCCCTTCCCTTCTCTCCCTTCTCTCCCTTCTCTCCCTTCTCTCCCTTCTCTCACTTCTCACCTCTCTCACTTCTCTCCCTTCTCTCACTTCTCTCCCTTCTCTCCCTTCTCTCCCTTATCTCCTTCTCTCCCTTCTCTCCCTTCTCTCACTTCTCTCCCTTCTCTCCCTTCTCTCACTTCTCTCCCTTCTCTCACTTCTCTCACTTCTCTCACTTCTCTCCCTTCTCTCCTTCTCTCCCTTCTCTCACTTTTCTCACTTCTCTCCTTCTCTCACTTCTCTCCCTTCTCTCACTTCTCTCACTTCTCTCACTTCTCTCCCTTCTCTCACTTCTCTCCCTTCTCTCACTTTTCTCCCTTCTCTCACTTTTCTCCCTTCTCTCACTTCTCTCACTTCTCTCACTTCTCTCACTTCTCTCCCTTCTCTCACTTCTCTCACTTCTCTCACTTCTCTCCCTTCTCTCACTTCTCTCCTTCTCTCACTTCTCTCCCTTCTCTCACTTCTCTCCCTTCTCTCACTTTTCTCCCTTCTCTCACTTCTCTCACTTTTCTCCCTTCTCTCACTTCTCTCACTTCTCTCACTTCTCTCACTTCTCTCACTTCTCTCACTTCTCTCCCTTCTCTCACTTCTTCCCTTCTCTCACTTTTCTCCTTCTCTCCTTCTCCCCCTTCTCTCTTTTTCTCCCCTTTTCTCCTTCTCTCCTTTTCTCCCCTTTTCTCCCTTCTCTCACTTCTCTCACTTCTCTCCCTTCCCTTCTCTAATTCCTTCTTTTCACTTCTCCACTTTCCTATTTCTCCTTTTCGCCCTTTTCATTTCTCTTTCTATTACTCTTTTCCTTATTTTTCTTTATTTTCATTTCTCTCCTTCTTTCTCCTTTCCTCCCTTCTCATTCTTCATTTCTCACTTTCTCTCATTTTCTAAATTTACTTTCTTTCATTTTCATTCTCTCATTCTCACTTCTCTCCCCCCTCTCTTCTCCTTCTCTTTCTTCCTTCTCACTTCTCCCTTTCTCTCCCTTCTCCCCCTTCCCCCCTTTCTCTTCTCTCCCTCTCTCCTTCTCTCATTTCTCCTTCTCTTTGTTTTGTCATTTCATTAACTCCTTTTCATTTCATATTCTTCTCTTTTCCCTTTCTTTTCTCTCCTTCTCTCATTTCTCCCCTTCTTTTTTCTCCCTTCTCCTTCTCTCACTTTTCTCCCTTTTTTTCCTTCTTACTTTCTTTCTCTCCCTTTTCCCTTCTCTCCTTCCTCACTTCTCTCCCCTTTCTCCCTTCTCTTTTCTCATTTTCCCCACTTCTCTCCCCTTTCTCCTTCCCCCACTTCTCTCCCCTTTCTCCCCTTCATTTCTCCTTTCTCACTTTTCCTTCCCCCTTTTTTTCTCCTTTCTCCCCTTTTCCCCCCTTTTTCCTTTTCTCACTTCCTCCTTCTCTATTTCTCTCCCTCTCTTTCTTTTCCCTTCTCTCTTTTCTCCCTTTCTCCTTCTCTCCCCCCTTTTCCCCTTTTTCCTTTCTCCTTTTTTCCTTCTCTCCCTTCTCTCCCTTCTCTCCCTTCTCTCACTTCCCTCCCTTCTCTCACTTCCCTCCCTTCTCTCACTTATTTCCCTTCTCTCCCTTCTCTCATTTCTCTCATTTCTCTCCCTTCTCTGCCTTCTCTCACTTCTCTCCCTTCTATCACTTCTCTCGCTTATCTCCCTTCTCTCACTTTTCACCCTTCCCTCCATTTTCTCCCTTCCCTCCCTTCTCTCCCTTCCCTCCCTTACCTCCCTTCCCTCCCTTCCCGCCATTCTCTCCCTTCCCTCCATTCTCACCCTTCCCTCCCTTCTCTCCCTTCTCTCCCTTCCCTCCATTCTCACCCTTCCCTCCCTTCTCTCCCTTCTCTCCCTTCCCCCATTCTCTCATTTCTCTCCCTTCCCTCCCCTTTCTCTCCCTTCTCTCCCTTCTCTCCCTTGCTCCCAGTCTTTCTATTACACCTTCCCTTTTCTCCATTCACTGATGTGATTCCTCTCCTTCCTACCAGTCCCACTTTCCCTCACTATCCATCCCCGATCCTATCCACATACAATCTCACCTTCCTGCCTCCCTCCCTCCTTCACAAATCCCCTCCCTCAATCCCTCCTTTACCTCCCTCCTTCATAAACCCTCTCCCACCCTCCCTACCTCCCTCCCTCCTCCTTCACAAAACTTCTCCCTCCCTCCGTCCCTCTCTTCCCTGCCTCTCCCTGTGTCTCTCCCTCCCCCCTTTCACCCTAACCATCCCTTCATCATAGTTTGAGTTTAACAAATGCAATATAAATTTCACTGACTTTCAGAAACAGTTGAAACTGAATATATATACATATATGTCTGTGCTAGTTTATTAAACATATTTATGTAGGTTATCAATACTTACCTGATGACTTCCGTGTATTTTCCCTGTCTGTGCCAATGTAAGATCTTTCAAGTAAGAAATTGTCATGTACTTTTACAGGCAAACAACATCTTCAGACACAGTCAAGTATGTATATCTTACATTCTGCTAGAAATCTTTCACAATGTGTTAATGTAAAATGCAGGGTGAAATGTTTCGTATTTCTATTTTCATCGGTGCCCTCAATTTGCAAACCATAGATTCATTTATACAACATAAATTGGTCTGACTTGTTTCTGTGTTTAACTCTTCAGTACGACAGTGTGACAAATAAACATGTGTAGACATTAAAGTTAATATAGGCATTAGGTCATAGAATGTTTTTCATGTAAATTATTTTGCATTTAATAGACACTCATGTCTCATTTATCCACGCACTGTTTCCCAAATCATTTGGTCAGATAATTGAAACGTGCGCAGTAGCAAGACACCTTATTGCCACACAAAACATGCAGGCGTGAAACAACGAGATTATTGAAGACCAGGTAAGTGAGTCATCAGATGTGATTGTGTAATCAATTGTAACATGTAAGTTTCTCTTTGGACGTGGGTTAAAAAGATATGTATTTGGCAAATAGTTGTTGGCATGTGGTTTTTCTGCTTTGCAGCAGCCTGTGATGACTGGCTATGGTTTGAGTCAACTACCTGTGATGCCTGACTATGGTTTGAGTCAACTGCCTGAGGCCCTCAGACTTCTCTACAAAGGTTCTGCTAAACTTAGTTTGGAGTGTAACAACTTAGGTTGCAAATAGTTGTGTGCTTACAGCAGGTGGTAAACAAATAAGTGACAGAATATTACAAGCCGTGTTTAGCACAGATTGGGGAAACAACATATAAACGCTACGAATATAGTGGTCTGGTTTCTTGTTCATGTTATTTAGTAAGTTGTTTACCTCTCAAGAAACGTTTTTGTTATCTTCATATATTTTGGCTGTCTCTAACAGCCTCCTGTAGCCAACTGGATTCCATGGTCATGTCACATGACTGCTGGAGAAGGCTGTGAGAGACAGCCAAAATTTACGGAGAAAACAAAAAAGTTTCTTGAGAGGTCAATCATTTACTAAACAACATACACACCTGAGGTACTCTCTTTGTTATCTCGGATTTGAGAATAAAAAACACTATCAAATACATTGCATTTTAAGATACATATTAGCTCTTTTTACAAATGTAAAATACAGGCACAAATATAGTGATCAAGTATGGAATAGAATGTTAAATTCAGACTGTTTTAGTTGTTTGTGTTTAATGAAGTGTGGCTGGTATCTTTGTTGCGTATGTTCAAAAAACATTTAAAAATTAAATGGATATTAATTGGGCATTATCGAACAGATGTGTTGTGATTACAATTAATTTCCCACAATTTTTTATTTGTATTTATTATTGTTCAATTCTTATATGTAAAGTATAGAAGTATATATCACATCTTGTATGTCAGTGTGAATTGTCAGTTTGTGTCAATTGCAATTGCAGTTGCATCTTCCCTTCTGAGCTTCAGGTTTAGTAATTAATTGATGTCATTAGTGTGGAGTTGTGGTCATACTGTAGAGCGCTGGACTCTCGATTGAGTGGTCAATCGTTCAATCCCACATGCCATTGTTCTAAAACTTAGGCTATTTTGTACTCTTCAAGGGATCTGTGCTGTGTCTTTCCAAACAGACATTAAACTTGTTTGTCCCTGCTGTGGTGTAAGGAAGTGAACAGTCCCACACTGTGGGTCAGTGTGTCACCTGTAGTGGACTCACTCGTTCTGAAGAGGGACAATTCTAAAATGAACCTTGACAATACTGTAGCCACAAACATGTGGCTAACATAGAGCATTGAGCTAACCACAAGAAGAAGAAGATAGCATTCAATGTGTGTTGTGTCTACTGATGATATAATTATTATCTTCATTGCAGACAAATGCCATTCACCCTGGAGTTTTTCTCTCAGTCTGGCCTATGCATTCGCTGGTACGGTGTCACTTTTGTTCCTTACCTTAGCCTTTGGTTTCGTAAACAACAGCCATATTTTGTTATATTATGTACTGGGTATTAAGGATATAAAGTTATTGAAAAACCTGTTTATGAAGGACCTAGGAGGTTATAAACCATCTGCAAACGTGTATGGTGGTGAAGATATTTATTTAGATCAACTATTTTATAATTGTCCATTTTATTTGCAGTTCAAATATTATACAATTGTATTACTGTATATGTACGTATGTTTCAGTGCAGATGTAAGATATTGTTTTAAATTAAATTTTACACTTAAAGTCTTGTTTGATAATAATACTTATCTTGATTTTATGTAGCACATATTCCATAAGCGTTTATAGCGCAGTACGTTAAGCAAAATTTAAATAGTAAAAATAAAACTACGCATTAAAATGTTAAATACTATTAATAAAGGTGAATACAAAATAAATAACACATTTGTCATGGTAAATTAAGTACTTAATCTCTTATAATACAGTGTATAGTGACGCTATAACAAAATCAAATCAAAGTTTTTATGTACATGTATGTTACATTCTGTTTTCCTCAAGTTTCACAATCACATGATGTAATCAGCAATGAGGTGTCAGACATGGCTTATGGTCCAAATGGCCCCACCTTCCCCTGTGTCACCTTCTCCTGTGTCACCTTCCCCTGTGTCACCTTCCCTGTGTCACCTTCCCCTGTGTCACCGTCCCTGTGTCACCATCCCCTGTGTCACCTTCCCCTGTGTCACCTTCCCCTGTGTCACCTTCCCCTGTGTCACTTTCCCTGCGTCACCTTACCCTGCGTCACCTTACCCTGCGTCACCTTACCCTGTGTCACCTTCCCCTGTGTCACCTTCCCCTGTGTCACCTTCCCCTGTGTCACTTTCCCTGCATCACTCTTACCCTGCGTCACCTTACCCTGCGTCACCTTCCCCTGTGTCACCTTCCCCTGTGTCACCTTCCCCTGTGTCACTTTCCCTGCGTCACCTTACCCTGCGTCACCTTACCCTGCATCACCTTCCCCTGTGTCACCTTACCCTGTGTCACCTTCCCTGCATCACCTTACCCTGCATCACCTTACCCTGCGTCACCTTCCCCTGTGTCACCTTCCCCTGTGTCACTTTCCCTGCGTCACCTTACCCTGCGTCACCTTACCCTGCGTCACCTTACCCTGCGTCACCTTACCCTGTGTCACCTTCCCCAATGTCACCTTCCCCTGCGTCGCCTTCCCCTGTGTCACCTTCCCCTGTGTCACCTTCCCCTGTGTCACCTTCCCCTGCATCACCTTACCCTGTGTCACCTTCCCCTGTGTCACCTTCCCCTGTGTCACCTTCCCCTGCGTCACCTTACCCTGTGTCACCTTCCCCTGCGTCACCTTACCCTGTGTCACCTTCCCCTGTGTCACCTTCCCCTGTGTCACCTTCCCCTGCGTCACCTTCCCCTGTGTCACCTTCCCCTGTGTCACCTTCCCCTGTGTCACCTTCCCCTGTGTCACCTTCCCTGTGTCACCTTCCCCTGTGTCACCTTCCCCTGTGTCACCTTCCCCTGTGTCACCTTACCCTGTGTCACCTTCCCTGTGTCACCTTCCCCTGTGTCACCTTCCCCCTGTGTCACCTTCCCCTGTGTCACCTTCCCCTGTGTCACCTTCCCCTGTGTCACCTTCCCCTGTGTCACCTTCCCCTGTGTCACCTTCCCCTGTGTCACCTTCCCCTGTGTCACTTTCCCCTGTGTCACCTTCCCCTGTGTCACCTTCCCCTGTGTCACTTTCCCCGTGTCACCTTCCCCTGTGTCACCTTCCCCTGTGTCACCTTCCCCGTGTCACCTTCCCCTGTGTCACCTTCCCCTGTGTCACATTCCCCTGTGTCACCTTCCCCTGTGTCACTTTCCCTGTGTCACCTTCCCCTGTGTCACCTTCCCCTGTGTCACCTTCCCTGTGTCACCTTCCCCTGTGTCACTTCCCCTGTGTCACTTCCCCTGTGTCACCTTCCCTGTGTCACCTTCCCCTGTGTCACTTCCCCTGTGTCACCTTCCCCTGTGTCACATTCCCCTGCATCACCTTACCCTGTGTCACTTCCCCTGCATCACTTCCCCTGTGTCACCTTCCCCTGTGTCACCTTCCCTGTGTCACCTTCCCCTGGTCACCTTACCCTGTGTCACCTTCCCCTGTGTCACCTTCCCCTGTGTCACCTTCCCCTGTGTCACATTCCCCTGCGTCACCTTACCCTGTGTTACCTTCCCCTGTGTCACGTGGTCTTTACAGGAGACGTTGCTCCTTGTGGCACTTACCTTCATCTGAAATTGGGCATGCTGCTCAGTCTTGTTGGAGATCCTCTACAGGTGAGTCATGTCCTGTAGAGATGGGTCATGTCCTATATAGGTGAGTCATGTAGTGAATAGGTGGGTCATGTCCTGTACAGGTGAGTCGAGTTCTATACAAGTGGGTCATATTCTGTACAGGTGGGTCATGTCCTGTACAGGTGAGTCATGTTCTATACAAGTGGGTCATATTCTGTACAGGTGGGTCGTGTCCTGTACAGGTGGGTCATATTCTGTACAGATGGGTCATGTTCTATATGGGTGGTCATGTCCTGTAAAGGTGAATCATCTTCTGTACAGGTGAATTAAGTTCAGTACAGTTGAGTCATGTTCTGTACAGGTGAATCATGTCTTGCTCGACTAATGTCGCTGAGTCCATGTATGTATGTGTATATAATATATATGTGTGTGTGTATATGTGTATAATCTTATGTAGATGTGTGTGTATGGTTTTGTGTATATATATATATATGTAATATATATATATATATATATATATATATATATACATATACATATATATATATATATACATTATGTATGTATGTATATATATATATATATATATATATATATATATATATATATATATATTATATGTAATTTTATAATTTATTATATAATCCTATGTACATGTATGTGTATATATACACACACATGTACATAGGATTATATATATGTATATATAATAGTTATGTGTATATATATATATATAATCCTCTGTATATGTTTGTATGTATTCGGTATACATGTATATATTTATCTTGTTGCAGTTGGTCTGTTTATCTTATTAAATGTACGGGGCCAGCTATATCGCATGAACACAGCGCTACATGTTTGATACAGGCCCTATAATAATAAGTGTGTTATTGCCGTGTCCCAGGAGGCTGGAGGTCTGGACCTGCTGGCCGTAGGACTGGACACTCTGGTCCTCCGCCGCCTGCTCAGCTACGGAGCGTCACTATCCGAGAGAAGCGTCGTCCACTCTCTGGGCAGTGGTCAGCTCACAGCTTCCGTCAGCCAGGACAGACATGGCAGTGAGACTTGCTTCATTGAAGGTGTGTGCATTTCTATCCAGCTGCAACATCACATTGATGACATCACATTGATAGCATCACATTGATGACATCACATTGGTGACATCACATTGATAGCATCACATTGATGACACCACATTGGTGACATCACGTTGATGGCATCACATTGATGGCATCACGTTGATGGCATCACGTTGATATCATCACATTGATGACATCACATTGATGGCATCACGTTGATATCATCACATTGATGACATCACATTGATAGCATCACATTGATGGCATCACGTTGATATCATCACATTGATGACATCACATTGATGGCATCACGTTGATGGCATCACGTTGATGACATCACATTGATAGCATCACATTGATGGCATCACGTTGATGGCATCACGTTGATGGCATCACGTTGATGACATCACATTGATAGCATCACATTGATGACACCACATTGGTGACATCACAAATGGCATCACATTGACGGCATCACATTGATGGCATCACGTTGATGGCATCACGTTGATATCATCACATTGATGACATCACATTGGTGACATCACGTTGATGGCATCACATTGATGGCATCACGTTGATGGCATCACGTTGATGGCATCACGTTGATGGCATCACGTTGATGGCATCACGTTGATATCATCACATTGATGACATCACATTGGTGACATCACAAATGGCATCACATTGACGGCATCACATTGATGGCATCACACTGACGACATCACATTGACAACATCACATTGATGACATCACGTTGGTGACATCACATTGGTGACGTCACATTAGTGACATCACATTGACGACATCACAGATGGCATCACATTGATGACATCACATTGACAAAATCACATTGATGACATCACATTGATGACATCACGTTGGTGACATCACATTGATGGCATCACATTGACAACATCACATTGATGACATCACTATGTTGATGACAACTTATGGAGAACCAACAGGGCCGCCTGGATTAACCAGACTCAGTGAAGTGGCAGCACTTTTCAGCCCCTCATTTAATTACTCTGCCTGGAAAATTAATGGCCTCCCGATGTGACCGCCAGGGCGGCCTTACGCCAGATTAGGGTAGAGACGCTGATTGGTTTTCAGGAGGAATTTGAAATGACAAATTAAAAATAAGGATACCATTTTGTCAGGTAATATTGTATTATAAAAATTATTCAAAATTAGACTTAATTATTAACACAAAATAAATAGAAATACAAATTTGCAGTTGTTTATAAAATATGAATTACAGCAGGATTAGCCAGTATCCGTGAGATGGCAGCATTGTTTAGCCCCACACGGATAACATTTGCCCATAAAGCCACAAGACTGTCTTCTTGGCAAAGTTATGCAGCGGAGCGACTGTTGGATAAACGAGACTACCTAGAGGGTCGGTAGGGGGCACTGATACGAAACTCGAGCCTGTGATGTAATCGCACTGTTTATATGTTTTTTTCAGTTTGTCTTTGAATTCTTTTAGACTCCAACTGTAATTAATATAAGGCATATCTACAATGTGTTTGAATAAATGCTGGATTAAAAAATGAATGAATGCGGTGTAGCCAGGTAATGGGATGGTGGCGGTTGACAGCATGAGGCATGATGTAATGGGTGATGTATTGGGTAAAGTAGAGAGTGATGTGGTGGGTGATGTAATGGGTGATGTAGTGGGTAAAGTAGAGAGTGATGTGGTCTGTGATGTGGTGGGTGATGTAGTGAGTGATGTGGTGGGTGATGTAGTGGGTGATGTGGTGGGTGACGTGGTGGGTGATATAGTGAGTGATGTGGTGGGTGATGTAGTGGGTGATGTGGTGGGTGATGTAGTGAGTGATGTGGTGGGTGATGTGATGAGTGATGTAGTGGGTGATGTGGTCGGTGATGTGGCGGGTGATGTAGAGAGTGATGTGGTGGGTGATGTGGTGGGTGATGTGGTAGGTGATGTGGTGAGTGATGTAGTGAGTGATGTGGGTGATGTAGTGGGTGATGTGGTGGGTGATTAGTGGGTGATGTGGTGGGTGATGTGGTAGGTGATGTGGTGAGTGATGTGATAGATGATGTGGTGGGTGATGTGGTGGGTGATGTGGTGGGTGATGTAGTGAGTGATGTAGTGGGTGGTGTAGTGGGATAAGGACACAGGCAAATGTGGGATGAACAAAATTGCCTAAGTTTCGAAACAGGATTGTACCATCGTCCCCTTGATTGACAGTCCGGCACTCTACCATGTGACCACCGCTCACACTCACATTAACAGTTCACCTTTGACTATATACAGTTGTCATGTTGTCATGACACATAACAGGTCATATTGTGTCCAGGAGGCTCCCTGCTGCTGGCCCATGGGGGAGTGTGTCTTGTTCCACAACTGAACTTTGTCAAGAAGTCAACCAAACAACTCCTGACACAAGGTCAGTACTAGGGAGTGTGTACCCAGGGTGTTACTGTGTATATGTACTGGAGGGGTGTACTGGGGGTGTATTGCTGGGGGGTGTACTCTGGGTGTGTACTGGGGCCTGGGGGTATGTACTGGGGGGTAGGGTGTTATCACTATCGATCACTCCTTATAAAACCCCTTCAAGACCGTTCACTTATTTCTATAATTATAAAAAAATATTTACATGAAGTAAAGTCAGAACTATAAATTTTGTCTTTTACAATGATATATATTTAATAAATGAAATATTTATTTTAATAGAAAAGTAATCTAAATATAACAACAAATCAGTTTATAAATTTGATTGATGGCAGTTTCTGTTGTGGTCAAACGTCAATGGAAATGTGCAAAGCTAAGGCAGAATGTCTTTGGAATATTTCAGAATTGTCATCTTAATCTTCAAGCTTTATGTTGTTGAGTTACATAATAGACTGTATAAAATGTTAAGATAAAAAGTGTTTGGATTTAAATGTGTAGCATGTTCTTAAGAATATTCATTGTGATCATTCAAATGATGTAGTAGGTACGTAACAGGAAACCATCAACAATGTATTCCATTACATTTGTAATGTCATTATATAGTAGATATCTTACCGAATAACATTTTTCGACAAAAAAATTTGGATTGCCTCCAAAGTCCTTCACAATCTGTTAGCAGAGGTAGGTGAATTAATTGATACAAAGTACTAATTTCTGGACATAGAAACTTGTAAAAGCACCCACTCACCAACTGTTCCAGTGTTGGAGTCTGACATTGTGCCTGTGGAACTCCCCCAGTGGTTCACACGCCACGCGGTGCAGAGACTCGCCCTCCCACGCCACAGCCACGTGTGGTCCTACACAGACCACGTCTCTTGCGCCACGCCACAACAAGTGGACTTCATCGCACCGCAGACTGTGACACGCAAAGATGGCATAGCCACAACACTGGCAGAGTACTGGCACATTTGTTTACAAACACTGGCAGAGTACTGGCACATTTGTTTACAAACACTGGCAGAGTACTGGCACATTTGTTTACAAACACTGGCAGAGTACTGGCACATTTGTTTACAAACACTGGCAGAGTACTGGCATATTTGTTTACAAACACTGGCAGAGTACTGGCACATTTGTTTACAAACACTGGCAGAGTACTGGCACATTTGTTTACAAACACTGGCAGAGTACTGGCACATTTGTTTACAAACACTGGCAGAGTACTGGCACATTTGTTTACAAACACTGGCAGAGTACTGGCACATTTGTTTACAAACACTGGCAGAGTACTGGCACATTTGTTTACAAACACTGGCAGAGTACTGGCACATTTGTTTACAAACACTGGCAGAGTACTGGCACATTTGTTTACAAACACTGGCAGAGTACTGGCACATTTGTTTACAAACACTGGCAGAGTACTGGCACATTTGTTTACAAACACTGGCAGAGTACTGGCATATTTGTTTACAAACACTGGCAGAGTACTGGCACATTTGTTTACAAACACTGGCAGAGTACTGGCACATTTGTTTACAAACACTGGCAGATACTGGCATATTTGTTTACAAACACTGGCAGAGTACTGGCACATTTGTTTACAAACACTGGCAGAGTACTGGCACATTTGTTTACAAACACTGGCAGAATACTGGCACATTTGTTTACAAACACTGGCAGAGTACTGGCACATTTCTTTACAAAACACTGGCAGAATACTGGCACATTTGTTTACAAACACTGGCAGAGTACTGGCACATTTCCTTACAAATAGTTTTGTATCATGAAAAGTTTTTATTTTGTTATATACCGATGTGCTTATTTATTGTGTAGACCAATATGTTTTCCATCCTGTAAACACATGGTCATTCATTTGATGATGTTCTATCGCATAAACATGTGGTCATTCATTTGATGATCTTCCATCCAATAAACATGTGGTCATTCATTTGATGATCTTCCATCCAATAAACATGTGGTCATTCATTTGATGATCTTCCATCCAATAAACATGTGGTCATTCATTTGATGGTCTTCTATCCCATAAACATATGGTCATTCATTTGATGGTCTTCCATCCAATAAACATGTGGTCATTCATTTGATGGTCCTCCATCCCATAAACATGTGGGCATTCATTTGATGAACTGCCATCTTATAAACATATACATATGGTCATTCATTTGATGAACTTCCATCCCATTATGGCAATTCATTTGACGAACTTCCATCCAGTAAACATGTGGCCATTCATTTGATGAACTTCCATCCAGTAAACATGTTGTCATTCATTTGATTAACTTTCATCCAGTAAACATATGGTCATTCATTTGATGATTTGTGGACAGCTCTCTCCATCTTTGTCAATTCCATCAACATACTTGTATTTATTTTATACACTGACATACGTGTGTTTATTTTATACACTGACATACTTGTGTTTATTTTATACACTGACATACATGTGTTTATTTTATTCACTGACATACGTGTGTTTATTTTATACACTGACATACTTGTGTTTATTTTATACACTGACATATGTGTGTTTATTTTATACACTGACATACGTGTGTTTATTTTATACACTGACATACGTGTGTTTATTTTATACACAGACATACGTGTGTTTATTTTATACACTGACATACGTGTGTTTATTTTATACACAGACATACTTGTTTTTATTTTATACACTGACACAGTTGTGTTTATTTTATACACTGACATACTTGTGTTTATTTTATATACTAGCATGTTTACTTTATTCACTAACATACACATTAGTTTCATTCAATATTTCATACATACTTGTATTTTATCACACAAGATTTTTTTTCCGCAGGATATCTATGGCTGTTTCACACCCTGACAAATGTGTCTTTGTACAGAATGTTAAACTGCTTTTAACCAGTAATTCATACATTGTATAAGATGTTTAATTGCATGTGTATGTCATCTTATCAGGCATCCTTCACTTTCAGTGTGTATGTCATCTTATCAAGCATCCTCCACTTTCTCAATGTGTATGTCGTCTTATCAGGCATCCTTCACTTTCAGTGTGTATGTCATCTTATCAGGCATCCTACACTTTCAGCGTGTATGTCATCTTATCAAGCATCCTTCACTTTCTCAATGTGTATGTCATGTTATCAGGCATCCTTCACTTTCAGTGTGTGTGTTGTCTTATCAGGCATCCTTCACTTTCAGCATTTATGTCGTCTTATCGGGCATCCTTCACTTTCAGTGTGTGTGTTGTCTTATCAGGCATCCTTCACTTTCAGCATATATGTCGTCTTATCAAGCATCCTTCACTTTCAGTGTGTGTGGTCTTATCAGGCATCCTCCACTTTCAGCTTGTATGTCATCTTATCAGGCATCCTTCATTTTCAGTGTGTGTGTTGTCTTATCAGGCATCCTTCACTTTCAGCATATATGTAGTCATATCAGGCATCCTTCACTTTCAGCATATATGTTGTCTTATCAGGCATCCTTCACTTTCAGCATATATGTCGTCTTATCGGGCATCCTTCACTTTCAGTGTGTGTGTTGTCTTATCAGGCATCCTTCACTTTCAGCATATATGTCGTCTTATCAGGCATCCTTCACTTTCAGTGTGTATGTTGTCTTATCAAGCATCCTTCACTTTCAGTGTGTATGTCGTCTTATCAGGCATCCTCCACTTTCAGTGTGTATGTCGTCTTATCAGGCATCCTTCACTTTCAGTATATATGTCATCTTATCAGGCATCCTTCACTTTCAGCATATATGTCGTCTTATCAGACATCCTTCACTTTCAGCTTGTATGTTGTCTTATCAGGCATCCTTCATTTTCAGTGTGTGTGTTGTCTTATCAGGCATCCTTCACTTTCAGCATATGTCGTCTTATCAGGCATCCTTCACTTTCAGCTTGTAATTTTTGTTGTCTTATCACGCATCCTTCACTTTCAGTGTGTGTGTTGTCTTATCAGGCATCCTCCACTTTCAGTGTGTATGTAGTCTTATCAGGCATCCTTCACTTTCAGCATATATGTCGTCTTATCAGGCATCCTTCACTTTCAGTGTGTATGTTGTCTTATCAAGCATCCTTCACTTTCAGTGTGTATGTCGTCTTATCAGGCATCCTCCACTTTCAGTGTGTATGTCGTCTTATCAGGCATCCTTCACTTTCAGTATATATGTCATCTTATCAGGCATCCTTCACTTTCAGCATATATGTCGTCTTATCAGACATCCTTCACTTTCAGCTTGTATGTTGTCTTATCAGGCATCCTTCATTTTCAGTGTGTGTGTTGTCTTATCAGGTATCCTTCACTTTCAGCATATGTCGTCTTATCAGGCATCCTTCACTTTCAGCTTGTAATTTTTGTTGTCTTATCACGCATCCTTCACTTTCAGTGTGTGTGTTGTCTTATCAGGCATCCTCCACTTTCAGTGTGTATGTAGTCTTATCAGGCACTTACTTTCAGCATATAGTCTTATCAGGCATCCTTCACTTTCAGTGTGTATGTTGTCTTATCAAGCATCCTTCACTTTCAGTGTGTATGTCGTCTTATCAGGCATCCTCCACTTTCAGTGTGTATGTCGTCTTATCAGGCATCCTTCACTTTCAGTATATATGTCATCTTATCAGGCATCCTTCACTTTCAGCATATATGTTGTCTTATCAGACATCCTTCACCTTCAGCTTGTATGTTGTCTTATCAGGCATCCTTCATTTTCAGTGTGTGTTGTCTTATCAGGCATCCTTCACTTTCAGCATATGTCGTCTTATCAGGCATCCTTCACTTTCAGCTTGTAATTTTGTTTGTCTTATCACGCATCCTTCACTTTCAGTGTGTGTGTTGTCTTATCAGGCATCCTTCACTTTCAGCATATATGTAGTCATATCAGGCATCCTTCACTTTCAGCATATATGTCGTCTTATCAGGCATCCTTCACTTTCAGCTTGTATGTCATCTTATCAGGCATCCTTCATTATCAGTGTGTGTGTTGTCTTATCAGGCATCCTTCACTTTCAGCATATATGTAGTCATATCAGGCATCCTTCACTTTCAGCATATATGTTGTCTTATCAGGCATCCTTCACTTTCAGCATATATGTCGTCTTATCAGGCATCCTTCACTTTCAGTGTGTATGTCGTCTTATCAGCCATCCTTTACTTTCAGTGTGTATGTTGTCTTACCAGGCATCCTTCACTTTCAGTGTGTATGTTGTCTTACCAGGCATCCTTCACTTTCAGTGTGTATGTTGTCTTATCAGGCATCCTCCACTTTCAGTGTGTATGTTGTCTTATCAGGCATCCTTCACTTTCAGCGTGTATGTTGTCTTATCAGGCATCCTTCACTTTCAGTGTGTATGTTGTCTTACCAGGCATCCTTCACTTTCAGTGTGTATGTTGTCTTACCAGGCATCCTTCACTTTCAGCGTGTATGTTGTCTTACCAGGCATCCTTCACTTTCAGTGTGTATGTTGTCTTACCAGGCATCCTTCACTTTCAGTGTGTATGTTGTCTTACCAGGCATCCTTCACTTTCAGTGTGTATGTTGTCTTACCAGGCATCCTTCACTTTCAGTGTGTATGTTGTCTTATCAGGCATCCTTCACTTTCAGCGTGTTTGCCATGGTGTACTTTGCTGACGTTAGCACTGCCAGTTATGCTGACCATATGCTGACACATCACACAGTTGTGAGCGCAGTGATGTCAGCACATTCACCTCTGGTAGCTTGGCAGGACTTCCAGCAGGTGAGTTCTGTACTCGTGATGCACTGTAAGGCGAACTTTGTACGGGGCTTGGGGAACTGACACCTGATCTCAGACATTACTCACCTGTGGCTCATCATCTCGTGGTCATCACAATGAAAGAAGATGTTCAAATGTTTATGGACAGATAAAAACTAATCAAAAATACATATTAAAGCACAAACATATATTGTTATTATTTATATGACCCCCATACCAGTGAGTTTCACACTTGACCACCATACATACACCAGTGAGTCTCTCACTTGACCACCGTACATACACCAGTGAGTCTCACTTGACCACCATACATACACCAGTGAGTCTCTCACTTGACCACCATACATACACCAGTGAGTCTCTCACTTGACCACCATACATACACCAGTGAGTTTCTCACTTGACCACCATACATACACCAGTGAGTCTCTCTTGACCACCATACTTACACCAGTGAGTCTCTCACTTGACCACCATACTTACACCAGTGAGTCTCTCTTGACCACCATACATACACCAGTGAGTCTCTCACTTGACCACCATACATACACCAGTGAGTCTCACTTGACCACCATACATACACCAGTGAGTCTCACTTGACCACCATACATACACCAGTGAGTCTCTACTTGACCACCATACATACACCAGTGAGTCTCTCACTTGACCACCATACATACACCAGTGAGTCTCTCACTTGACCACCATACATACACCAGTGAGTCTCTACACTGGACCACCATACATACACCAGTGAGTCTCTCCCTTTACCACCATACATACACCAGTGAGTCTCTCCTTGACCACCATACATACACCAGTGAGTCTCTCGCTTGACCACCATACATACACCAGTGAGTCTCTCTTGACCACCATACATACACCAGTGAGTCTCACTTGACCACCATACATACACCAGTGAGTCTCTCTTGACCACCATACATACACCAGTGAGTCTCTCACTTGACCACCATACATACACCAGTGAGTCTCTCTTGACCACCATACATACACCAGTGAGTCTCTCTTGACCACCATACATACACCAGTGAGTCTCTCCTTGACCACCATACATACACCAGTGAGTTTTCACTTGACCACCATACATACACCAGTGAGTCTCTCTTGACCACCATACATACACCAGTGAGTCTCTCCTTGACCACCATACATACACCAGTGAGTCTCACTTGACCACCATACATACACCAGTGAGTCTCTCACTTGACCACCATACATACACCAGTGAGTCTCTCACTTGACCACCATACATACACCAGTGAGTCTCTCACTTGACCACCATACATACACCAGTGAGTCTCTCACTTGACCACCATACATACACCAGTGAGTCTCTCACTTGACCACCATACATACACCAGTGAGTCTCTACTTGACCACCATACATACACCAGTGAGTCTCTCACTTGACCACCATACATACACCAGTGAGTCTCACTTGACCACCATACATACACCAGTGAGTCTCTCACTTGACCACCATACATACACCAGTGAGTCTCACTTGACCACCATACATACACCAGTGAGTCTCTCACTTGACCACCATACATACACCAGTGAGTCTCTCCTTGACCACCATACATACACCAGTGAGTCTCTCACTTGACCACCATACATACACCAGTGAGTCTCTCTTGACCACCATACATACACCAGTGAGTCTCTCACTTGACCACCATACATACACCAGTGAGTCTCCACTTGACCACCATACATACACCAGTGAGTCTCTCACTTGACCACCATACATACACCAGTGAGTCTCTCACTTGACCACCATACATACACCAGTGAGTCTCACACTTGACCACCATACATACACCAGTGAGTCTCTCGCTTGACCACCATACATACACCAGTGAGTCTCTCGCTTGACCACCATACATACACCAGTGAGTCTCTCGCTTGACCACCATACATACACCAGTGAGTCTCTCGCTTGACCACCATACATACACCAGTGAGTCTCTCCTTGACCACCATACATACACCAGTGAGTCTCTCACTTGACCACCATACATACACCAGTGAGTCTCTCACTTGACCACCATACATACACCAGTGAGTCTCTCACTTGACCACCATACATACACCAGTGAGTCTCTCACTTGACCACCATACATACACCAGTGAGTCTCTCACTTGACCACCATACATACACCAGTGAGTCTCTCACTTGACCACCATACATACACCAGTGAGTCTCTCACTTGACCACCATACATACACCAGTGAGTCTCTCACTTGACCACCATACATACACCAGTGAGTCTCTCACTTGACCACCATACATACACCAGTGAGTCTCTCACTTGACCACCATACATACACCAGTGAGTCTCTCACTTGACCACCATACATACACCAGTGAGTCTCTCACTTGACCACCATACATACACCAGTGAGTCTCACTTGACCACCATACATACACCAGTGAGTCTCTCACTTGACCACCATACATACACCAGTGAGTCTCTCACTTGACCACCATACATACACCAGTGAGTCTCTCACTTGACCACCATACATACACCAGTGAGTCTCACACTTGACCACCATACATACACCAGTGAGTCTCTCACTTGACCACCATACATACACCAGTGTGTCTCTCACTTGCAGTTGGTGACATATGCGAGGAGACTGAAGGTGGTGTTCTCGCAGTCGGCCGAGCGAATCATTCGTGGCTACTATGTGGCCAGTCGCCGTGTGCGGGCCTGTGACGTCCATTCCTCCACACTGCCACTGACCGCCATCAGAACCATGTAAGAGCCTCCTGTCTGGACACAACTTAAGTTCATTCACACAGTTCAAACACGCATCCTCCCTGACTCTATCTGAGCCCTAGTGATGTTGTTCTCTCTCTCTCTCTCCTAGCTGGGGTCTCACGTTAGATTTAACTAGATTTTTGTTGTTCGTCTTTTGATTTCCAATCACCCCTGCTGTTTTGTTTACCCCATCCACCTCCACACCCCCATCTCTCAATCTCACTCAGCATTTCTCAACAAGCACAGTCAAATTCCTCTTCACTCACTCCACTCTCATGACACAGTCAAATTCCTCTTCACTCACTCCACTCTCTTGACACAGTCAAATTTCTCTTCACTCACTCCACTCTCTTGACACAGTCAAATTTCTCTTCACTCACTCCACTCTCTTGACACAGTCAAATTTCTCTTCACTCATTTCACTCTCTTGACACAGTCAAATTTCTCTTCACTCACTCCACTCTCATGACACGGTCAAATTTCTCTTCATTCCACTCTCAGGACACGGTCAAATTTCTCTTCATTCCACTCTCAGGACACGGTCAAATTTCTCTTCACTCACTCCACTCTCTTGACACAGTCAAATTTCTCTTCACTCACTCCACTCTCATTACACGGTCAAATTTCTCTTCACTCACTCCACTCTCTTGACACAGTCAAATTTCTCTTCACTCACTCCACTCTCTTGACACGGTCAAATTTCTCTTTCACTCCACTCTCATGACACGGTCAAATTTCTCTTCACTCACTCCACTCTCTTGACACGGTCAAATTTCTCTTCACTCACTCCACTCTCTTGACACGGTCAAATTTCTCTTCACTCACTCCACTCTCTTGACACAGTCAAATTTCTCTTCACTCACTCCACTCTCTTGACACAGTCAAATTTCTCTTCACTCACTCCACTCTCTTGACACGGTCAAATTTCTCTTCACTCACTCCCTCTCATGCAGGTTTAAATTTTTTCGTCACTCCACTCTCTTGACACAGTCAAATTTCTCTTCACTCACTCCACTCTCTTGACACAGTCAAATATCTCTTCACTCACTCCACTCTCTTGACACAGTCAAATTTCTCTTCACTCACTCCATTCTCTTGACACAGTCAAATTTCTCTTCACTCACTCCACTCTCTTGACACAGTCAAATTTCTCTTCACTCACTCCACTCTCTTGACACAGTCAAATTTCTCTTCACTCACTCCACTCTCTTGACACAGTCAAATTTCTCTTCACTCACTCCACTCTCTTGACACAGTCAAATTTCTCTTCACTCACTCCACTCTCATGACACGGTCAAATTTCTCTTCATTCCACTCTCAGGACACGGTCAAATTTCTCTTCATTCCACTCTCAGGACACGGTCAAATTTCTCTTCACTCACTCCACTCTCTTGACACAGTCAAATTTCTCTTCACTCACTCCACTCTCTTGACACAGTCAAATTTCTCTTCACTCACTCCACTCTCTTGACACAGTCAAATTTCTCTTCACTCACTCCACTCTCATGACACGGTCAAATTTCTCTTCACTCACTCCACTCTCTTGACACAGTCAAATTTCTCTTCACTCACTCCACTCTCTTGACACAGTCAAATTTCTCTTCACTCACTCCACTCTCTTGACACAGTCAAATTTCTCTTCAATCACTCCACTCTCTTGACACAGTCAAATTTCTCTTCACTCACTCCACTCTCTTGACACAGTCAAATTTCTCTTCACTCACTCCACTCTCTTGACACAGTCAAATTTCTCTTCACTCACTCCATTCTCTTGACACAGTCAAATTTCTCTTCACTCACTCCACTCTCTTGACACAGTCAAATTTCTCTTCACTCACTCCACTCGACAGTCATATTTCTCTTCACTCACTCCACTCTCTTGACACAGTCAAATTTCTCTTCACTCACTCCACTCTCCTTGACACAGTCAAATTTCTCTTCACTCACTCCACTCTCTTGACACAGTCAAATTTCTTTTCACTCACTCCACTCTCTTGACACAGTCAAATTTCTCTTCACTCACTCCACTCTCAGGACACAGTCAAATTTCTCTTCACTCACTCCACTCTCTTGACATGGTCAAATTTCTCTTCACTCCACTCTCATGACACAGTCAAATTTCTCTACACTCACTCCACTCTCATGACACAGTCAAATTTCTCTTCACTCTTTCCACTCTCATGACACAGTCAACTTTCTCTTCACTCACTCCACTCTCATGACACAATCAAATTTCTCTTCACTCACTCCACTCTCATGACACAATCAACTTTCTCTTCACTCACTCCACTCTCAGGACACAGTCAAATTTCTCTTCACTCACTCCACTCTCATGACACAGTCAAATTTCTCTTCACTCCACTCTCAGGACACTGTCAAATTTCTCTTCACTCACTCCACTCTCATGACACAGTCAAATTTCTCTTCACTCCACTCTCATGACACAGTCAAATTTCTCTTCACTCACTCCACTCTCATGACACAGTCAAATTTCTCTTCACTCACTCCATTCTCATGACACGGTCAAATTTCTCTTCACTCCACTCTCAGGACACTGTCAACTTTCTCTACACTCACTCCACTCTCATGACACAGTCAACTTTCTCTTCACTCACTCCACTCTCATGACACAGTCAAATTTCTCTTCACTCACTCCATTCTCATGACACGGTCAAATTTCTCTTCACTCCACTCTCAGGACACTGTCAACTTTCTCTACACTCACTCCACTCTCATGACACAGTCAACTTTCTCTTCACTCACTCCACTCTCATGACACAGTCAAATTTCTCTTCACTCACTCCACTCTCTTGACACAGTCAAATTTCTCTTCACTCACTCCACTCTCATGACACGGTCAAATTTCTCTTCATTCCACTCTCAGGACACGGTCAAATTTCTCTTCACTCACTCCACTCTCTTGACACAGTCAAATTTCTCTTCACTCACTCCACTCTCATGACACAGTCAAATTTCTCTTCACTCACTCCACTCTCTTGACACAGTCAAATTTCTCTTCACTCACTCCACTCTCTTGACACAGTCAAATTTCTCTTCACTCACTCCACTCTCATGACACGGTCAAATTTCTCTTCACTCACTCCATTTCTCTTGACACAGTCAAATTTCTCTTCACTCACTCCACTCTCTTGACACGGTCAAATTTCTCTTCACTCACTCCACTCTCTTGACACAGTCAAATTTCTCTTCACTCACTCCACTCTCTTGACACAGTCAAATTTCTCTTCACTCACTCCACTCTCTTGACACAGTCAAATTTCTCTTCACTCACTCCACTCTCATGACACGGTCAAATTTCTCTTCACTCACTCCACTCTCTTGACACAGTCAAATTTCTCTTAACTCACTCCACTCTCTTGACACAGTCAAATTTCTCTTCACTCACTCCACTCTCAGGACACAGTCAAATTTCTCTTCACTCACTCCACTCTCATGACACAGTCAAATTTCTCTTCACTCACTCCACTCTCTTGACACAGTCAAATTTCTCTTCACTCACTCCACTCTCTTGACACAGTCAAATTTCTCTTCACTCACTCCACTCTCTTGACACAGTCAAATTTCTCTTCACTCACTCCACTCTCTTGACACAGTCAAATTTCTCTTCACTCACTCCACTCTCTTGACACAGTCAAATTTCTCTTCACTCACTCCACTCTCTTGACACAGTCAAATTTCTCTTCACTCACTCCACTCTCAGGACACAGTCAAATTTCTCTTCACTCACTCCACTCTCATGACACAGTCAAATTTCTCTTCACTCCACTCTCAGGACACTGTCAAATTTCTCTTCACTCACTCCACTCTCATGACACAGTCAAATTTCTCTTCACTCACTCCACTCTCTTGACACGGTCAAATTTCTCTTCACTCCACTCTCATGACACAGTCAAATTTCTCTACACTCACTCCACTCTCATGACACAGTCAAATTTCTCTTCACTCACTCCACTCTCAGGACACAATCAAATTTCTCTTCACTCACTCCACTCTCATGACACAGTCAACTTTCTCTTCACTGACTCCACTCTCATGACACAATCAAATTTCTCTTCACTCACTCCACTCTCATGACACAATCAACTTTCTCTTCACTCACTCCACTCTCAGGACACTGTCAAATTTCACTTCACTCACTCCACTCTCATGACACAGTCAAATTTCTCTTCACTCCACTCTCATGACATGGTCAAATTTCTCTTCACTCACTCCACTCTCATGACACAGTCAAATTTCTCTTCACTCCACTCTCATGACATGGTCAAATTTCTCTTCACTCACTCCACTCTCATGACACGGTCAAATTTCTCATCACTCACTCCATTCTCATGACACGGTCAAATTTCTCTTCACTCCACTCTCAGGACACTGTCAACTTTCTCTACACTCACTCCACTCTCATGACACAGTCAACTTTCTCTTCACTCACTCCACTCTCATGACACAGTCAAATTTCTCTTCACTCACTCCATTCTCATGACACGGTCAAATTTCTCTTCACTCCACTCTCAGGACACTGTCAACTTTCTCTACACTCACTCCACTCTCATGACACAGTCAACTTTCTCTTCACTCACTCCACTCTCATGACACAGTCAAATTTCTCTTCAATCACTCCACTCTCATGACACAGTCAAATTTCTCTTCACTCACTCCACTCTCATGACACAGTCAAATTTCTCTTCACTCCACTCTCATGACACGGTCAAATTTCTCTTCACTCACTCCACTCTCATGACACGGTCAAATTTATCTTCACTCCACTCTCATGACACAGTCAAATTTATCTTCACTCACTCCACTCTCATGACACGGTCAAATTTCTCTTCACTCACTCCACTCTCATGACACGGTCAAATTTATCTTCACTCCACTCTCAGGACACGGTCAAACTTCTCTTCACTCACTCCACTCTCATGACACGGTCAAATTTATCTTCACTCCACTCTCAGGACACGGTCAAATTTATCTTCACTCCACTCTCAGGACACGGTCAAACTTCTCTTCACTCACTCCTCTCTCAGGTCATGTTCAAATTTGTCGTCACTCCACTCTCTTGACACAGTCAAATTTCTCTTCACTCACTCCACTCTCTTGACACAGTCAAATTTCTCTTCACTCACTCCACTCTCATGACACGGTCAAATTTCTCTTCACTCACTCCACTCTCTTGACACAGTCAAATTTCTCTTAACTCACTCCACTCTCTTGACACAGTCAAATTTCTCTTCACTCACTCCACTCTCAGGACACAGTCAAATTTCTCTTCACTCACTGCACTCTCATGACACAGTCAAATTTCTCTTCACTCACTCCACTCTCTTGACACAGTCAAATTTCTCTTCACTCACTCCACTCTCTTGACACAGTCAAATTTCTCTTCACTCACTCCACTCTCTTGACACAGTCAAATTTCTCTTCACTCACTCCACTCTCTTGACACAGTCAAATTTCTCTTCACTCACTCCACTCTCTTGACACAGTCAAATTTCTCTTCACTCACTCCACTCTCTTGACACAGTCAAATTTCTCTTCACTCACTCCACTCTCTTGACACAGTCAAATTTCTCTTCACTCACTCCACTCTCAGGACACAGTCAAATTTCTCTTCACTCACTCCACTCTCTTGACACGGTCAAATTTCTCTTCACTCCACTCTCATGACACAGTCAAATTTCTCTACACTCACTCCACTCTCATGACACAGTCAAATTTCTCTTCACTCACTCCACTCTCAGGACACAATCAAATTTCTCTTCACTCACTCCACTCTCATGACACAGTCAACTTTCTCTTCACTGACTCCACTCTCATGACACAATCAAATTTCTCTTCACTCACTCCACTCTCATGACACAATCAACTTTCTCTTCACTCACTCCACTCTCAGGACACTGTCAAATTTCACTTCACTCACTCCACTCTCATGACACAGTCAAATTTCTCTTCACTCCACTCTCATGACATGGTCAAATTTCTCTTCACTCACTCCACTCTCATGACACAGTCAAATTTCTCTTTACTCCACTCTCATGACATGGTCAAATTTCTCTTCACTCACTCCACTCTCATGACACGGTCAAATTTCTCATCACTCACTCCATTCTCATGACACGGTCAAATTTCTCTTCACTCCACTCTCAGGACACTGTCAACTTTCTCTACACTCACTCCACTCTCATGACACAGTCAAATTTCTCTTCACTCACTCCACTCTCATGACACAGTCAAATTTCTCTTCACTCACTCCATTCTCATGACACGGTCAAATTTCTCTTCACTCCACTCTCAGGACACTGTCAACTTTCTCTACACTCACTCCACTCTCATGACACAGTCAACTTTCTCTTCACTCACTCCACTCTCATGACACAGTCAAATTTCTCTTCAATCACTCCACTCTCATGACACAGTCAAATTTCTCTTCACTCACTCCACTCTCATGACACAGTCAAATTTCTCTTCACTCCACTCTCATGACACGGTCAAATTTCTCTTCACTCACTCCACTCTCATGACACGGTCAAATTTATCTTCACTCCACTCTCATGACACAGTCAAATTTCTCTTCACTCACTCCACTCTCATGACACGGTCAAATTTCTCTTCACTCACTCCACTCTCATGACACGGTCAAATTTATCTTCACTCCACTGTCAGGACACGGTCAAACTTCTCTTCACTCACTCCACTCTCATGACACGGTCAAATTTATCTTCACTCCACTCTCAGGACACGGTCAAACTTCTCTTCACTCACTCCACTCTCATGACACGGTCAAATTTATCTTCACTCCACTGTCAGGAGACGGTCAAACTTCTCTTCACTCACTCCTCTCTCAGGTCATGTTCAAATTTGTCGTCACTCCACTCTCATGACACAGTCAAATTTCTCTTCACTCATGATACCATCTTCGCTCTCATTCCAGTCTACCTATCCTGCCAATCTCACAATAACAAGTATGTCAGATTTAACAACCATTCTCTATGGTTTTGTATCATTAATGCACTTAAATTCATTCACAATTTTATTTTAAATAAGAAGAGTTTCTCAAAACCAAGAAATGAACAGAACTATATTTAGCCCTGAACCCTACAACTGGCCCATCTCAGTCAGTCTTGGTTTTCTCATCTTCTGCCTCCAATGTTCAAGAAATACACTATCTTTGGCTGTTTCTCTTCCTACTTTAACCATCTTCTCCCAGCATCCTGGTAATACTTTCACACCAGCCTCCTGAGGTACCCTCAATGTCCCTGTTCTTATTGCGTTCCTAACCATGTATTAGGTGTGTGTGTGTGTCTGTCTGTGTGTCGTGTTGTGTCTGTTCTGTCCCATCTGTCCGTCTGTCGTCCGTCCGTCCGTCCGTCCGTCCGTCCGTCCGTCCGTCCGTCCGTCCGTCCGTCCGTCCGTCCGTCCGTCCGTCCGTCCGTCCGTCCGTCCGTCCGTCCGTCCGTCCGTCCGTCCGTCCGTCCGTCCGTCCGTCCGTCCGTCCGTCCGTGCGTGCCTGATAGAGCACCATCTGTGTGGTGACAGTACAAGTCTGGCCGGGTCCCATGCCAGACTGAGTCTACGCCAGGAGGTGACAGAGCATGACGCTGTCATGGGCATCCTTCTGTATGAGGAATCAGTCACCAGTCGCTCAGGTGTGTGGTCAGTGTGTGTGGTCAGTGTCACACTGCAATGTCCTTCTTTTAATATCACACTCGTCCAACTGCTAGTCATAAAGATTTCCACATTTGTGATATAAAAGCTAAGGATCGTTGAGTAATGGATCTCACCCCATGAGAAACTTAGTTGTGCTTTAACGTCAACATCATTTGTTAGTTTTCACTGGTCTTCAGGGATGTGAAATCAGCAGCTGCAGGTTCAGTTGTAGTTAAGTTAGCTGCTGCTTAAACCTAAATGGTAGACAATATACATTGGACAAGTTAATGTAATTAATGTAATTATGTTTATTATTAATGTAATTAATGTAATTATGTTTACACTTGTACATGGAGATCCTATTTTCTAAGCCTGTAATGTAATCATAATAAAATCAACTTCCGTTGAGACTATCTTCTCGTGTCCAAGTGTCATTGCAATGATGTCAATGTTATGTGACACACGTACACAGCAGCTGTCAAGTGGGCGAGTGATTCTGTTACTTCTGCTGTAGGTTACTCAGTGTTGAATGTTCAGCCTCAGCCTCACATCCGAGACAACAATCTGGACGCCTACATCGGGGCAGAGGTAGGCCCACGGTTAGCTGGGCACTGCAAATTACTCTAACCACATGCATGTCTTAAATTATAATGTTTACATATACATTAATTACGATTTACACTACACATTTTGTAGATCAATTTTTATGTCTTAAATTATTTATTATTTTCTGATAGGTTTAGTAAAATAATCACAGATAACAAGTTTTAATATCTTAAATTGTTTAAATTGCTTTTATACATGCATATTGTTACAAGACTCAAGCGGTTAGGGTTCGTAGATTTGTAATGTTTTAAAAACCATTATGTTTTGTGAAGAACCCAAATCTGTGTTTCGGCCTCAAAAATTAAATGACTACTCGCATCGCATTGGGGACTCCACATAGACACCATCACCAATAAGGCGAACAAGACACTCGGCTTCCTCAGAAGAAACCTAAAAATCGGAAACAAGAAAACAAAAGAAACAGCATATAAAGCCTTTGTCCGCCCAATCCTGGAGTACTCGGCCACTGTCTGGGACCCACACTCTGCAAACAACATAAAACAATAGAAAAAGTCCAACGCCGTGCAGCAAGATGGGTTACAAATAGACACCACCAGACATCCTGCGTCAACTCCATCATCGACTCTCTTCCCTGGCCCACACTCCAACAACGCCGTAAAAAGCTCGACTTGAAATGTTTTACAAATTTCACCACCACCTCGTCACCATTGATTCTGAATACCTACCACAGCCAACAGAAACCAGATCAAGCCACAGAAAGAACAACACACACAGCTACAATATCCCCTACTGCAGGACACAGTACAGACAGATGTCATTCTTCCCCCGGACCATCCCCGAATGGAACAGCCTGCCCCAGGAAATAGTGGCAGCCAAGTCCCTGGACTGTTTCAAGTCCAGGCTTGCTGCCCACCTGTAACCAGACAGACCACCCCTCCCCTTCCCCTCCCCTCTTATTTCTTATGTCTACTACCCCCCATCTACTATGTCACACACCCTTTCACTACATTTCAGAAGTGTCTACTGCAACCTCCACAAATCAGCATAATCATCAAAACATTGATGTTGGCTGATTAATAGAAGAAGAAGAAGAAGGAGATGTACCACAATGTTAAAAATCCAAAATTGGATGGTTGCGACCAGTGACAAAGGTTGAACTTTGACGTAGACTTAAATTGCCAGTTATGACATCTCACCTGTATTTCATCCTTCCTTGAACCTCTTCAAATTGTCCCTTGAGTAAACACTAACATCAGAACTAGGGCCATGAAACTGTTATAAAATTCCGCCGTCATTTAAAAATGTACCTTTACAACCTTGTTTACCCCCTAGAGCTCACTGTCATATCAAGTCGTCTGTTGATAACTGGAATATTATTGATTGACTCTGAGATTGATCAACGCTTTTGTTTTGATGCGTCTTTGAGCATGGTTTCCAAGGACTAGAAGTTACTTTATTATTACATAATAATAATAATATATTATTAGTATTTATAATGTGTCATGTACCCAAGTAAAATACTCCAAGGCGCCACAAATGTAAAATATGTCCGTATATGTCAAATTTATCTAAGTTATATTAAAACAAAATAAATAACTAAAACACAATAAGAAGTATACCACATAAACAATACTAATATAATTTAAGGTAATTCGGCAGCAATACATAATTTATTGAAATGAAACATTTGACTGTTACGAAACTTTTTATACTGGTGTTCCCTGACAGAGAGACGTGAGAATGAGACAGTTCCACCAACAACTCAGTTACTTCCTCCGCGCCAACGCAACAGACCTCGACTCAGTCATGGAAGAATAACCTCACTTCCTCCTCACCAACGCAACAGACCTCGACTCAGTCGTGGAAGAATAACCTCACTTCCTCCTCGCCAACGCAACAGACCTCGACTCAGTCGTGGAAGAATAACCTCACTTCCTCCTCACCAACGCAACAGACCTCGACTCAGTCGTGGAAGAATAACCTCACTTCCTCCTCGCCAACGCAACAGACCTCGACTCAGTCGTGGAAGAATAACCTCACTTCCTCCTCACCAACGCAACAGACCTCGACTCAGTCGTGGAAGAATAACCTCACTTCCTCCTCACCAACGCAACAGACCTCGACTCAGTCGTGGAAGAATAACCTCACTTCCTCCTCACCAACGCAACAGACCTCGACTCAGTCGTGGAAGAATAACCTCACTTCCTCCTCACCAACGCAACAGACCTCGACTCAGTCGTGGAAGAATAACCTCACTTCCTCCTCACCAACGCAACAGACCTCGACTCAGTCGTGGAAGAATAACCTCACTTCCTCCTCACCAACGCAACAGACCTCGACTCAGTCGTGGAAGAAAAACCTCACTTCCTCCTCGCCAACGCAACAGACCTCGACTCAGTCGTGGAAGAATAACCTCACTTCCTCCTCGCCAACGCAACAGACCTCGACTCAGTCGTGGAAGAATAACCTCACTTCCTCCTCGCCAACGCAACAGACCTCGACTCAGTCGTGGAAGAATAATCTCACTTCCTCCTCGCCAACGCAAGAGACCTCGACTCAGTCATGGAAGAATAACCTCACTTCCTCCTCACCAATGCAACAATTTTTATAATAAGATAATTGATGAAACTGGTTCACTTCTTTGCTGTTTAATTAAATAGACATAATGCATTATTTTTAGCGTATTTATTTATGCTCAACTTTCAGTTATCGGTTTGTTCAGTAGCTACTATATTATGTGGTAGTTTAAAGTGAATGTTGTTAAATATGCTAACTTATTGTAACCACAAAATACATTTATTTACATCTAAATGTATACCTTGTTATTATAATGTTACTATTATTGCTTGGAAGATAATTGTTTATGTAATCTCCAAAGAATAGTGCTTGAAATTGTTAGGTAAATAAAATGATTTGCTGTTTGATGCAATTTGTCAGATTTGACCAGTTTATTGCAGAAATTTGCATTTCTACATGTGTGTGTATTTAATGTGTTTGGTGGGTCATAAAGTTAAATGTGTATACAAGACAATATCAGTGTTTTTTAATTGTCAATGCTGTATCACCATAAAGACCAGTAGGTGACCATAGAGACTAGTGGGTGACCATAGAGACCAGTAGGTGACCATAGAGACCAATAGGTGACCACGGAAACTAGTAGGTGACCTTATAGACTAGTTGGTGACCACAGACACTAGTAGATGACCATAGAGACTAGTAGGTGACCATAGAAACCAATAGGTGACCACAGAGACTAGTAGGTGACCACAGAGACTAGTAGGTGACCACAGACACTAGTAGATGACCACAGACACTAGTAGATGTCCACAGACACTAGTAGGTGACCACAGACACTAGTAGGTGACCATAGAAACCAATAGGTGACAACAGAGACTAGTAGGTGACCACAGACACTAGTGGGTGACCACAGACACTAGTAGGTGACCACAGACACTAGTAGGTGACCACAAAGACTAGTAGGTGACCACAGACACTAGTGGGTGACCACAGACACTAGTAGGTGACCACAGACACTAGTAGGTGACCACAAAGACTAGTAGGTGACCACAGACACTAGTAGGTGACCACAGACACTAGTAGGTGACCACAAAGACTAGTAGGTGACCACAGACACTAGTGGGTGACCACAGACACTAGTAGATGACCACAGAGACTAGTAGGTGACCACAAAGACTAGTAGGTGACCACAGACACTAGTAGGTGACCACAGACACTAGTGGGTGACCACAGACACTAGTAGATGACCACAGAGACTAGTAGGTGACCACAGACAGTAGTAGGTGACCACAGACAGTAGTAGGTGACCACAGACACTAGTAGGTGACCACAAAGACTAGTAGGTGACCACAGACACTAGTAGGTGACCACAGACACTAGTGGGTGACCACAGACACTAGTAGATGACCACAGAGACTAGTAGGTGACCACAGACAGTAGTAGGTGACCACAGACAGTAGTAGATGACCACATAGACTAGTAGGTGACCACAGACAGTAGTAGGTGACCACAGACAGTAGTAGGTGACCACAGACACTAGTAGGTGACCACATAGACTAGTAGGTGACCACAGACACTAGTAGGTGACCACAGACACTAATGGGTGACCACAGACACTAGTGGGTGACCACAAACACTAGTAGATGACCACATAGACTAGTAGGTGACCATAGAAACCAATAGGTGACAACAGAGACTAGTAGGTGACCACAGAGACTAGTAGGTGACCACAGACACTAGTAGATGACCACAGACACTAGTAGATGTCCACAGACAGTAGTAGATGACCATAGAGACTAGTAGGTGACCATAGAAACCAATAGGTGACCACAGAGACTAGTAGGTGACCACAGACACTAGTAGATGTCCACAGACACTAGTAGATGACCATAGAGACTAGTAGGTGACCATAGAAACCAATAGGTGACCACAGAGACTAGTGGGTGACCATAGAGACTAGTAGGTGACCATAGAAACCAATAGGTGACCACAGAGACTAGTAGATGACCACAGACACTAGTAGATGTCCACAGACACTAGTAGATGACCATAGAGACTAGTAGGTGACCATAGAAACCAATAGGTGACCACAGAGACTAGTAGGTGACCACAGACACTAGTAGATGACCACAGACACTAGTAGATGTCCACAGACACTAGTAGATGACCATAGAGACTAGTAGGTGACCACAGACAGTAGTAGATGACCATAGAGACTAGTAGGTGACCATAGAAACCAATAGGTGACCACAGAGACTAGTAGGTGACCACAGAGACTAGTACATGACCACAGACACTAGTAGATGACCACAGAGACTAGTAGGTGACCATAGAGACTAGTAGGTGACCATAGAAACCAATAGGTGACCACAGAGACTAGTAGGTGACCACAGAGACTAGTACATGACCACAGACACTAGTAGATGACCACAGAGACTAGTAGGTGACCACAGACACTAGTAGGTGACCACAGAGACTAGTAGGTGACCACAGAGACTAGTACATGACCACAGACACTAGTAGATGACCACAGAGACTAGTAGGTGACCACAGACACTAGTAGGTGACCACAGACACTAGTAGATGACCATAGAGACTAGTAGGTGACCATAGAAACCAATAGGTGACCACAGAGACTAGTAGGTGACCACAGAGACTAGTACATGACCACAGACACTAGTAGATGACCATAGAGACTAGTAGGTGACCACAGACACTAGTAGGTGACCACAGACAGTAGTAGATGACCATAGAGACTAGTAGGTGACCATAGAAACCAATAGGTGACCACAGAGACTAGTAGGTGACCACAGAGACTAGTAGGTGACCACAGAGACTAGTACATGACCACAGACACTAGTAGATGACCATAGAGACTAGTAGATGACCACAGAGACTAGTAGGTGACCACAGACACTAGTAGATGACCACAGAGACTAGTAGGTGACCACAGAGACTAGTACATGACCACAGACACTAGTAGATGACCACAGAGACTAGTAGGTGACCACAGACACTAGTAGGTGACCACAGACACTAGTAGATGACCATAGAGACTAGTAGGTGACCACAGAGACTAGTAGGTGACCACAGACACTAGTAGATGACCATAGAGACTAGTAGGTGACCATAGAAACCAATAGGTGACCACAGAGACTAGTAGGTGACCACAGAGACTAGTACATGACCACAGAGACTAGTAGGTGACCACAGACAGTAGTAGGTGACCACAGACAGTAGAGTGACCACAGAGACTGAGATGACAAGACTAGGTGACCACAGAGACTAGTAGGTGACCAAGAGCTAGTAGGTGACCACAGACACTAGTAGATGACCAAGAGACTAGTAGGTGACGCATAGTAGTACACAGAACGATGACCACAGACTGTAGGTGACCACAGAGACGTAGATGACCAAGACAGACAAGAGAGCGAGAGACAGAGCGTAGAGACAAGACCTGAGGTACAAGACAGTAGACCAGAGTCTCTAGTGCCGTAGCTGATGCACTGTCCACGACAGCCGCGAGCAGCAGACGAGACATAGCACGCGAGCGAGGCGCACGTCGCGGCTGTTACAGACGCGGAGCAGCGATTCTCCCTCCCTCCCCTCCCTCCCTCCCTCCCTCCCTCCCTGCCTGCCTGCCTGCCTGCCTGCCTGCCTGCCCGCCCGCCCCCTGCCCGCCCGCCCGCCCGCCCGCCCGCCCGCTCTCTCTCTCGCTCTCTGCCTCTCGCTCTCTGTCTCTCGCTCTCTGTCTCTCGCTCTCTGTCTCTCGCTCTCTGTCTCTCCTCTCTGTCTCTCGCTCTCTGTCTCTCGCTCTCTGTCTGTCGCTCTCTGTGTGTCGCTCTCTGTCTCGCTCTCTGTCTCTCGCTCTCTGTCTCTCGCTCTCTGTCTCGCTCTCTGTCTATCGTTCTCTCTTTCTCTCTCTCTCTCTCACCGTCTGTCTCTCGCTCTCTGTCTCTCGCTCTCTTACTCTCGCTCTCTCGCTCTCTGTCTATCTGTCTCACGCTCTCTGTCTCTCGCTCTGTCTCTCGCTCTCTGTCTCTCGTTCTCTGTCTCTCGCTCTCTGTCTCTCGCTCTCTGTCTCTCACTCTCTCTGTCTCGCTCTCTCTCTCTCACTCGCTCTCTGTCTCTCGCTCTCTGTGTGTCGCTCTCTGTCTTTCGCTCTTTGTCTCTCGCTCTCTGTCTCTCGCTCTCTGTCTCTCGTTCTGTCTCTCGCTCTCTGTCTATCGCGCTCTCTCTCTCTCTCTCGCTCTCTGTCTCTCGCTCTCTGACTATCGCGCTCTCTCTTTCGCGCGCTCTCTCTCTCTCTCTCGCTCTCTTGTCTCTCGCTCTCGCACTCTCGCACTCTGTCTCTCGCTCTCTGTCTGTCTCTCGCGCTCTGTCTCTCGCTCTCTGTCTCTCACTCTCTGTCTCTCGCTCTCTGTCTCGCTCTCTCTCTCACTCTCTCGCTCCCTCGCACTCTCTCGCTCTCTTTCTCTCCCTCCTTCCCTCCCCCTCCCTTCCTACCTCTCTCCCTCACCCGTCCCTCTCTTCCTACCTCTATCCCTTCCTATACCTCCCTTCCTACCTCCCTCCCTCCTTCCCTCCCTCCTTCCCTCCCTCCTTCCCTCCCTCCCTCTTCCTCCGATCCTCCCTCCTCTGTCTCTGCGTCACACTATATCTATCCCATTTTCCTTATTCTTTCCCACTCTTCTCTGCTCGTCTACACCCCTCTTCCTCCTCGTTTTCGCCCGCTACTCGTTTTTTTACCCATTCTCTCATTCTCATTAAGTCGCACATGGATTCGGTCATGGCTATTTGCACATATGCACACGAACGTCGAAACTATTTATGTCATACAAAGCAATTGTGTAATACCTGCCATGCTTCATTGACATTATCACAGTTTAGCACAGACAATGCAATCCGTTAATTGGTGTTGGACATTCTTGCCACAGCTAGCGGCCTCCTATAATTGTTTTGCTGCTACGCCACAACGAAGGGGTTGACAACATGTAACGTCACCATATCGGTGACTTGCACAGTTGCACGTGACATTTATGTCTATTAACAAATGATTGAAGGGTGCAGCGACCAATAGCATGGAATCGTTTTTGTCAAAATGTAGTTCTCCCGGTTAACAGTGCAAGGCCAACTTCATCTGTTTCTTGGTTTGTTCGATTGGGGACGAGTGCAGCACACGATGCACGTTTGACGCTCAATGTAGTGTGACAGTTGGTCTCAACTAAGCTGCACACATGGTGCAGTTTAAGATGTCAGCAGACACTAGGATATCAACAGATGCCGAAACACAACGACGACGGGCACAGATTCGACGATGCAATTACTCGAAGGTATGAACGTTTATGGTTTGTGGTGGAAAGACAACTAATGCTCGTACGTTCCATTATTGTTATATAATCATATTCGTGATTCAATGCATGTTTCTGTTGTAATCCCCTCTACCATAGTTTTACCTTTAACAGCATCACAAAATTACAATGTGTTCAGAATTGCTTAGCAAGGATTGAGACTAGGTCTACATGTTTTATTCGTTATATGCGGCTTCTAATGTCATTGCATTGTCTCCCTGTCCGATATCGTATTATCTTTAAGATCTTTAAATTCATTGCTTACTCCGATGAGAAAGGTTGCCTAGCTTCGATCATTTCTAGTTTTTGTCCCTAAAGTCAATACCATTGTATGTGGAAAACAAAATTATGATCACTATGCTGATTGGTGTCGATAATATCTTAAATAAAATAACTAAATTTGTCTTAGTCTACATCTGTTATATGTTTATTATGTTATGTTATGTATTCTTGTTTACCAATTTGAGTTATATGGAATTATACAAATTATGTATCAACATTTTAAAGTAATTCCTTGTTACATTTTATGAAGGACAAAATGGCGACGATGTGTGCGCCATCTTGGTTTCACGTCGCATGTTATAAAACTTACCTATCCATAAATCTGAATGGATGAATAATTATAGGTTCACATGTTAACATGTTTAGTGTATCATATGATATAATATCACATATAAACGATGTTTTGCCTGTTTAAGCCAACACGCATGTGGAAAACAAAATTTCGATCACTATGCTGATTGGTGTCGATAATATCTTAAATAAAATAACTAAATTTGTCTTAGTCTACATCTATTATATGTTTATTATTTTATGTTATGTATTCTTGTTTACCAATTTGAGTTATATGTAATTATACGAATTATGTATCAACATTTTAAAGTAATTCCCTGTTACATTTTATGAAGGACAAAATGGCGACGATGTGTGCGCCATCTTGGTTTCACGTCGCCTAATGTAAAACATACCTATCCATAACTGTGCGTGGATGAATAATTATAGTTTAACATGTTAGCATGTTTAATGTATCATGTGATATAATATAACATATAAACGATGTTTTAATGCCATTCTACAATACAAATAACTTCACTGGAAATAGTTATATAAGTTTAAGTTAAGACAAGTTGACACCAAAATCTCGCCAGTCACACACTATATGGTATATAAGGAAAGGAAATTGCTACTATAATTGAAACTGATGTGTATTCGATGCCTTGTGGCAAAGGGTGTATCACGTGATGCTCGCAATATGGAGGGTCACATCCGGCAATGGAACACCGGGCTTAGGGGCAGATACTCCCTCCCTTTCTCGTAGCACAGTGGTCAGTTGTGAAGGTTGAAGGTCGTGACATTTCTCGCCAGGGAAACGTTGTAAGGAGCAACCAAAGCGGAGTCCCGAGCCCAAGTAGATACATTAGATACTGTACTATGTGCTAATGTACTATAGGCAGAATGTTCCCAGTGTCTCCCACTTCCGGATACCCTCTTTTTTCATTATCTCTTTTTCAATTATATAAATGTTAAAAATTTCATGGATTTTATCTTTAAAATGTTCTGTTTTTAGCACATTATCTCAGTTTCACGATAAACTTTAATTAATTCGTTCTACGTTTTGTTTGTGTAAAATATATTATTGAAAGATATAAAAATGTAATAAATACGTTGCCTTGTAGTTAACTATATATTGGAGGACTTTCATGTAATCTTTAAAATACATATATTGTATATGTATTGATGGATTTTTATTATTTTGCTTTTGTTCATTATATTTTAATAACTATTATATTGTTCTCACGTAGCGCTTATATATCTGTTAGCATTGCTTTGTTATAGAAACACCAGATAAGAGGTGAAGAGAAGGCCACCTGGCACAGAGACACTGAACAAGAAAAAAAGGATATGGGATAGACCAGGATAATATGGCCACAAACAGACACCTTGAACAGGAGAAATGAGCAGAGTAAATAAGAATTGTTACTTGACTGCAGTGCCACCAACAGTGTCACTCTTGCGAAGACACTAATTTGAACAAGTCTACGTCAGTCATATTATAAAGTGACATTGTATTAGTCAATAAAGCAATGTCATAGCTATTTTACACACACATACCCCACATAAAACCTAATATGTATTAAATGACCACTGTTGTAATAACCACCATTAAGAAATTTTCTAATAATATAAAATACAGTTGTGACTGATTGCATTTAGAATACTGTGTTGTAATGCAAATGCATTGTCAGTTGTTTGTCTAACCATTTTGTTCACTTGGATAGTTTAGGGTAATATCGATTCAGTGGTGTGTGGCGGCGGGTTCACACCCTGCTGGTGTTCCTTATGCAAACATTACAAGTTGTGTGCACACGCATTGATTCTATTTAATAAGTTTAGCTGCTTTTGTGACATCTCTGAAATGCATCGAACTATCGTCAAGTTTGTGTATGTATCAATGATATATAAATTTTTATATATATATATATATATATATATATATATATATATATATATATATATATATATATATATATATATATATATATATATATATATATATATATATATATATATATATATATTAAACCTGCACACTGGTTGTAAAACAGACAGGAATTAATATGCAATCCAAACAACTTAGACATAAGACCTACATGTGGGCTGTAGAAGAATGCAGATAAAATGTTTCTCGCTGGCAGCATCATATGACCAGCATCAGAGTTCTACCAGGTCATCAAGTTAAGTGCAACAGTAATAACTATTGTTGAGGTCAGCATAGAATATGCCAAAAACTGCAGTGGCGATATCAAGGCATGGGAGTTG
>JAODUO010000628.1:0-30000 GCA_025642075.2 Ridgeia piscesae
ACACAGTGCTAGTGAGAAACAAACACATCATCTATAAGAACACAGTGCTAGTGAGAAACAAACACATCATCTACAAGAACACAGTGCTAGTAAGACACAAACACGTCATCTACAAGAACACAGTGCTAGTGAGACACAAACACGTCATCTACAAGAACACAGTGCTAGTGAGAAACAAACACATCATCTATAAGAACACAGTACTAGTGAAAACACAAACACATCGTCTACAAGAACACAGTGCTAGTGAGAAACAAACACATCATCTACAAGAACACAGTGCTAGTGAGACACAAACACGTCATCTACAAGAACACAGTGCTAGTGAGACACAAACACATCATCTACAAGAACACAGTGCTAGTGAGAAACAAACACATCATCTACAAGAACACAGTGCTAGTGAGACACAAACACGTCATCTACAAGAACACAGTGCTAGTGAGACACAAACACATCATCTACAAGAACACAGTGCTAGTGAGACACAAACACATCGTCTACAAGAACACAGTGCTAGTGAGACACAAACACATCGTCTACAAGAACACAGTGCTAGTGAGACACAAACACGTCTTCACCTAGAACACAGTGCTAGTGAGACACAAACACGTCCTCTACAAGAACACAGTTCTAGTGAGACACAAATACGCCATCAATGTCTGTGTGTGTGTGTGTCGTGTGTGTGTGTGTGTGTGTGTTTATGTGTGTGTTAGTGTGTGTGTCTGTGTGTGTGCGTGTGTGTGTGTGTGCATGCGAGTGTGCATGTGTTTAATAAGTTCATGTACATTGATGTGTTTTGTATCACCTGCATGGGTAGACCGTTTCTTTTTCTTGGGTTCAGTATTCATGGGTGGCGGTGAGGACCGAATCCTGGATGCAAGTTCTGATGCAAAATCATCCGCCTTTGTCTGCAATCATAACAACTGCGTGCAGTTCACCAGGTCGACACATTATGACAAACACAGCTAAGCCACTGGTCTGAACTGAAAACACCTACAGCTATTGACAAATCATAACTGCTGCTAACAACATTGATACAGCACAACTACACACACGTAGGGTGACTGCTTGTACAGCCAGCTGGTGACAGGTTGTGTGTCTATAAGTACAGTGCAAGAGTGTGGTTCCAGTGTAGTGCCACAGAGTATAATGTCATGTAGTGCCAATGTCTCCTGCCTGTCTTAATTTAGTGCTTGTGTGTTGCCTATTTATGTGTAGTGCCCATGTAATGCATGTGTTTGTGTAGTGTTAGTCTAATGTCTGTGTAGTGCCTCTTTTTGTGTAGTGCCTGTCTAGTGTCTGTATAGTGCCTGTGTTTGTGTAGTGCCTGTCTAGTGCCTGTGTTAGCACAGTGCTTGTCTAGTGCCTGTGTAGTGGTTGTGTTAGCATAGTGCCTGTCTAATACATGTCAAATGCCTGAGTTCTGACTGTGTTGCACTACTCACTTGCTGTGTTTCAATGACGTCCGTCTTCCCTCCATCTTTCAGTTCTTTATCTTCATCAGCGTCTGACTCCTGGCGTCCAAACAGATCTCCACTGCTCTGTCACCACAAACAAACACATGAGACATAGCTGAAAGTGACACAGACATTCTGAATAGTCTTCTTCACACTTCACAACAATTAACAACTACAAAAGTCTCAATTTATACTACAGTAATAAATACACCTGCCCAATTTACATTGCTCAGAGCACCTTTATACTTTGTCTTTGTTAACTAACTTTTAACTTAAGACATAACTAACTTCTAATGATATGTTGCAATTTCCATGTAGTGCTGTTGGTATTGTTTGGGACATCTGTAAGTCAGTTTTGCACATAAAATAAAATTTTCAAATTCACAAATCCTGGCAAAATTGGGATTACATGATCTGAGGTGACTGTCTATCCCCATAGTGAATCAGTTCTGTCACAAATACATCAGTTACCTCAGATTCCGCTTCTGAGCTAGATGACGCAGAAACGTGACGGTCGCGACCTGTGTGACGTTCACGGACTGCGTCACCATTCACTTTCTGTGCCTCATCCTCCGACGATGAAGCTGCCGATTCCGACTCACTGATACTGCCATGGTCTGACACGTCTTCATCTAGACATATCATGCATTCAGGTCATTCGCCAGGTGGCAGTGCAATTCATCTAGTGTGCATTTCATTCGCTAGGTGGTGGGGAGTCTCCATCTTGTAAATTTCGAATAAGTTCCACTAGCCGGTTGAAGCTTATTCAAATCAATTGAAATTTATTGTAACTCTTTATTACACATTTAAAAATTGCAGGTCAAATTACATACTGTAGCATAAAGAGAACAATAGTGGAAGAATAATATTCATATTATGATGTTAATGTTATACTCTCTACACATGGCCAGTGTTTCAAAGTTACAATTTGTTGATGTTTTGTGCATTAAAACAATGCCATAGTACCTTTGTAAATGTTCTACCTAGTTGCTTTGTAATTCAAGTGATCTGAAAACATGGGAACGGAGTGAAACGCTACGACAAAAGGTGCAATGTTGTTGACAAGAGGAGAGATGGGGTAAGTTTATGTAACATTAGCCGCAGCGTGACTCACCAGATGTCTCTTCTATGAGTCCGATGTCGTCACTTTGCAGGAAGGCTGGGGTCCCAATGAGATGGGGAAGGGGACGGCTCAGGTAAGGGTCCTTCAAACAGAACAATTGCACTAACAGCTCTATGCTGGATATGATTGTGTTTGACCACATTATTACCCATCCCAATTTCCATTATGTTTGTGTTAACCGTCAACCTAATTAAGATAATGCCCATCCTCTGCCTCAGCCTAATACATACAATTAATATTCCTCACATAAACTATTTTATATTGAATGTTTTACTCTAAATTACTTACTATTTTTATTCAAACATATTTATTTATTAGTTTTAGTGTTATATAAATATTGTGCTACACTGATTATGATTAATATTACGTCATCTTTATAACAAACTGCTAATATATCTATTCATTTACTTGTTTGTTTAACAAATTCTACATTACCTCAATAATTATTTTTATTCCCTTAAATATTTAATTGAATATATATTCATACAATTTATTGTAATTATTCCGTATTTATGTATTTTAATATGTTGTGAAGCATCATAACACTCGCTGTGATGCTACACTAAATAAAATATAGTATTATTATTAACAGATGATATACATGCAGAAAAGCAACAAAACACTGGCCACAGAGTTTTTGAATTGTCTTCAGACTTTACACCAGACTCATGTCATTAGCCACATGGGACATCACCTTTGGCTCAAGCATTGCCTCCGTGACATATGTTGTGTCATCGTCTTCGGACTCAGAGTTAGCCTCATTCACATCAATCTTTTCAAAGGCTGCATCGAGGACGTCCAGTCCAAACGCCATGGCATCCTTGATGCGAGGGATCAGGGCTGTACTCCGTTCCTCCTTCGTGAGATCCTGGGAGAGGGAAACACAATGTTTACTATGAGTAAGTAAGTAAGTAACTTTATTTCCTCACCCACATCCATATGATACAAGATATAGCTCAAAGTCACACAAAACAGATGAGAAGTTTAGCACTTATCGAGCTGGTAGCCCAGTAATTTAAATAGCAAAGTGTACTCCAATATGTAAAAATTCAAAAAAAACAGGAATGATACACCAACACGATAGAAAGCATTAGCGAATTCCTTGCAATAAAAAGTTATAAAGATCCTGGCTTTATGCTTAAAAATATTTAGCGATTTCAAATGTTGAATGTCTACTGGTAAATTATTCCAAAGTACATTAGCCTTATAATAATAGGTTGCCATGGCAGATCATATATGACGGTTATTATAGCGGTATTCACAAAATGCACATTCATTGTTTGTTCTAAATTACGATGGCTGAGGGGATTGTAAAGTTCACATCCTTCAATATGCCCTCACTGTGAGTGGATAGACTTGTGAAGCAATGTTCATATCGCTGCAGTATTGGAACGAAGCTAGACATAACCTGACTGTTCTCTTCTACTTCATGTTGCCAAATTCCAGGTGCAGGGGCTGGTTTATTACCTTCGGCACAATCCCAAATTATTTTCATAAGAGCAAAGTGTAAGAATTAGCCTCACTTGATATAGTCCCGTCGTTATTCAGGTAATTCTTTGAACAGGGTTTGTACACTTTTGAAGATTTGAAATTCAAAGCTATTCAACACTTTTCAAGGCTATCTGAACAAGACATTCAAGACAAATTTTAACGATATATGTAATTTTAATAACAATAATTAACATAAGACATACATAATTTCAGTCATTTCCCATCGCTTCACGTCATTACTGTGACCCCTTTTAAAGTTACAGTCCAATGTGTACACAAGATGTTCTTATACACTGGCTTCCCCGTGCTGATAATGCTAGCATAATTGTAACTGATCACAATAACATTCAACACTTTCCAAGACTATTTTAATATTCTAAAATGTCAAGGCCTTGTATGAGATTCAATAAAATTCAAGGTTTTTCAAGACTCCATACGAACCATGCCTGTTGGTGACCTAACAGAGAGGTTGTTGAAACAGTAGTCTGTGTCTGTATCTGTAGGTAGAACAGTCATTTGTTAGACTGGCTGACACTGGCTAGCCAATGACAGTCATTGTACAGTGCTCTTAAAACTGCAAGGATGTGATCGTCTATCATGTCTACCTGTTTCTTTTTCTTGCTGTCTCCTGAGCCAGCCTCCTCCTGACTGATGTCTTCCTCGTACACACGCTGCAGACACAAGCAACAACGTCACAACCCGGACTTCATACTAAGTCACAGACTTACAGCAACAAGTAGTAGCTGTTATATGTTGACATACTGGTTATCTATCTGTGGGTCGGGAGGCATTCCCAGTGTGACATCAGAAATATGTAACCATATAAAATACACTTTAATAATCAGATGAAAAGGTGTAAATGTTATCAACTTTAATAATCAGATGAAATTTTACCAATATTCGTAAGTAATAATTATCAGTATTCAACAATGGCCCTGTGATGTTAAGCATTTATATTATAACTGTAATAAATTTTGTTTTGCAATAATGCAACACATTTGAAAATGCAGAATGCATTATTGCAGTGGCGTTATTTTGGAAATCGGTACCGTGTCATGCCTGTAGAACGAATTACAATGTGAAGATCATTAGCTTAAATACACTTCTGCACTGACTTGTAAAGTATACCAGTCACATTATATACGTGACTTGTACACAGCCATGAGTTGTAATAGAGTATAATTTTATACTATTTCAAGCAACTTCTTCCCTTCTGATTGGTTTTAACTTACACACTTTATAAAATCCTCATGTCTGACTAAGTACAGCTACAGAGTCATTGATCTGAGTTAGATGATTTATCGCTGTTTCAAAACAGATACATTCTACCAATGGCGAGGAAGAATTCTTGGTTTGTGTTCAACTGTTGGTGTACTTGAAGACAAGACCTGTCCGCTACCCTACAACAAAGGCTACTTACATTCTCCACGAACTGTGTGTTGGCCAGCATAATGAAGTCATTGACTGTATTATCCAGTCTCACTCCAGTCAACTGAAACAGACGACAGTCAATGGACATCCTCTCACAAGATCATGCACATCAGGGCTTTATGCAGGATAAAATTATTGCTAGTCACACAGGTTTTGGTGGACACATGGATGTTAACTGTTAAGCCAGTTTACAAACTTTTAAATGTGTCTGATGACCTGAAATGGACTACAAACAGACATGTGACACAATTTTCAAGGCATAACTAACAATATCTACAGTTTTGGAAGACTTTTTTACCTGTCCACCACCCGTCCACCCATATTTCTACCTGTCCATATTCGTTTTTACCCGTCCAAATGATGGGTGGACGGGTCTCTACATAAAGCTATGATGCACACAGTAATCATATAGCTATGCTAACAAAATAATAGTGATAGTGTTAACATGTAACGAAGTACATATATGTTGTTATAATAACAATAATAATAATAAGAAGAAGAACATTTATAAAGCGCCATGAATCTAGATACTATCCATCTGGAGGTGCTGTTCATAAATATGTATACATGATTCGTTGATATTAAATTAGTTAACATAAATTAAATACATAAAATAATATGTATAAAAATTAACAATAATAAATGATAAAATAACTAAGTTAGCAAAATATGATTATTAAAAAAACGTGGTATATTGATAAAAAAAAAATAATTAGTAAGACATTTTGTAAAATTAATGTAAAATATGTAAAAAGGAATAAATAGGTAAATAAATTAAAATAAATAATTAATAAAACTTTAACTGACAAGTGTCTACACTCCATACACAGACCGGAATAGGTGGGTTTTCACTAGTCTTTTAAAAGTCATGAGGCAACAGGTTTTCTTCATCTCAGTTGGGAGAGCATTCCAGTTGTGGACCAGCTACTGAGAAAATTCTTGTCACCGTATCGGCTGCGAGATGGCGGCACGTACAAGTCATTGTTCATGGTTGAGAAGTGGAAGCACAATCTTGTAGATACACACACTGTGACTGATCGGTTAGATATGACCGCATCCATGCTAGCATGGAGCCAGCCATTCCGTGGCGATGTTCTAGATGGCTGAAAGGGTTTTTATAATTTCTTAAATTTTAATTTTTTTTTCCAAAATAATTTTGACATGTAAAAAAAAAACCACAACACTCTAAAAAAAAGGTAAGTATTATTAAATAACCCAAACCTTTTAATTTTATTTTAGTAATTCCCAAAGTAACAATAGTAATTAAATTTTGGGTTCACTTTTCCCTTTCTTCCCCAAAAGAGGTCACTCGTGGAGCATATACTGCCAACTTGAAATTTATTAAAAGTATGCAGTCACAACGATTCACCAGCCAGGTCACAAATACATAAAGTTGCACACAACCCTTGCCTTGTTATACAGATCTCTATAAATAACAGATCCATGCCCAAATGTTTTTTTTATGAATGGATTCATAAAATGTTGAATTGCACTTTTATTTATACTCTTAATTGAAGTAGTTTTGAGGTGAGTTACTTGTACTTTTACTCAAGTACAAAATAACAGTAGTCCAGTCAACACTGCTAATAAAAAGGTAATTATTCATGCAATGGCAGACTCAAAGCACTTTGAACTTTACTCATTAGCAAACTTTTTATAGTAGATGAACAGAGTAGTAAGTAGTAACTCAATTTGGAAGCATTCAGCTACTATTCAACTTCTTCACAAAGAGTTTTCATACATAAACATGTGACACTGTTTATAGCCAGGTACTCATGTTTACAGCTGAGTAAACTGGAGCAATGTGGAGGAACAGACTTGACCATTTAAGTTTAGGGAGAGTAACACACCTATCTGAACATTGCAGTCTCAAAATTTTGAGTATAATCCTCTAACTACTGCACGACCTAGCCTCGACTTTTCAGCACATATTAATGGGCTGCCTGTAACTGACAGGGCGGCCTTACCCCAGATTAGGGTAGAGATGCTGATTGGCTTCTCAGGCTGAATTTGAAATAACAAATTAAATAAGAATACCTTTTCATCAGGTAATGAATGCTGTACTTATAAAAAACATTCAAAATTTAAAAATTTAACTTTGGTGTATTATAAAAACTATTCAAATTTAACTTATATTAACATAACAATAAATAGAAATTTGCAGTTATTTATAAAAGTAAAGGCAAGATTAACCAGTACCGTCATGGTGGCAGCATTGTTTAGCTGAACACGGATAACATTAAAACACCGGTAAAAACCAGCTTCTCTGCAAAGTTACGCAGCCGAGCGACGGTTGGTTAAGCAAGACTATTGCACAATCATGCCAATGAGTGGTGAATTGCAACAGAAATTATTCAAACAGTTTCAAAAGTATTAGCATGGTAATTTGATAGGAATTTCTGAATTTGGGCACTGTGATTGATAAGCAGTTCGTCTACAAACAGTTTACTAACAAATAATTACAAAGAGTCACCAAATGATATTAATCAAATTATTGATTTACATCAGGTAATTCTGTAACTTACCTTTGCTTCATGTATTAAACCATTCATCTGCTCTTGTATGTCATGTGTCCTGCTTATCATTTTCTGGGAAAATTCCTGGAGATAATGCAACATCTGCAAATGAAATAGCAACATATTTAACAGGATCAATGATACAGTAAACTGGTGCGCCACACATTTTCTATTCCAGAACTTACAGATGCTTCTAAACCATTTGAATACGTGCAATTAAATTTTTTTATTGCTTATTATATTTCATAGTTAAAAAAAGATGATAGTTTGCCTCAAAATTCACACAGCCGCTGAAGATGAGAGTGTAATCCAGAGCTTTATGCTGAGACCCGTGCACCCGTCATTTGAACTGGTAAAACCCAAGGTGGATGAGTGGACACTGTAGTATGTGGCATGAAGTGGGACGTTTGTAAAAACAAAACTGGTGGGACTGGAGATCATTATTTTACATACGTTTTTCATTCTTAAAAAAAAAATTGCATTCTTTAAAAAACATTATTTATGTTTAAAAGTTAAGTATTTCACGGTGACCACAAAGCTGGACTCACCCCTGCATCACTGGCCAATGACCAGTGACTGGCTCCTTTTTGCATTTCATCAAGTGACCACGCCCGGTCCCAAGGCCTCTCCCCACTGAGAGGGGGGTCGGAACCCTCCATCAGTCCTTCTACTGGGCCGTTCATCTGGGAAAACAAGAACCCCAATTTGTACACAAAAAACAGTGCTGTTATTAAATAAATAAATGTACCTATATTGCACCAAATCTAGTTACAACTATATGTTTATTTACAACATATTAACAAATACTTAGTCAAAACTGAAAAGAAATGTTACCCTAAAGTATATCATGTTGAAAACATAAAAAGAAACAAGCTTAAAATCCATCTTAAACTCACGGTAGAGTCTCTTTAAAACTGTTGAATAAAATGTAGACAAGCTTATTTGTGTTCATTTGTTTCTGTCCGAAATGTGTTATATTCCCAAGTAGCCACGTGAATTGGAAGCTTAGTGTCTAGCTCAGTAAACTTCTGCCAGAGTAGCCGAATCCCTATTTTACTATTGTTAGTATCAAGCTGCAGACGACTTCTTGTTCTTACCACATTATTTCGAGACAGTATCACATATTACAAGCAGTAGCACAAAGGTTGAGTGTGTGCGTGGACAGGTTGGACCATTCATTTGGAACATTAGGGTCAGTAGGATGAATCTAGTTTGGCCCATTTAAGTAAGTTTGCTGCTACGAGAATGAGTGGCTAATGGAAATCAGAGATGCTCTCTGTGATAAATCTGGGTGGGGTTGCACACTGCAGTTGTAACATAGTCAATTTACCACTGGTTAGTATTATCCTTCCCTCCTTTCATGTAATGTGATAGTCCCAACTTCCGTGTAATGTCTCACTTGTTGTTATTTTTGGTGCACACGTTTGAGGCAATATCAGCTTTTCAAATTATTATTAAAAAACATGTAAATAATGAGTTCACGAATAAAAAATGTAATTAAAGCAATTCACTGCCCATAAATATTATATGCTAGGAACTGGTTGATTAGTTTGCTGTCCAGACCCCCTGCTGCTGTTGCTGGAAGGCTTCAATTGAAGTGGTATCTGGTGCGGCTGAAAGGATGGTATTCCAGCCATGCTTGTGTCCTGTGGTTGTATAATTTTTACGTACTCCTCGTGTGGCTGATGAATTTCATTGGAATATGTGATGTCAATAAGGCCTTACCACCGATAGATAACAGAACAGGTAGGTATGATACTACAGTACATTCTTACACTATAGGCCGAGTGCCTGTGGACAGTGTGGTAGTAGTGTGACTTTGAACTCATTATCTTGATCTCCTTACTATCGTAATGAGTACTGTAAAGCAGCATGGTCTGTCAACTTGTACAGTACAACTGTTTGTTAAAACCTGAGAACACAACTCATTAACATCTCGGTTTCTCAGACCCAGTGACATTCCCTGGCATATAGCATGTAATTATGCTCTAAATAAAAGCTACAGTAAAAAATAAAAATTTAGTCGGAAATTCAGGAAGTAACATATTATTATTTCGTTAAGAACATTACTGCCAGATGGTTTACTTCTAAAACACACTCTGTGCACACTTACTTACAATTTCAGTGCATACTATTCGCACACTGATATTAGGACAGCTACTTGATGACAAACGAGCCTTATCTGTGTGACAACAGAACTGCGACGATCGCAGTCATATGACATGTCAGTTGTCATTCGTGAATCGTGATAGCTTTCGACAATTCGTTGTTGATATTTCAAGAACCTTCTCAGGCGTAAGGATTTCCCTCTCATAAATATACTTAACAAGCCTGATACTCACCATGCATATGACCTGTATACACAGAGTTGTAAGCAGTCCTACTTATGTCATAATTATTGTGGCCAAACAAAGTTACGAAAACCGAAGCCCAAAAGGGGTGTTTTGAACGGATGGCGCCATCTGCCGTTTCCGGGATCTACTACTCCACAGCAGTAGGAGTGCTGGCGGACTACGGTAGGAAGGCTGACGGTAAGCAGTAGGAGTGCTGACGGACTTTATTAATCAAACACGTGCATGTAGCACATTGGACACTGAAGATTTTATCAGTTGACACAGAACAAATATATCAAACAGTTTAAAATGTGTAATGTTGGATGTAGCATGAATGGTCATCTTATTAATCACATAATGTATGCTGATTTGGTTTTGATTTCACCTTCATCGGCAGGACTATGTCAGCTACTACTTGAATGTAAGAAATTTGGAATGAGCCATGATGTGAAATACAATGCTAAGAAGAGTGGAGTTATGATATTTAGATCTGCGACCATAAAAGGATGTTTTATCCCTGAATTTAAGCTAAAAGGGGTTACTCTGCATGTTGTAGCTACATATAACTATCTTGGAAACTATATTTCAGATGATGATACATTAATAGACAACGCAGAACTCGATCTACATGTACAAGGAAATGTTATATTTCGAACCCTTTGTATGTGCTGCCTAGAGGTTAAGTTCACACTGTTTCATTCATATTGCTCACCCATGTACAACTCTGGTGGAATTACAAGAAATCCACATTAAATAGATTGCATATCACAATATTTTTAAGTTGTTTATTGGTACATCAAAATATGAAAGTACCAGCTAGCCTGCTATGCACTCTGTTTGATGTACAATGCTGCCAGTTGGTTATTAGCAATATGGTGTATAGATTTATGTGTAGACTTAATAACTCTGTTAACTATATTTTAAATGACATTCTAACTTCTAGCTTAAGATTAACTTCCAGGATCCATAAACACTGGAACAAGCTTTTATGTGTGAACACTTGACTGAAACAACTGTATACATTTTTCTAATATACACAGCGTTGGGTCAGAATGCATACTGCACATATTGTCTGTCTAATGTCAATATATGGACCTCAGATTCACATGTACTTGCTGTATGTGCCCTGTTGAGTCTGGAATAAATTTATTGAATTGAATATTAGCTATACATCTTTTGTCATGATAATGCTCAGCATAGAACAGGGTCTTATAATTGATTATGGTAAAATGTATTTTATTTACTCAACTCATAGCAACCAGTTTGTCAAGTGTTTATAAATATCTATTATAGTATTATATTTACATATATGTGTATATATACATATATATATTATAAAGATATATATATATATATATATATTACATATTTTATTATAATTTAATGACACATTTGTAAGTTCATATCCATAAATTCTTATACAATCTTGTGCTTCCTACAAATTTTATATGTGATTTATGCTGCTACTTGTTCTATTCGATTTTTGATATAATAATGTCAATATGTTCTTATTTTTTAAATACTGTTATTACTTATGGTATCATTGAAGCCATACAAGGGATCCTATTGCTCTGTCCAACCAATGTGTTTGATAAACCAAATAGTGTGTGCTATTTGAAAAGCTATATTTTGCACATAAACACAACCATCAAAATAAAACTGGGAGGATTTTTGATTAAGTGAAATGCAGTCTCATATCTTTGGCATATCACATCTACAAGAAGGTTTGCCAGCTTCTACTGCATTCAAATGAAGGAAACAGCCCACTATTGTTTCAACTGCCACAGCCCACTATTATTTCAGCTTGATCACATGAAAAACTGTTATATTACTGCCAAAATACCATAGCATCACATGGGTCCCCCCATGGTAGACAATGCACAGCGTTTGGTTGTATATAGCCAAGATGGCAGATCACCTAGGCAACCACACCACCAAATATGGGATAAACTTATACTTAATAGGTCCCAGTACTAAATAGCCACTAATTGTCTGTAATTGTCTTGTAATGCAGCTGTAGGTGTAAGTTCATACCCATAAATTCTTATACAATCTTGCTTCCTACACGTCAGCCATTGGATGGGCAAGTAGAACTAATCGACTCTGTGGAACTCTCTCCCTGCCTGAGATGAAGAAAGTCTGTTGACTTTTAAAAGACTTGAAAACCCATCTACTCCGGGCTGTGTATGAAGTGTAGACACGTGTCAGTTTATTTAATTTGTATTTTATATTTACCTATTTATTATCTTGTACATGTTTTACATTAATTTTACAAAATGTCATACTCATTATTTTATTATCAATATACCATTTATTTTTAATAATTATCTTTAGCTAACTTATGTTATTATTTATTAACTTTTTATAAATATTTTTTGTATTTTATTTACTTAAACAAATACTCATGTACAGCACCTCCGAATGGATATTTATAGATGTATGGCGCTTTATAAATGTTATTATTATTGACAAAACCTCCCATTAATACTTTCACACACATCAAAACCAGGTGCATGAGTCTGCAATAATTGCAATGGGGAGCTGGAAATAGGATTATCCCCCATTTATAGGGAAGTGGTGCTCTTTTGTGTGCAATTGTAGGGTATTTTTGAGAGCATGAAGATGCTTTTGGTGAGTCTCAAGTGGGGTCAAATAGGAGATGTGTTGGAAATCTATCTGAAAAATCAGAACATCGCCAACAAACCCCCTCAAACATTTGGAAGTCATAAGCAGAGTTGACAGCAGAGCTGACCTGAAGCTTGGCATATATTTTTTTTAACCACACCTCTCATCATCTGAGACAGCATGACACCGGAAGGAAAGTGGCTCTGCGAGCAGAGGCAAGGCAGAATGGACCGATGCTCCACCCCCCCTGCAATATTGATTTCATTCCGACACTGTTGCCTACCATCCCTTGCCGAGTCCTAGTATGGCAACATAATCCTCCTTTAAGAGGGGTGATATTTATTGTTCAGCAGCGAGTATTACAGCAAGAAACTGTTTTATTGTGTCAGGGAAAACAAAATAGATTTGTACAAGTTTCAAAATCACCGGGTAGAAGACCAAAAAGACATGCATGCAGGGGCTTAGCCAAAGACCCATCTGCCCGTCTACACTATGGGCAGATGGGTAACAAAGATGATGGTATTTAGTGGGTGCCAGCTGACCACTAAATTAACTAACATTTCTAAGTCTAACTTCACCCTAAGTGCAAACATTTATGACTATCACTGGCATAGCTGGTATTAACAAAAATCAAATGGATCAGTATTTACTATTAATGAAATAAATAACTCATAAGATTGGTTTGATATTGAAAAATATTAAACCGGCCAACAATGGCTTCCGCGCAAGTTGCTAGCGTGCTAAAAGGCACACTTTTGATTAATTTTCCCAAGGGCTTGCATGCATGGTAATCACAACAAGCTTGTATACTGTACATAAAACGTTCACTTCATACTTCCATTCCCAAATCAGATGATTGAAAAACAAATAAATTAATGGTTTGTGACCAGCTGGGGCTTAACTCAGCTTGGCAATGCTGACCAAACCTTTCATGAGAGAAGCAGAATAGATATTCTGAAAGTCACGTTTGTTTGATTTGCATGCGTCGATAGTACAGTGTTAGCTACAAACTTATCACAGCTGGTGAAGTTTACCGTCACCCCCTAACTCTCTGTTTCACAGATAATTGTAGACAGGATATGGCTGTAACGTTTCATTGTGTCACCCCATCATTATTGTCCAAGAGAAGCTTCTCAGTTATCGGTACAGCAGTCGTGGGGATAAATGGCAACTGAAATGGAGCCACTACATATCCATCGGACTGGTTTCCTGATGATGTCACAACATCGTAAGGAGAACCCGGGATTTGCTTGACATCTGACTGTAGAGCAGGTGTTGGGCAAAGCTTGTGATGCGTGCGCTCGTGACGTCGTAGGTAGTGACGCCACTTGAAACGACTGTTACAGCCGACATATGAACACTCAAGATACTTGCCATCGGGGACACTGTGTTGGTTCTCGTGGTCCACTATATGTTCCAGGTTCAGGTAGCTCTCATGGCATTGTGGGTAATTGCAGAAGTAGCGGCCGTTCACTTTGTCGCGACGCTGATGTCGCTTTTTCGACGAACTCACGCCGTGGTCTGGCATGTTCTTGGTTGGCGTCGAGAAATACGGACTTACACCTCTACTGTGACCCACACTAGGAGAAGGTGTGTTATTGAAGGCTAGCTGGCTGCCAACCGATGATGGACTGCAATCTGTCATTACTGTGGTGGCGCCACTTGACACAGCCGCAGCTTGATTCATGCTCGCTCTTTGTTGGAGGAACTTACTCAAGTTATCCAGTTTGCAGCGGGGGCCGGATTTGCGTGCTGTCTGTCGACGCGGCGTTGTGCTGCCACCTGCCAGGATCTTGTTGCGCAGTCCACGCATCACAGATACCTTGTCAGTTGCCATGGCAATGTCACTGTGCAACTGCAGGTCGGGAATGTGGTTAAGATCAAGATCTGTATTTGAACTGTTCCATAATGTCAGTGGAGTTGAGGCAGACACATTGTTCTCAGACTTCATCCCAGGACAATTTTCCTGTGAAACAGACATGAGGCAATTGCAATCACCTTGGTTTTATATTTAATGATTTAATAATGGCCGAGAGCAAAACTCCTTTGACATCAGACAGGCAGCATATGTTCATGCAACTTGAGATTCTTTGTTGAACTGTTGCTGATGTACCATAGTCAATCACTGGCATTCATAATAGGTTAGCACAGTACACTGTATGCCCAGTCTGCCTACATCTGTCTGTCTGAATGGGATACGTCGTAAGGAGCCAATATTGGCTATTATATATGACGGGGGGTTTCATCAAAGCAATTTGTATTTACAAAGAACCTTCTCCAACACCACAAGATATTACATTTTGCATTATACTAGCTAGGTTTATCCTAACTTCTGAATTCCAATTAACACTGCGCAGATACATTTCTGAAACACTACATTACATGATCCTACATGCCTCAATGTTTATACCGCAGGCTGTAATCTTATGGCAGACGATGTCGTAACTCTTTTCGCTCAGTGTCTGCATGATGTCTTTCTGCAGATGTTCCAGGAAGGTGAAAAGAAGCTTCATTGCTTCCACCTGCTCTTGCAGACCCATTGACAGACTGACCGTCCGTGCCTCGTCTAGCTAGAGAACACAAAAGATGCACTGCTATGGTAAACAGTCAATCAAATAAAATATACCAGTGAAAATTTATTTTTAACATGTTTCTGACATTTAAATTGCTAGTAATTTTTTTTAAAGTGGGAAGCAGTTGGTCAAGTGGCAGAACTTTGCGGAAGGAACTGAGGTTCAAATCCTACTATTGATCATTTCATAGAGATACCAAGTCTTACATATTTGACATGAAACTTACAATTTTTTTTATCTATCTTACGCTATACTTCAAAATCTCATACAAGTTCAGTATTGGCCATTTCAACATAATTTTAATACAATACAATTTGTATTTTCAAAAGTATGTTGATATAATAATTACTTCAATGCTGACATAGTGCAGAACAGCCACTGAATCAGTGAAGTTGCTCTCATCATGGTCAGTGACATATGATATCACATGGGACATTTTAATGACAAAACATACTGCTGTTCTTTTAGGAAACTGTGCATGGCGCTGTCAGATGTACTACTGCACATTTTCTGACAGAATTGGCAGATCTAACTCCACAGTTTTGCCAGTTATCAATGTAAATGTAGGAAAGTAAACAGGTAGCCCACCTCGCTCATCACAAAGCAGGGAAAACACTGCACTGCTAAAGCAGTCGTCGTTACAACAATCATGACAATGACCATCTTACCGGCTGTCAGAATGAACCCAGACCCACCTCGATTCCAGAAATGTTTGCAACTGTATGTTTGCTTGTAAAACATATTTAACACAATAAAGTACCGACTACGCATAGTGCATCGCTTTGATGTGCAGGTACCTTTGCAGCAAACTGTTCACATGCATGTCTGCATTCCATTGTCGTTATCTGGCAATCAATGTAGTCACAACGAATGGTTGAATGGGAATGACAAAACTCGCGAAGCGGTGGAATGGTAAAACAAATGGATGCAAACCACATTTACTAATAAATCAGCACCACATTACATTTGCATTCGGGTCAATAAAAGTAGTGTAATGTAACAATGTATATGGCATAACATATCGTAATTCAAAGTACAATTAATTAGGAATTTCTGCTGTGCAAACGCGCGAACTACTCAAAATATAAGAACGATAATATGGAATGTTAGCTGAGTAATTCAATGTTTACTTTCGTACTAAGTGATGCTGCTTAGAAATTTATTTTTTATTGATTAGCCAATATACTAAAATACGTTTCACAATATAATTCAGAATGTGTATGATCAAAATGGAGTAAAAGCGGAACTAATCTTATTATATAACGTTTTTAACGTTGCTTAGAACTAGAATTAGTCTAGATCACAACTCGCTAACAGTAACAGTAACATCACTGCGACTCCAGTTCATCTTGCAACAAGTGGTCAGTCAATCAAATCAATCTTAAAAAAATACTTTATTGTCTGTCTCAAAACCGTGCATCTTAAAACAGAAAGTTGTCATAGTTCTGCCAGTCTTATTCTTTACTATTCTATCACTATCGAAGCTGCCAGTAGGCTATTAGCCTCGATCACCCATGATCCGTGAGGTGGCACCACATTTTAGCCCCTCACGTATACCTGGGAGATTTAATGTTCTCCCAATGTGGAGGTTGGAATGAAGGAAAGTTTTAAGAAGAAATGGGTGAGGAGTATGTTGAAATGGGTCGGTCATGTGGAAAGAATCGGAGATGAAAATTTGGCAAACAGGTCAAATGCCCAGAAAGTGGAGAGAAAAAGTAGGGGAGGAAGCCCAAGAATGAGATGCGAGGACTACGTTAAGAGAGATCTAGAAAAACAGCAAAACTTTGGAATTTGAGACTGTTTTTTGAATTGAATTGAATTGAATTTTTATTTCGGTCACAACATACAAACAATTTCACAAACATAACACGAATATAAAATGTAACCGTGAAGATCCTCTAGAAACCCCTGATAGTCCAGGCCACCAGTGACAAAATTTTTGGACAATTAATTTTATTTTTAAAAAAACTAAATATTATAAAAACTTACAATATCATCATTTTCTCGGTTGATAAAGAATTTTAGTAAAAAAATGGATAGGAAGAAAAACGACAAAGACGAGAGTAAAAATGAACTGCCCTTACAGGACGTACAACAAAAAAACAAATTCCACCAATTTTTCCCAGAAAAGGCCAACCGAATAAAAACTAAAAAAAGGTTTTTTACGATAAAACTTCATGAAAACAACATTAAAAAATTTTAAAAAAAACAGTAAAAATTTTTATTTATTGGAGGTGATGAAAAACTAAGTACCCAAACCCGGGGTTAGAGAGGGGAGAAATTCCTTGGGGTCTAGAATAAGAGCAAATAACCAAATCTTGTTTTGGTTTTCTTTTTTAGAAATCACACCAATTTTCACTAATGGTCCTGTCAAAAATGCGTGATTATGGTTTTTTCTGAAAGAATGTTGCCAAGTTTACGTTTTGTTCATCAAGAACAAAAACAAAAAACAGTGTTCCTGGTATTGCGATTGACCCGACTCAAAAGAAAATGCCCTATGTGGAAAAAAGGGTTTTGGGGTGTGAAAAGCGAAATTTGCATTTCCAGTTAAAAATAATTTTAACTAATGCTTGCAAAGCTTTTTGCATTGAAATTAAAGTTGCGGATGCTAAAAAGCCAAGTGATTTTGGGGTGCGAAAGTTTTGGGGGGGCGGGAGTTAAATGTTTTTTTTTGTTTTTTAAAAATGGTTTAAATAATTTATTTTGCCCCAGCACCATAATCGAAACAATATCCGTACATCTGGCAGTGTACCTTGATCCCCATTCCTACAATCACCACCCCAGATTCTAACGATCTTGTTAATTCTCGGTAAAAAAAAACAGCGCGTAATGTTTTTGTATGTGGTTATCTCCCCCACATTCACTTTGCGTAGCGTTCTTTGTAGATTTTGTGTATTCCCGATCCGACGACGCTCGCCTGAAGGTCGCTCTCAATGCACGTGGCGCGTGTTTATTTATCTAGGCAACCAATCGCAACGCAGATAGTGATTGAAAGTTAGGGGGGCCTTAACAAAATTTTTGTGCCCGGGGAAAGGCGAAGTTTCACGGGGGGTTCCTCCAAACCCTGCAACAAGATGCGGCATTTGGATGGTGTCCCGGTAAATAGTAGTCGATTGGAAAATTTATAGGTAATCAACCAAGAAAAGGAAAAAGAAAAAACAGAAAAATTTTTTTGCATCACGAGGGAAAAACAGAACATAAAGAAAATTCGGAAGATTTTCTTTGTTTCCCTTAAAATATTTTTAAAAAAGGGAAGGAAGGAAGGGAAACCCCCTTCCCACTGACAATGAAGGAACTTGAAAAGGATTTCCTTGTATATACAAAAAGAAATATTTAGATCATATTTTATGTTGCGTCAATCAAAATCTCTTTTGGGGGCAAGAAAAACAGTTTTTAAAAAGCTTTGTCAAAGAGACATTAAATAAAAACAAAGCCCGTTTACAGATTTCCCAAACGAGAAATAACCCTTTTTCCAAATGTTCAGCCCGGGCCTGAATGGAGAGTGGCTCATTGAGAAACTACAACGGCATTCAAAATGCTTTTGCTCTGTTTTACTGATTGTAAAAAGACCGTCACGCCCAAGTTTTGGTTTAACTCGGATCCCGTTTTTAAAATGAACATTCAAGCCTATTTTCCCCCTTTTCCCCCTTTCTTCACCCCAAATGGGCAAACTGCCGGGCAGAGTCAAAGTCTTCTGATCGTACTGCTTAAAAGATTTTCCCTAAAAGGCAAGACCTTTCCCTACACTCCAAGGCATAACCCAACTCCTTTAGGTGCGCCCAAAGTTAAAATGTTCGACCAGGTTTTTGCAAAGACATTTTTTCCGAAATTTTTCATCACGTTAAGTTTATTAATTAGTACATTCCCCATTTTAAATTTAATTACGTGAACAGACTTTTTTATTTTTTGTGTAGTTATCAATATTTTTAGCAGATAGTATTGAAACATTGGAGAAAGGGAAAAAGGGTTTTCCGCAGACGCGTTTTTTATCTATTTTTAATTATTAATTTTCTGGGAAACTGGCGAGCAATATTTGATGGCGCATTAAGAAATAAAATAATAAATTTGTTTTTCGTTTTTTGGGCTTTAAAGAAGCCAACCCTTTTGCGTATCTGACAAATTAAGGAATCAGCATTATGGTTTTTTTTTGGTGTTTGTTACCCCTTCACCAATTGTAATTTGGCCTTTGCTCTTAAACCACCCCTGAAGAAGCAGTACATTTTAAAGAATCCAACTTTTCCGTTCTTAGAATAATAAATAATAAAAATAAAACATTTTTGGTTAAAGCTTTGGGAACAGGGGTTTACCACGGGAACCGTGGTTATGGGCCTTGCAGTTTTTGCATCAAGGTGTGTAGCGCCTAAACATCGCTGGAATATATTGGATTTTTCCCTTTGGTTTTTCGGGAAGTGAACTTTCGATATTTTTTCAACCCAGGTTTGGCAAGTTATCTGCGTTGCGACCGGTAAACCTTTGGGAAAAATAAAAAATTTTCGCCAGTACCATTTGACGGGGCAACATGGCAGGCGTGAAACAATCGTCCCAATCAAATAAAATCCAAAACAAAACCCCACAAGCGCGCAAAACCCTGGGTCCTTATTTGCTAATGTTTCATGCCTTCACTGGTTTGTGACATAAGTGTCATGTTTTGGAAAAGGTGAGGGGCAAACGTGTTTCCATTTGGGTCTACCCCAGAAAAACCGTAAAAAAAATTTTAAATGGTCCAATAAAACCCTTTTGCCCCTGTTTGGGAAAACCCCCCCGGGGAAAAGGGAGCCTCGGCTATTTACTCAAATTAGGAGTTGAAGAAACAACTTTTTTCACCCTTAGAAAACGTAGAGCTATTGACGGTCTTCCTCCAACACAAGCAGCACTTATCCAGCACACAAAGCGGGCTGCTTACCAAGCCGGCCACTGTTGGGCACAGACGATGATCGCGACTCCGGAGCTTCCATCTCCAAGTGAATGGGGGTGGAACAGGAATGAAAAAGGCGGTTGGAAAATATGCTGGACAACTCTTCCTGAAGCGACACAAGCTTGTCGAGAACTACTGCGCTGTGGTTGCAAGAAGGGATGCATGGGACTATGTAAGTGCCTCAAGGCAGGACTTCAATGCACTGCTCTTTGCTACTGTGGTGGACTGTGTGCTCGTAGCTAATGTGCGACACAGTAAACATTAGGACGTCATTAGTAATTGGTAACTGTTACATTTTGCATAGGACATTTTGGTCATGGACAATGTGTATACACTTATCGTGTGACATAGACACATGTGTTACAGGAATGCTGAACTGTCACAGACGACATAGTAAGTTTTTGCTGTTGAATGTTTCTGTTGACATATCACAAACGTGATTTGAGGATGACTTAGACAGAGAAGTACTAATTATTTGCCTGGATTAACGGCACATGAAGCCTTGTGAAGATGTAAGATAATGCCCGTTATACACTGTATGCCCCACGTAACTAGAACATGCAACTGCGGATATATATATATATATATATATATATATATATATATATATATATATATATAAAACGTTAATAATATTAGTTCCTTATATATTGATTTGTGCACTAATTATCCATAGCTAATACGTAATCAGTCGCATTACATTCAAGACCCTACTTCTCACCTTCAAATGCCTCCATGGTCCTGCACCTCCATATTTATCAGCACTTCTCTCTCCCAACTGCCCGACACGCAGTCTACGCTCTTTTGATCAGTTACTTCTTAAACAGCCCATTTTCCGAACTAAAATCGGCGAACGAGCTTTCTCCTGTACAGCTCCAAAGGCATGGAACCAACTACCATTTACAGTGCGCCAATGTACGAGTGTTAACCAGTTTAAGGTTGCACTCAAGACATCTTTTCACAGCTTATAATTTTGACAATCAAGTATTAATTAATTAATTAGCTATTCTTCCATCTATTTTAATTTATTAATTATTTTAATTATTACATATCTTTATTATTTTGTTTATTTAGTTATCACATATTTATAGTATTTTTTAATACACTGTATAGTTATGTGCTAATTTATATTGGTATTGTAAGGGAACATGATTGTCTTTATTGGTATATGTATATCTTATCAAAGCAGTATTCTATTAGCGTTTTATTTATCTATTTTATTAGTATTATTATTATTATTTTAACTCGATTAGACAGAATCACTGTAAAGCGCCCCAGAACAATTATTTGGATGGGGCGCTATATAAGAAATAAATTAATATTATTATTATAGTTGTGGTGTCTTTATTGGGCTTAATGAAGCTTTCTGGGTATACCCTGTTTTGCGTATCTGTTAGTCAAATTATAGGAACTACAGCTGATTTAGTGGTCTATTTTAAAGTTTTTGTTACCTTTTCACAATTGTAATTCGGTTTAAACAGCTCTTAATCCACATAAACCCTGATTAATCAAGTACTATGTTTACCGATATCCCACATGTGTCGCTGTTGCTGTGCCCAGTTAATAATAAATAAAATAAAAAAGTAAAACATGTTTTGGTTAATGTTTTGGGGAACTTAGGTGTTGCCGACGGTGCACCACTATTCCTAGTGGCTTACAAAGGGCCAAATATAAGTTTATGACATGCATTAGGATATGTAGTAGTGCTCTAATGTGTACATGGCTGGAATATATTAGCGATTTTGCTTATGTGTTTGTCGATACTTTGTGTACGTTTTGTTTTTTGTCAACAACTCAGGTTTTGTGTAGTTTTTGTGTTGTCGACCCACACACCCAATTTAGGGTATAAGATGCAAAATAGTGTGTGCTAGTACCGATACACGGTTGGCAACATGACGTACACGGTCGACAACACTGAAACAAATACCTTCAAATCAAATCAAACTCCTCCAAAACAAACACCTCCTTACATAGTGCCCAAAGACCCAATTTCGATATATATGACCATATATATATATATATATATATATATATATATATATATATATATATATATATATAGTGTAACCTGGGGCAGCCCGGCCCCCAAGGGAAAAGTTGTGTATTTTTTTATCCATAACGTGTCGATGCATAATTGTGCTGTAATAGTGTTGAGGTATATATACTTTGTGTATGACACATGTCTCTGAACGATTGAATTACCAAAATGTAAGTTATAACAAGTTTAAAATGTGCTCCAATAAAACCGTTTTGCCCCATGCTTGGTGTAAAACGGCCCCTCGCCTGGGGTAAAACGGCCCCTCGCCTATTTACTCTAATATTAGGTTTAACCGTTGTAATGATATAAAAACTGTGTTTTATCCATTATTGATTTAAACCGTCATTAACTACTAGTATTATTCTCACTCATCGTGAACAGAAATAATCACCACTCCGCATCACTCATCGTGAATTACGTTAGACTCATCATTGTTATGTCCGTCTTCTATTGCTTATTCGACAATCCGACACGGTCACATAATACTGATAATATTTGTTGCACTTCTACAGTTCTCCCGCTCTATTGATCTTACACCCGGGACATCCCGGTTTCCTACCTGTCAGCTTCTCTCTGTATTACTCGACATTACGATCACCTTTGGCATCTGCATCATCACAGGCCTTAAAATAATTATAGTGTTGAATGACTAAAGTAATGGCATGCAGATACTTCGCGGCAGATACAACAGCCTAATCTTCAATCGATTAATTATAATATGTCAACAAAAGTTGTCATTAGAAGCAATATTCTGCATTATCATTACACTCATCACTGAAAACACTCACAAGCCTTAAAATCATTAACACATGTTATTAACGAATGGCTTGCAGATACTCTATTGTCTAATCACATTCTGACTCGCGGTTGGGACACACGAAATACGGGAGCCCTGGTGTGCACTCACTGTGAGCCCAATTCTTGCATTCTTGGCACTGAACCCAGACTTCTCGTGGCCGACTGCAACTGAATGGTTCTCCGCACACCAAACACGGTCATTCCTCTTCATCGCTGCTTTCGTCGACTTTCTTTCACTTTTTACTTAAATTATTGTGAATGCTATAAATACATCACAGCTTTATTGCGTTTACATACCATATTCGTACTGCATGGCGGGGCAAGACGGCCCCGGGACCGTTTTGCCCCGTTCTGACAGGGCCGTCTTACCCCATACACACACAGTGCTGACTTTTTCACCTTCACGTGTACTCATTTAATATCGCTCCCATTTCGATTTAAAGTTATAGGAAACGTGTATAGACGTAAGTGCATTAGTACCAGTCGCTGGCTTATCATCGCACGGTAGACATGTTGGCATCGATTTGACCGAAGAGTGATTATTAGATCACAGGGTATGCAAAACTTTAAACAAGGTTTGTGAACTTACTTTTAATAGCGTTTGGCCTTGCGGTCGGTAAGAGTATTCGCTAGGTAGCAGCATCATGTTCCACTGTTCAACGTTAGTTTGTGTTCATTCGTTTGGCAGATAAGACGGGGGCCGTATTACCACCAGGGCCGTTTTGCCCCAGGTTACCCTATATATATATATATATATATATATATATATATATATATATATAGTCAAATCGCAACATATATATATATATATATATATATATATATATATATATTACATAGTTTTGACGATTTGACTATATATATATATATATATATATATATAGGGTAACCTGGGGCATAAATATATATATATATATATATATATATATATATATATACTACACCAAAAACTACACTAAACCTGAATTGTTGACAAAAAACAAAACGTACACGAAATATCGACAAACATACAAACAAAATCTCTATATAGTCTAGCCATGTACATAATAGAGCACTACTACATATCCTAATGCATCCGGCAACACCTAAGTTCCCCAACACATTAACCAACACATCTGTTTTTCTTTTCTTTATTATTAATTGGGCACAGCAACAGCGACACATGTTAGATATCGTTAAAACGTAGTACTTGATTAATCAGGGTTTATATGGGTTAAGAGCTGTTTAAACCGAATTACACTTGTGAACAGTTTAAAAAAATCGAAATAGACCACTAAATCAGCTGTAGTTCCTATAATTTGAATAACAGATACGCAAAACGGTCCCATTAAGCCCAATAAAGACACCAAAACTATAATAATAATACTTTTTTAATAATAAGGTTCCAAAATAGAATGCGGATAGTAACTATGATAGTAACTGTAAACCGTAAACTGTAAAACTAACAAATGCAATATATTTGATGCCCTTAACTGATGACTAGCATATAACTAGACTTTCTTCCTCATTGCAAAATTGCAATTCCAAAATCATAAATGAGATCACGTGCATGCAGTAAAAGGACCATAAACTGTGACATTTTATGTGACTATTTATTTATACGCCCGTTTTCTATTAATAAGAAAACGGGCGTATATGAGTTTGTATAAATTATGTACTTACGTTGCAGAAGTAACTAAACACATTCAAGCTCAGAATTCAGTATATACGAATGCATATTTGAAAGTATTCTTCACACAGAAGTATTGTAGCGCTACTGAGAGAGTGCTTGCTTGAACAGGTTGCCAGAGGGCTTATAACAAAACTGGCATTTTCGTAAAATAGGTAGTTTTAAAATGACAAACTCAGACACAAGCACGCGTGAACATGAACGCTCCCGCTCGCTCGCTCGCTCGCTCGCTCGCTCGCTCGCCGCTCACGCCGACACGCACACGCACACGCACACGCACACGCACACGCACACGCACCCGCACACGCACACGCACACGCACACGCACACGCACACGCACACGCACACGCACACGCACACGCACACGCACACGACACACGCACAATAATATAATCTGTAAAACACAAATTTGTATGGGCATACTTTTAATACTAAAAAACGTATACCGTTGCTGCGTGTAGCACAAGTAGCACCATAGAGAGTTGCGTAAGAAATCCTATCTAGGCAAGTTCTCGTAGTCCAGGAGTAGCTTGGCAGTTATCCCACCAGATGTCGCTACTGGTCAACCATGTAAAATTCCAACAAAGCAAGAGTGACATCCACTAACATGTTTGAAATATAATTACGAAACATCGGTAAGGAAATTACAAATGCAGCTGAGCAACGGTATCACGCAGGCCAATAATGACTTCAATTCCTGCGACGATGAGGCTTCGAAATATCGTAGGTCTGCATCCGACGGAATGTCTGAAACATAATGATACAATACATTACTTGGAAGACAATAATATTAATATATATATATATATATATATATATATATATATATATATATATATATATATATATATATATATATATATAAAATTACATAATACATATCCTTACTTTCAACGTTTCGACCATCGTCGGCGATCCTAGTCAGGAACTGTTAATCATCTACTCGCTAAATGCCATGGTGAGCGGTTTGTACCCATCGTTTTTGCTCGTCTCGACGGCCTCCTAAACCCACCGCACGCCTCTGTCCGTCTTACTGTCTACAACATTTCCATTCTCCCAGTCCACGACACGGCTGTTACTGTTGGGCGCTTTTCCCGATTGAACCGTGTGCTTGTGATGGTCCCAGTGTCTTCATCACGTTCCTCCAGTCTCGTGTCGAATGTTCTCCCAGTTCTCCAGTGTATGCGTTGTGACAGCTATTGCAGTACATTTCGTATGCACTGACTTTTGTTTATGGTATAGTAATATTCGCAGCTCTTTATGTGTGGCCTGACAGCTGACCATGCCTTCGATGCCTTTGAAGTTATGATGTTGTTCGTGTCTTTGATTTTAATTTTAATAATTAATAATGCTTCCTTTGTGCATTGATTTTCATCATCATCTTACTTATGTACCCGCACTATTGTAGAACAGTGGTGACGTAACAACGTTGTTTCTGCACGTGACAGTCGCCTCGTCATCCTTTCTAGCGAGCCAATGAAACATCTTTTCTGATAAAGAGCATTAACGCTGGTCGAAACGTTAAAAGGGAGAGAATGTAAAGTTGAGAGTCAAGAATAATCGTTTATGTATTTTTTTCTTCCTATCTGATTACTATTTTCATGGGTGTAAAAATACGCGGCAGTTATAATACTAGTAAGTAAGTAATGGTAATTTATTTTTGGAATCGCATACATCATATAAATAAACATAATTAGCAAATGTGACAATAAATGATATGGTACACGATTTCAGGTTGACAACGGGGCCATGTAAGGCTGTAGCCAGTAATATAATATGAGACTACTACAATATGATGAATGCTTAAAAAAAACTATAATCATATTATTCATAAGCGGTTTCATTGCCGCCATGTCAGTTATGAACTTCCAAAAAGGGAGTTGAAATGTAATGTCCTACTGAGACACTCAAAAATAAACGTATATATTTTCCACGTTTATTTGTCAGTTACTATTATAATGCATTATTGAAAAACCCTCGAACACTTACTGCGGAACTGTCACCATTCAGGTGCGTCTGTTGCAAGCCGAGGGCCGGTGCTATTCACAACATTTTTCGCGCCGACGTTCACAAATTTAGATTTACAAATATCCCAAATGCACCCTACGTATAGTTCACCAAAGATCAAATTCCAAACATCTAGGGGTACCTGCCCCCAACTCTTGCACCCGCATATGAACACCCGTGTTTCAGACCTACCGTCGACCAGTCGGAAAGAGAGCCAGAATCCTCGGTCTGGCTCTGACACCAGTTGCCCGGATGTAGTTCGGTAGATCAATGATGACCGTCGACTGTCGACGTAGAAGACACGAGTCTGACGCTTGACCACGTGAGCGTTGCACAGAGTGGTCACCAGTGTCGTCCCGTTGTAAATGAGAACTTCGTCGTCACAATGTCCGCTAGACGGAGACACATGCACGATGTTAGTATTCCGGTTGAAGCAAGTGGGTCACGATGCATGGCGTGACTCCGCGCGACTGGAGCTTATTGGGGACTAAGCGAGACTAATTGGGGACTGGACACAAGAATAATATTATAACGATTGATGACAGTTGTAGCTTCCGACTGATGAATACTAGGAAATTCAGTTCATAAATACCTTGTGTTATACGTTTCTTATCTTAAATGTCCGATTTAATATTGAGTTTATCACACTATCATAGACACATAGCGATTTACGTTATTGCAGATAATAGACAAGATGTTAGACCGTATGTGTCTTTTACGGAATTTGCGTTATATATTGCTGTACGTTGTGGTTTCGATAAGCACTTATATCTGAAAAGTTGTCTAAATGCACATAATCATAACACATGTATACGTTTGCCTCAAACAGGTTGTACTGGGCGAAAACTTGCACTCTTCATTATTAGTCAAGATCGCCAAACACAAGTTCTTGCCGCTATTGCCATGGCAACCACCATAATAATCGATTAAAATTCATGATTTCCGTGATCATTGTCACCGGCAAAATGTTCCACTGCTTCTGCTTGTAATAATCCAGCGAACAATATAACTGAAATACGCTATTTTGAAACAGTTCGATTATTACGACCAAAACAAAACAAAGTCCTATATGTTAACATGGAGTATATGGACCTCCTGCCCCCAACTGCCCCCAGCCTCGTTTTCGCGCGCGAGACTTGCACGCCCTATTACTCTATTACCTATGATTGTAGGAATGCCGTCGTAGACACTGCTGTTTACAACAGGTATCATTATTAATCTAAATAATCCCAGTCCGTCCGTCCGTCCGTCCGTCCGTCCGTCCGTCCGTCCGTCCGTCCGTCCGTCCGTCCGTCCGTCCGTCCGTCCGTCCGTCCGTCCGTCCGTCCGTCCGTCCGTCCGTCCGTCCGTCCGTCCGTCCGTCCGTCCGTCCGTCCGTCCGTCCGTCCGTCCGTCCGTCCGTCCGTCCGTCCGTCCGTCCGTCCGTCCGTCCGTCCGTCCGTCCGTCCGTCCGTCCGTCCGTCCGTCCGTCCGTCCGTCCGTCCGTCCGTCGTCCGTCCGTCCGTCCGTCCGTCCGTCCGTCCGTCCGTCCGTCCGTCCGTCCGTCCGTCCGTCCGTCCGTCCGTCCGTCCGTCCGTCCGTCCGTCCGTCCGTCCGTCCGTCCGTCCGGCCGTCCGTCCGTCCGTCCGTCCGTCCGTCCGTCCCGTCGTCCGTCCGCCGTCCGGCCGTTTCATATTCGATTTATAGGTATATAAGCGTATATTACATGTATATTACACGGTATACTAGATATACTACAGGTTCAGCCGTTGCGACGTACCGAAGACCATATATGTTAACGATGAATTCCAGGTAGGCTCCGGAAGTGACGTCGAATAGGTATCTGCATTGAGTACCAGCTGGCAACCAATGGTCAGGCGAAGATATGGAACCACTAGAGCCATGAAACATCCAGTCGCATCTACTTCCGGGTTGTCGCTGGCCACTGGGATTCCATTCTGTGAAGCATAATGATATGAGTATATCATATTCCTGTAGACTTAATTCATGTAACATTATTATTGGTCTAGTATATTTTTCAGGAATACCATAATAAGACAATTCTATTGCGATGGTCTTAAAATATGTTATATTTTACTCAAAATGTTTTCATCTTGGCATGAAACAGACGTATGAACAGTTGTCGTAGATTTGTAATATAACGTGAAGTTATTACGATCGTATCCCACGAAATATATGTGAAAAGTCGGACATATGAATACCTATCCTGGGAAGGATGCGGATCGCCAGCCGGTGGTGACAAGCCCAGTTAAACAGCGACTTGAACCTGATTGCACAGTTATTTCCCTCAGATTTGTCATACAAGCCGCCACAACAGAAAGCGTTAAATATGATGAGTGGGTACTTCTAGACAACAATATATATATATATATATATATATATATATATATATATATATATATATATATATATATATATATCCACTGTTTTAACATTGTGTCAAATTGTTAACCAGTTTGTCTTCTCCAACAAACACACTCACTAGCTCCCTTTGTAGCTAGGTCTATTGCTCCGGTGATTACACGACAGCACTTGTAGTGCATCTTCGCGAGAAGCCTTTTCTGTTGACAAATTGATCTCAAATTACCTAAATAAACCAGCATCTGGTACAGAGGTATTGCTTTGCTTTGCTTTTACAACATTCGCTGCGGCCGTCGTACAATACCTTTTGTTATTGCGACCACCGATGCACGAAAACTCAAATGTTGGAGCAATGATACACCTCGTCCGCTGACGAATGTCAGCCGAAGTTCTCTACCGGAAGTGGTCACGCTAGGCAAATGGCGCCCACAGAATCGTCCAATAAACGATCCCGATGAATTGTCCCCGTCGCGGATTGATATGTAGTCTTCTCGACAAAGAGAGCTGAAATATGACAATAGCATGAACGGAAACGTATTATAGATATCCATCGAACAATCTTTCATTATATTATTTCATTTGTTATAACATATAGTAAAACATTTTAGTAAAATATTGTTGTAGTATTTCACTGAACGAAAAACGCGAAGTCGTTCGTCA
>JAODUO010000628.1:37500-45000 GCA_025642075.2 Ridgeia piscesae
CCGCCTGCCCGCCTGCCCGCCTGCCCGCCTGCCCGCCTGCCCGCCTGCCTGCATATCATATACGCGCGCTGACTTACACACACTCACGCACGTACGCACACGCACCCAGAAGCACGCACAAGATACGTTTTTCTATGTATTCATATTTACTTTGTAAGATTACGTTATAAAATATTGATTGCACTGCGTTTGCGTATAATTACTATTGTCTGCTGCTAAGATAGCACGTAAATTAACAAGATGACTTCATTAAATGCATCCGAATTTAGGATACCATCTGTGCTCGTCTAGTAACACAACATGTCGTCTACAGTGCTGCGTAGTGTTCTCCTGTCAACTATCCACCACGAGCCGGTGGGAGATTGTAACTTGCTGATGGGAGATTGTAAATGGCCGGTGGGAGATTGTAAATGGCCGGTGGAAGATTGTAAATGGCCGGTGGGAGATTGTCAATGGCCGGTGGGAGATTGTAAATGGCCGGTGGGAGATTGTAAATGCTCCTTGTGAAAAATGGAACTGTTAATGTTTTGTTAATTTAAGAAGAAAAATATAAGTATAATTCGCGCAAGCCAGCGGTCGTTGCGTTGCGCGATGACCCTTGACAATGTCTGGAGAAAACCTGGGAGTTGAAAATTTCCCGGTGGAGATTTAATCCTGGAAAGATTTCAAAGGGCCATAATCAAAGCACTTGTATACAATGGCTGGTGGGAGATTATCAATGACTGATGGGAGATTGTCAATGGCCGATGGGAGATTGTCAATGGCCGGTGGGAGATTGTCAATGTCCGGTGGGAGATTGTCAATGGCCGGTGGGAGAATGTCAATGGCCGGTGGGAGATTGTCAATGGCCGGTGGGAGATTGTCAATGGCCGGTGGGAGATTGTAAATGGCCGGTGGGAGATTGTAAATGTCCGGCGGGAGATTGTAAATGTCCGGTGGGAGATTGTCAATGGCAGGTGGGAGATTGTCAATGGCCGGTGGGAGATTGTCAATGGCCGGTGGGAGATTGTCAATGGCCGGTGGGAGATTGTAAATGGCTGGTGGGAGATTGTCAATGGCCGGTGGGAGATTGTCAATGGCTGGTGGGAGATTGTCAATGGCTGGTGGGAGATTGTCAATGGCCGGTGGGAGATGGTCAATGTCCGGTGGGAGGTTGTCAATGGCCGGTGGGAGATTGTCAATGGCCGGTGGGAGATTGTCAATGGCCGGTGGGAGATTGTCAATGGCTGGTGGGAGATTGTCAATGGCCGATGGGAGATTGTAAATGGCCGGTGGGAGATTGTAAATGGCCGGTGGGAGATTGTAAATGCTCCTTGTGAAAAATGGAACTGTTAATGTTTTGTTAATTTAAGAAAAAAATATAGGTATAATTAATCGCAAGCCAGCGGTCGTTGCGTTGCGCTATAGTAACCTTGGCTGATCGTCTCAGAAAACCTCGGGAGTGATAGTTCGATAAGCACTTACATCTGACAAGTTTTCTAAATGCACATAATCATAACACTTGTATACATTTGCCCTAAACAGGTTGTACTGCGCAAAAGATCCTGGTAAAAACAGTAAAGGTTCTTATATAGCGCAGTGCCCAGTCCTCAAGACTGCTCGAAAGCGCTTTACGCTTTAATTAATTCCCTGGCAAATATGTTCAATAAAACACCATCTTAACCTTTGTGGGGATCATCCAGCCACGCTGCAATTAATGCGCGAAGGCTGCTCGTACAAACACCCACCACTGACTGTTTACAGCCAGTTGCCCGGTCATACAGCTGGCGCCCTTGAGCATTGGAGAATGAAACAAACGTGTCCAGGTTTAACACCGCAGCTCAGTATTCGAAGCCGGGTTCTCTTAGTCGAGAGCCGAAGCTCTACCCCTGAGCCACTGTGCTCTACAGCTCTGCAACGAGGGCACATTTGCAATATCACTCGCCGGCAGTTTCTCCTCGTCCATGAACACTAGCTGTCGCTACATCCGCTCCCGAGCTGGCGACACGCCGCGTCCATCAGCTTACATTAGATTTCGTATCAAACGTCAATTATGCAGGCAGAGAACCGCTGCTTTAAACCGCTAACCGAATCAAGGGAAGCACTCAAGGCGAAACAAAGCCATACTGATTGAAAATGTAATGTTTGCATTTGATCGAGTGACACCCTCAAGGGCTCGCTTGCCCCGTTGCGTGATGGGATTTACATATAATTACACAGTCGTTTAGTGGTTGATTGAGGGATATCAAGTTCACGTTGGAATTGATATTTTACTAGTAGTGTTGTATTATCAGTTATTTAATTATTAACACCAAAACGTGCATGTTCGCTAAGAAGCTAAGAAATAAAAAGTGACATTAATGTGAATGTACTTTAGAACAAAGTTATTGTATAGAAACATGCGATAAGAATGAAGCGAAGTAAAGAAAACGATGTTATATCAGATATATGTGAAAGGGAGCTGGTGCATTGTGGGATATAAACATGGCGGGACCATTTTGTAAATTGATCAGTCCCCACACGGATGAGACCTATTTTGTTCTATTTCGTTCAGTCTCAATTGATTGTGACCTTTATAAGATTGTTCATGGCTGTACAGCCATGAACAATCTTATAAAGGTCACAAGAGTAAAATGTTGTACAAATCTTTATTCTAGGACATGCTATATCGCAGTAGTAATAACAAATATTCATATATCCGACCGTTATCAACATTTCAAGCAAAAGGCAAGACTTGACGCAGGCCACGCGCATAATTTTGATTGTGACGTAAGCACACTGCGACGTCATCAGTTATTAGCCTATTCTTGGCAGATTTATTATCTCTTACAGATGTTCCTTTTTTTGTGATAATCAGTTATTTTATTCATAAAGCTCCTCCAGAAAATGTCCAGTTAAAAATTAGTTTTACGTTTTCGTAATAATGCACATAACCTAAGCAAAAAATCGGTTCCGTCCGTGTGAGGGCGCTGTCAACATACATGTCCCATGAAACCAGCTCTATGATACACTAACTCTGGTTATATGTCATCGGCAAGAAGCGAAGCGCCATCTGAATACTGCAAATACGTCACCTATATGCATATGCACGCTTGGTCAACATTATCCGGCATGACGCTAGCATTTGTGAAAATAGCAAAACACGCAGGTATTTACAATGAGCCCTGACCGGTCCCTTACGCGAAATGCGGACGTTACCTGAGTCAAATTAATAATAATAATTGTATTCGCCAGTCTCGACTATATAAGCCGTGAGAACAGCGCATACAGTAAAACCTGTCTTGGGCGACCTCTGTCATGAACGGCCACTTTCCTGGGCACGGATTGTTTCTGATTAAAACGTACCCACCGTGAACGACTACCTGGCAAACGCGACCAGCGACCACACAAATTGTTCATGCGACTTATGTTTTCACCTGCTAACAGCGACCGGAACTTGCTTCGTTGTTGGTTTCGAGTTCACTAATTACCTGTGTCGTCGATTTAGCCATCACAGCCGGCACCAGTGCCGCTCACATTCAGCAGGCAGCTGAACATCTACGGGCACTGCGCATCTTCGGCTTGTTTACAAATCAGCTTCACTGCTTCAATTTGCCAGGCATGAGAATTGTTTGAGATTGAACAACGCAGTGAAGCAAATTGCTTCAAGCAGACAATTATAGATGCCTTTTCTTAGAAAGTGATAATTTTAGGTCAACAGAGCTCGAAGAATTTTCAGTGGACAGAAATGTAAATCTGATATTAACAATGATGAATATCATACACTATTAACTTGTATCCCAATGCGTTGCACCTTGTCTGATAGGGCCTACATAGTCCTAAATACAAAATGTATTAATAATCATTTATTTTTGTAGTTATACTAGTACAATGCTTGCCTGTCTGCCTGTGTATATTATACGCAATTGCGTGTACACATTCATAATGATGCCCAATCTAATGACCCGTTCGCATCCTAAACATTGCATGTAACACGAGCCACGGTTGGCTGATATAAGTTTATATTATAGGTAACCTGACAGAGATCTAGTGGAGGACATTTGTCGAGCTTAAATTTAGAGTTTTGCAAAACGACCAGCCAGAGTTACTGCTGCGTGTCACTAGCATTATTAGACTCATGGCGCGCGAAACTGCATCTAAACACATATTTCAAATCAAACCGTAATACGTGTATTGTAGCCCTACATGTAACAGTTCCGTCTAAACCATTTCTTACAAATAAAAACGTGATGTATGTATTGTAGGCCTACAATGGGACAGTTCCGTCTAAACAGATATTTCAAATCACAACAGCATCAAGTACAATACGAGCTTTATTTCCTCCGCTAACATATTCATTGTTTTGCTGGAAAACAGTCATTTTAACGTATATCTCTTTCACGCGTTAGCGAAATGACTTTTCTTGTCTGTTCTAGCATTGATTAACCAGACTCAGTGAGGGACAACACTTCTTAGCCCCTCAACTCCACCTGGTATATTTTTGGTCTGCTGATGTTACCACCAGGGCGTCATTACCCCAGAATAGGGTAGAGACGTAGCCTCGGTTACCCAGGCTCCGCGAGATGGCAGCACTTTACACGGATAACATTAGAACCAGTCAAAATGGGCATACGGTCTTCTCGGCGTAGTTCCGCAGCCGACCGACAGTTGGCTAAGCGAGACTAGGTACAGACGCTGATTTACTCAAAGGTCGAATTTGAAATAACAAATTAAATAAGGATACCATTTTATCAGATAATGTTATATTAAAAAACTATTTAAATTAAACTTATATTCACACAAACATAAACCGAAATAAAAATGTACAGTTGTTTATGAAGCAGGAATTTTGGCAGGATTAGTCTCGATTATCCAAGTTCCGTGAGGTGGCAGCACTTTACACAAATAACATTATCCGGTGTAGGTGACCAGACTATAATATTCGCCGAAGTTATGCAGCCGAGCGACAGTCGGCTAAACGAGACTATGTCTGTTCATTAAACAGCCGCACGTCATTTAATCCAGGATAATATTTGTTGTCCGAGTTATATTCTTACTACAGCAGGTGGCGCCAGTGACTAGCCTTCTTGATACCGGCGACACGATCCGCGTACGTGCTCTGGTAGCTACGGCAATACGAATTCGCGCATGTGCAGATGCAGTCCGTGCCATACCTAGACAAAACACACACAATTAAAGGACCTTTATCAAAACGTATCCTCGCAAGCCAGGGGTTGTAGCTACGCTGCTACCCCTGGCCGATCTTCTCCGTAAACTTGGGGATTCATCGGAGTCAAAAACTATGCAATTATAGGCAATTGACTTCGCCAGTCGCTACTGTGTCAGCCGTGGCAACAGTGCAAATACCCGCCCCCGTTTGAAGACTGAGACACGGCTGCTGTGAATCGCAATATAACGACCCATTCACATCCTAAACATGGCACATAACCCGGGCAGCATGTGGCTGAAATCACCGAAAATACTTATAGCAGATGACCGGAGGCAGACCACGCTCCTCGTGGGCGATTTGTTTAATGGCTGACGTTAAAAGAGAGTTTTGAAAGGGATGTGCCGGGGTAGAGAAAGCTGGTACTGACGTAATCTGCTGCAGCGACCCCTGGCGCGCGAGGATGTCAATATCCGGTGGCACCAATACACATTCATAAATGATGTTGTAAACAACACAAATTCATTTACTGACGCAGTCAAGTAACGTCGGTCATAGTGAATGTTTATTGTAAACGCAACCATCATGTTAGATCATTTTCAGATGTATATTATGTTCTGAAAACTCATTGAAGTTAGATGATATTATGTCGCACAACACACTAATGCGTCACTTACTAGATTTGTATCTACTCCTCCGCACACATAGCCGCAAATGCCCTGATTGACGATTTCGCAAATGACCTTGCAAGGCTCTGGTCATCCTGCTGTTACGAATAACCATAACTAATTAATAGTCAAAGTAGGAAATGCAATATATATATATATATATATATATATATATATATATATATATATATATATATATATATATATGCACATACTCACATTCATAAATACACACGCAAACAATAAACAAACAAACAAAAACATACTACATGTATAATACCTACCATGGTGGTCACTTGGGATTATGTTCCTAGCTTTGAACCAGGCCACATCATTATTTACTAGCTTAGATCTAGGGAGGAACAAGCCAAACCTGGGATGCCTCGTCGTCTAACATTCTCGCCACAACTCGGTTTTATCAGACCATGTACGAAACACGACTTCCAGAACCGTCAAACATACGAAACGAAGTCACGGAATTACTAATTGAAATCTCGTTCAGTTAAATGAAATACATTACCGTTTAGTAGCTGACAGTTTAATGGTCGACATCTTACAAAATATATAACAAACAATGCCAGTAACTAACTAGAAAAGCTCGACAACATATGATAAATAAGCATTACTCACCCAATTCGCACACACGTCGTACTTGCAACCACTGTAGAGAGCCTTTGCTCTACCGCGCTGCGAAAAAGAACAACATTTATCAGTTGTTACTTCGACATTTAGGCTTACATAATCCTTACCAATCGGATTTCACATTCATATTCATTCTTATGTTCTTCCAGCCACGTAACACATGTTCTCCCCTTTTCTCCAATTGGTAATTGAAACGTCGGTGTGAGTTTGAACGCCGTAGTTGAAACAAAATGTTACTTAATTAACTTACGAAGACTTGTTGAATATGCTACTCACCATGCGCCTTATGCATTCGGCGAATGGGCCATCTTCCTTCACCAGGATCCCGCATAAACCCTCAGCTATCCCCCCTGTCAATGTAGTACACGACATGTCTCTCTTGTCCATGGCCCTAAGGATGGAAGTACACATCGTGCTGTGTGACATATCACAGTTACCAAAAACCCATATCATTTTCAATTGAATAAACGTATACTCAAAACACCGGCAACTGTGTATGCAAAATAGTTTTGTTTACTATCTTACAAATTATAATTGTTGAAGGGGGAAATATGACGTTATTGACGTTTTTGTAAATTTAAGGCATGCTTAAATTAAGGCAATGGTTAAGGCTTCAATTACAAATTTGATGACTTTGATCATTATTGCAATTTATCTTTTCAAACATAACCATTATTACAGTTTCTTTCATAGCATTTATCCGGTTCTTAAAATTGCTGATACGCTTTAGTTACCCCTTATCAACGGGATTATTCCAACTTCCGGTTAAAATGCACGTTATTCGTCCATACCGACAGTTGGTATGGACGAATAACCGCTGGAGTTTCAGTACCACTGAGAACGCTGGAGGTTCAGCACCACTGAGAAACGCTGGAGTTTCAGTACCACTGAGAACGCTGGAGTACCACTGAGAACCGCTGGAGTTTCAGTACCACTGAGAACCGCTGGAGTTTCAGTACCACTGAGAACCGCTGGAGTTTCAGTACCACTGAGAACCCGGAGTTTCAGTACCACTGAGAAACGCTGGAGGTTCAGCACCACTGAGAAACGCTGGAGTTTCAGTAC
>JAODUO010000628.1:50000-117500 GCA_025642075.2 Ridgeia piscesae
TCCAGAAGAAAAAAAGAAACAAATTACAGTTTCGTAAATTACAGTTATGTGAATGTGTGATGCATAATTAATACACCGCTCCAGCAACGCGTTAATGATCTACGTGTAGTTATAACAGTATTTTTTGTGTTGATGCAGTTGAATTTTCAAATGACGTATACTTGACTGGGCACGGAAAAGAAATTGTAGTATTGACAGAATAATTGTACATTCAGGAACAAATGGGTGAACAATCAGACCGGCATGACATTGTTAAACTTGTGGAAATGTAACGGGTAATTTCTCACATACAAACGGATGATATCACTTATACTATAACTATACAACTGAACTGCATTACGGTTACGTATAAATTAAATATTAAGGTTAGATATTGAGAACACGTAATATCAGATTTAGTATTGAACCCCTGATATTGTAGTGATAGCAAACTTCACTGAGCTTCACGAAACTTTACTTACACGGATCGTAGCAGTCACATGTCTTTTTGTCTCCGCTGTCAGGCTTCCGTATTTGGCCAGGCGGGCACGGATTCGGACATATAAATGTCGGGCGCGTGGGCCCTGGTGACAATGTTAGATCTGCAGTATACATAATACCATTAGTGAATTTTGATTTGATGCAGTAAACGTACAAAAACAAAATGATATTTGATTATGCTAAGTTACGATATTCGATGTATATCATATATAACGTATTTGTAGATACATAATATGTAGGATTTCTTTGTTAAAAGATACATAGAATGAGAAATATTGGATGAGTAACAAGTAGGCAATTTGAATGACTTTGAATACGCTTACATTGTAATACGTCATAATAACTGTCATTAAAACCCAATACATGGTTCATGGACAAATACTTGAAACTGTATCACAAGCAAAATATCTTGGCATAACCATAACTTCAGACATTCGGTGGAATGCCCACAAAAATTACATTTCTTTAAGAGCAAATAGATCAGTAGGCTTCCTCCAAAGAAATCGCAAAGTCTCGTCAATCCAAATAAAAACTCAGGCTTACTTTACCTTTGTCAGACCTATCTTGGAAAACAGCTGTACTGTCTGGGACCCCTACACCGTTACACAGATAAACCAACTAGAAATGATCCAACGCCGTGCAGCTCGATATGTCCTACATCGCCACCACAATACCTCAAGTGTAACCAATATGCTCCAGACATTAGGACGGAGATCCCTATCCGACCGAAGAAATGACGCAAAACTATGCATGATATATAGAATAACAAATGGCTTAGTGGGTATACCAGCAGAAACATATCTCATTCCTGTAAACACAGTTACTAGAAAACAGCATTCCTTGTCTTACCTTATCCCTCACTCCAGATGTAATTACCACTAGTATTTTTTCCCAATACCATTCGACTTTGGAACTCCCTCCCTCAAGATGTTGTAAATCAAAACAGCCTTGATTCCTTTAAGGGCAATATCCAGACTTTGCATTATTCCACTTTTTAGATATAACTAGTTCTTTTGCATGCATTACTGTTTACATGCAGTAATTACTGTTCTCATATATTGCATTGCACCCTAAAAGAAAAAGAAATATTTCTTATTTTCCTGTTCGCCCGCCTGTATCCTCAGCATGTTGAGGCCAGGCGGTATCCGGAAGAAGACAAAGAAGAAGACCTATACAAGAGTCATGACTAGCGGAAAACGACAACTTTTCTCAGTCTTGACTGCACGTTTGTACCGGCATACACAAAGGTAAACGTAGCAGTAACGGAGGACTAGTAATTATTATTATTATTTTAAAATAGTAACTACTATAAACAAACTATCAATTTCATGACATATAATGGGTCAATGGCTCTCAATAAAAACTGTTGTGCAAATTCGTGTTTTGTTCCGTCAGTATGTATATGTTTAGATTTCAGAGTATCGTGTAGTGTATATCAATATTTAGAATAATTTGCCAGTTTAATAAATAAATAGACAGATCCCCATGGATACAGTTAACATAAAATGTCAATTCGTATAACATTAACATATCTTCTACTTATAACAAAATTATATATATATATGTATATATATATATATATATATATACATACACACCTTTATAATATACATAAACATGACATACCTTGGGCACAATCATCATCAGCAGCACAATATCCTCCGCCAGGGCATTGGTTTCTCTGAAATTTTCAAATACAATGTATTTAGCAGTATTGAAATACAATATCTTTGCCGTTTCTATTTCATTATTGAAATAATTGTAACACGTGGTTTAGACATTATGCGTAAAGTATTACCCCGGTACTTTGTTTTGCAGCGTAAATTTTAAACTTTACAATTGGTAGTGAACAAACTATGTCAAACAAGCGGTAACATTTCAGAAAGAAATCATGCAAATCAAATGTAGACGTAGGCAAATATCCCAAGCTTCTGACTAGCGCTCATCAATAGCGATATGTATGTTAATCCGCCAGAAATGTTGGTCTTGCTTTTCTTTACCAGCTGCAACCTATTCACGCCTATGTTGTGGTGCACACCAGCAGTACTCATTACCTGTAATATGCCTGCAATTTATTCATCGTGTCTAATTCCCTAAAGGCCATATTTTGCCCGCCACCAAAATTTTAATGTGTAAAAATATGCCTGAGCATATGTATTATGCAGTATAGCGACAACCCCGAAATCACACGTTTGGTGAAACATTTATAAAATTTGTATTAAACAGGAGACGCCAGTTGTAGAAAAAGTTGCCGACGTTTGCCGGGATTGCCAGTGTTCGCGGCGTTGTTTACACGACGCCGCGCGACTGTGCTGCACGACATTATGCCAAAACTACGACTGACGTCACGCTGAAGCAATAAATCTAAACAGGGCATCCTCGGGAGTTTCCGTAAAATGGCAAATTTAAAGGCTTATGAATATTTTGGCAGTATCATCATTTGAAAGAGCATCAACCATTTGTTATTAAGGGCAAAGTAGATTATTACCAAAGGACATGGCCTTTAACATGTTCGGAGAATAAAAGAACGAATGCATACAAAACATATCCGTGTCTGTACGACTCCGATGAAACGACGTCCTTCCCCAAGTACAAACAGCATCGTCATGATGAACAGTGCGTGATACGTTATCATGTTTGCCCGTCAATATCGTTCTGACCTGGTTAAATTCAGACTCAAAATTTATATTTACAATAAAATCGAACATCGAATTGGATAAATAATAACTGGTGTACCGTCGCATATTGTTTTAGTGTACGTTGTTATTACATCACATGCATCAAAGGAGAAACAAAATTGTTGTGTCTCTGTTATTTATTAAATGCGCAATAACTGTTTGGCTGGATCATCTGTCAGGCATCGTAACACTAATACTATAGGGTCACAGCTCACGGTTATACAAGTAATAGAACCGAGAAGCTAGTGATAAAATACATAATACATTATCACAAGTAATGGATTTTCAGAAAACCTCACAGTCGCAAACAAGGCTTCATAGATTAGCACCGATGTGAACCTATCACGCTTACTAACCTAGTGTGAAATTCTTCAACAGTATTCTCTTGAACGCCCTCAATGGTAGTGCTGCGTTCGTAGCAGAGGACAGCGTCAAGGAACGTTTGCCTTTGTGGTGTCCGGCGCATGTAAAATAAAGGAGTGCAAGTGGGTTGGTCCAAAAAGTGATGCAGTCATAACAACATCACGTGCTACACCAAGCCACACCTCTCGGTACTAGCGTATTCTATAGTGTACGACTATAGCTATTCGTCAACTTGCTGAAATCAAATTGGAGTACAGTATTTCTCTTGTAACTCCCAATATGCCACTTCTCTTAACTTAATACAACTATAATGACATTATGTATTTGTACATTAAAACAACTTGTTGTTGAGAACTAAGCTGATGCTAAGTTAGCGACAGAGTGGGTGTCAAACTAGCTACAGGAACATTACTTGCACTGGCATTTCGCATTAGACGTACAATGTCATGCTGCATCTGATAACATAGACATGTAGCTTCTTAATATAGCAAGAAACACTTTAATAACTGTTTTTTTTGTTATAACAAGGAAGTCCATAATGAATTGTTTCTTGCCTTAACAAAAAAGACTAGCTGTCTGTAAATGTGTTATAACTGACATATTGGCACAACAAGAACTATCGATGACTAGACACTGTCTTCTCGATGTTACGAATTTGACACGATGACATTAATGGCATTCTGTACATGCAGTACGACAAAGAAATCGCATTAAAACACCCAAAGGTGTGCAACTTGACTGCGTTATTGTGTGTTGCCATCAATATACCAAATTGTCTAAACTAATAGGCAAAGACAATTCATACACATGAACTAAGACCAAGACAGTTTTCGCATACAAAGTTCGACAACACAATAGTTACATGTTTTTAATATCATTTATAACTCTGGCTGGTTGTCTGAACCTGTTTTGTGTCGCAATGCGTTTCGGATTTTTTACAGTCCGAAACATGACGGACTTCGTGTCAATGTTCATAAATATATGCCACCCGTTACTGTATCTCCCTTTCCTTTGTACCCTTTGACGATGAATGTGTTTCGAGGTCAGGGTGACGTAAATCAAGACATTGTCCCGTTGAAATTTATGCGGTTTCTTTACATCCATGCCCTGATTCCTGACAAAAGGGTGGCGAGAAAAGGAAATAAACATCGGTGGTCTTTCTCATGGAAGGTGTGTCCGGTGCGCGAAGGTAAATGTAACTCACCGTTGTAAAAGGACCGCCGTCTGCCTGGTACGCCACGGCGTTGTTCATGGACTCTCTTGTATTTACTGATGTCGCGAACCTTTTAAAATACCCTCTTCTGAAAAGCAAAATTTACAAAAAGGTCAACACAATGTTAATCTGTAGAGAATGAACCATTTGTAACTTTCTGTTTCGTAGTAACTACATAACAAACACAACATACAATTATACATATTTGTGATTTATTTATAACGTAAATAATGTGTAGAATTACATGTAAAACGCTATGGATGATCTAGAGAAAGACCGGCGACAGGCGGAGAGACGAACTGGACGAGGCACCGTCTGGCGAAGGAGAGCGCAATGCATACAGATCTGAACGTAGGAGGTATTCGCCGAACCAACGGATAATGCGGTTGCACAATGATGATGAGGAGGACAAAGCATTTCTTAGGGAAATTACATCATTGTTTCCAAATGAATTCCACTATTTTCTACAATGTTGCCCACTTCGATGTCTCCAAAGCACGACCCAAACATGGAACTGCAGAATCTGCCCACTGTACAGCAATCCTAAACCAATGCCATAATTCAGACGAGCATTCCCTCTTCACTCCATCATCGTGAACGGTAACTGGTCGGCAGCGTTACTACGTCGGCGGTGAAATCACAGGAGGCGTCGGTGAAATCCTTGGAAGCCTCGGCGAAATATTTTGGACGCGTCGGCAAAATCTTTGGCCGCGTCGGCGAGATATGTTGGACTCGTCGGCGGCATTTTGGTCGCTTCGGCGGCATAAGGTATAGGTATTAATTGCACATTGCAAAGCCCAAATCAGTGGTAACTACATTTGGCAACTTCAACTAGTAGATGTAGTAATGATTCTTTACATAAGCAAATATAATGGTTGGCCCGACTACACTAATTGTAAACGAGACAAACTTTAATAATACCGTTCACTTAAGTAACATAAAACAAGGCAACATATTTTTTATTATTAAGTTCTAACTTTGTGTAAGCATATTTCCTTAGACTTGGCATGTTCCATTTCTAGCCGCATTTGGGGTTGGCATCCTTTTTTGTATCTTGCGTAATGCGACAATGGCAACCGTAGTATGTGTGTCTTCTTGTACATTTCAGTCGAATTATGTTTCCTTCATTTTAAAGATGGCTTAGTGCGTTTTGCAAATAATTAATTATTGATTTAACTAGATTCCGCCATTACGCCAAGCGGTTGCTAATTGGATTATAGATCCTATCGCGTTTTGGATAACACATTAGTATAATATTACACTATGTCGACGTGAATCTGACCTAAAGGTTGCTATACGAATGGGCGATATTTCAGATTTGACGTTTATCGCGTTTTGCCCGCAAACCTTTCATAATGTTAATACATATAAAGATGAGCCACCCACCCGTGCGTGCGTGCGTGCGTGCGTGCGTGCGTGCGTGCGTGCGTGCGTGCGTGCGTGCGTGTGTGTGTGTCACAAGCTTATTGAAGTAACCAAGAAGTAATTTTAAAACTTCTGCATTATACACGCTATACATAGTTGTCACACTGTCCGGCCGGTTCCCGTGTGTCAATGGTCACGAAAAGTCGGGCTTTTATTGTTTCCTAGTAGAAAACGCTAAAAGCCCGCCCATTCGTGGCCATTTCTCTAGAGCGTGCATTCATCGAAGGCGCTATAATAAATGTTCTTATGCGTATCTGTATGCATAGAAAATCACATGTACATGTTCATTTGTATAATTGATTGGTAAAGTATTAGTTTATTTAGTTGTGATAATGTGTGTCTTGACATTGGACATTAGATGATGTATTTTAAGATGAGTAATTCAAAAAATGAAGGAAGTAGTTTATTAGGTCCCTTTAGTGGACTACGTTTTTCAAATGTATAATTGGACACGGTATAAATGATCAGTATGCAATCTGCTATATATTCCGAGAAGAAAACGCTAAAAGCCCGACCATTCATGACCATTTTCTCCAGAGCCCTCGAGACGATTTCTGAATCTGCCCCTCTATGTGATATTTTGTTTGTCTGTATTAAAGGGTGGGTGTACTTGATTAAATTGTATAGAAGTAAAGACAACATAAAGTACAAACAGTTTATTAACAATATATGTGCAACTACAGGTACAGACACAGCAATTGATATATGTATTTATTTTTAATATCACATTCACATCAGATAAAAATGCAGCATTAACAAAATTTGGAAAAAGTTGAAAACACGTTAGGTAAATATAAAAAAACAGTCACTTTTATAATGATTCGTGTTATTGAACATCCAGCACTAATTATGTCAAATACTAATATTAGTTCAAAAACATTCATTGGGCTTTCACATTATGCCTTTCCCCGAGAAGACATTAGCTATAGCAAACATGTGCATAGTGCTACATGTCATGGGGAAATTGTTCAATATTCTGAAATAATTGTCGTACGAAAACATAATTACGTAACAAATATGTACAGCAGTTTGAGCATGTTGGATGTCGCTTTATAAATAATAAATATTATATTTAAAAAAATCAATAGATGTAAAATTAGTTTTTTTAATATCTTTCATGATTCGTATCTTTACACCTAAAAGTGGCTAAACTGGTCAGGGTCCTTGCCATGTGGCTGAGAGTTACATGTGCAATTGCTATGTTTACTCAACTCTGAAAAGTACCGGCTAGAGATAGTGACAAATACTTTTCTTTTGTGTAATTGGTATTTTCGCATATTAATTTAAGTGTGGCAGAATGTTTCCCACATTAGTAGAGATCTTCGATATAACAGGTCTGAGTAATGTATAACATGTGTGGCATGTACATTTTATAACATGAATACAAAAAATAGTATTACCATGGTACTGACTTTTTGCTAAGTGTGTCTCACATATAAAATATCATACATGTCAGAACCATGTTAATTGTCACATTGTTTCTTGTATCGGCAGATGCTGATGTACAGTAAAATGCCAGGAAGCTGGAATGCAGTATCATCAAAGAGAGTGAACTCACACAATGTCATCGATATCCAGGCTGATGTAGTTCACCAAAGAATGTCGAACCTGTCTTACAGTATCGAGAGAGGTTGACCAAAGGCTCATGCCATATTTACCAGACCATGGCATCCACCGTTCCATCACCGACCGCAAACCTAGCCAGGCGTCACCATATTCGCATGTCAAGCACCCTGTATTCTACATTGGTCTCTAGTCAGTCAGGGTATCTGACCGGCCTGGAAGCCAGTGTACACACCATCAATCCTGGGGAGTCTGTGACGATGCAACACACAGTACAACTGGGATCACTTCACTTGGTCGACATTCGAATAGTTGACATGTAATATGCAGCATCTTGCATGGCTCATGGCTGTATAATCATGTCCGGAAATAACAGCTGTCCAGTATAGCATATTAACTTGTTGAACAAGTGGTAGTAAGCACTGTTCAATTTGCTGTTGACCTGTAAAAGAATAGCATGTATTCAATTTCAGTAAACAAAAAAACATGCATCATGGTAGTGGAGTTGGGAGTAAATAATTATGCAGTGTCCATATAAATAATGTTTCATGTATAAACTACACCATTTCACAAAAAGGTAGCAGCAGCATCTACAGGAACAGAGTGTTTACCAAGGTTGTTCCAGGGGAAGAAGGGGTGGGTTGTGGATATTAGGGGAATAATATTCATTTTCAAGACAGTGATGAATTGTACTGTTTTTAATTTACCAGGTGTTTATTGTCATTACATGAAATTAAAGTTATTATTTTTTATTACAGTGATGCCTGATTTTAGTATTATAGAATTATTTGATTTCTGCCACATAAATCGCATTCATATTTTTTGTTTTGTTTTCAGTATACACATTCTTGTCAGGGTCTGCCATGTAATAACTACTGCATGGTGTACACATATTGTGTTCAGTATGACATTTCTAGCGAACTCGACAAGAATCGTGCAATGTTGTTTGTCATATTGGACTTATCGAGTGCGTTTGACACGACTGACCACGAACATATGCTGACACTATTGCATGACGAATACGGTGTGCGTGAAACGGCGTTATCATGGTTCCGGACGTACTTGGAAGACCGCACCCACTGTGTCCAGTTAGACTCAAAAAAATCCGCGACTATTCCGCTACAGAGTGGTGTGCCGCAGGGCTCGGTCCTTGGGCCTGTCATGTTCACTCTTTATACCACCCCAATGCAGCGGATATTCAAAATACATGACATAAAATACCATAAATATGCAGACGACATTCAATTATATGCGTCGTACAATCCCGCTAGACTAGGCGACCAAGTGGAAACTGCGAGGCGACTCACAGCCTGTATTGGGGAAGTCAGACGATGGTTGGTGTTGCACATGTTGAAATTAGACGATGAAAAAACTAAGATGATGATCTTTACATCAAAACATCATCTGAAGACGTACAGGGAGTTGCTCCTTGACGATATGAGATGATACGGTTTCACCATCAGACCGCGTAAGGAATCTAGGAGTTCACATGGACCAACATCTGTCGATGACAGATCATGTGACTGTTGTGTGTGCCGCATGTAACTACCATATAGACTGTCATCAACACGGCACTACCTAACAACCGAAGCCGCGAAAAATGCAGTTAACGCTCACGTCACCTCTCGCCTGGACTACTGCAACTCCCTGTTACATATAACATACCGTTATCACAGACAGCTCTATTTATAGATTTAAATATATATATATATATATATATATATATATATATATATATATATATATATATATATATATATATATATATATATATATATATATCTTGTTCTAACGGTCTACAATTTTACTATTACATTATTATTTTGATACTTATTGACTGTTCAAACCAATAATTTATCTTGTCCAACATAAATTTTAGTACTGTTATGTCAGTACTGTTACGGTGTTTATTTACGAAATTGCAGAATGTTATTTAGCTGCATACACCAGACGGACGCACTGACGAGAAGGCGGGAACGTAAAAGAGGTGAGAAACGCATGGCGTTCTAATTATTATATTTATAGCGATTATTTGAATACATTGTCGAAAGTTAAGTTTATTCGTGATCAGTCCTGTTACTTAATTAACTCCCTGTCCACAACCCCTCCGACCCACTCTTTTATGCAATCAATAACTTGAATATATCCTATAAAGACCATCACGTGAACGATAACAGGGGTATAGTTTTAGTTAGACGTCGCATTTAGCCCACTGATGTCAATGCTGTTACACGTCATTTATGGTCAGTCCTGTTACACCGAGTACTGATATTTAGATACCCATCATTTGTAGTGGTTACTAAAAGGGGCTCCCTTAGGATTAATATAAGAATAAGATGATACATCATATTCTTGCAGATAATGAGAAAAACAAATGCTGAACGCCAGCGGCTGTACCGGCAGCCACGAGATGCTGATCCATCTAAGGAGAACAGACTTAGAAAACGAAAACTAATTTCTGACCAATCAGATAAACAAAAGATCACACGGGGACAACGGAGGAGTTACCAGCTATGAAGTAGACAAGGACAACAAGAAGTGAGGACAGTTTTGACTGCAAACAGCAAAGCAAGCTGTATCACCAGAAAACAGACGGGAACGTGACAGGAAACAAGTGAGATGGGACCGAGCGAGGTGTTAAAAGGAGCGTAAGAAGGTTAGACTCACACTTGAAAAAAAAAAGAACAGGACATAGAATTACAGGAAAAGATACCAGCGGGCCACCAAATGTCGGGAAGAAAAACGTATTTCGAAAGCTGAATTCTCACCCAAATCGTTTAATTTACCAGAAAGTGTTAGTACTGTATTTGTTTACTTCAGACAGTCCTCATGTGTTAGAATATATGGAAATGATAGAACAATTACATTTGTCAATGATAGCAAATAATATATATATATATAAATGTATATATATATATATATATATATATATATATATATATATATAAATGTATTAAACTTTGATTACTAATTCAGCTAGCAGAAGACAATTTCCCAATGTTTTTATTACTGTTGAATAATAAATTTGTATCGTATAACTATGTTATGTGACTATTATCTATTATTTATCTACATTTTTGTTGTAATAAACAGGCCATCAACGGCAAGTGGTTGGAGTGTAGTACTTCTTTGTTGTGTTGGAATGTGTGTATTGTGCATTTTGTTTGGCAAATAAATACACATTGTTCGTTCAGTTGGTCATATTATTTTATTGTTTGTACATATGCTAACCTAACAAATACAAAATGGCAGTTCTGTTACATGTTAATATTATGTATCAGTGTATGTATCAGTCTTTTTTCTCTCATTTTCATCTCCTGTATATCATTACACTCGCAAAAACATGCAAGACTTATACTATTGTCATTGTTTTACATATATCATCTTGCGACTGTCGATTACTTCATTATCGATAAATTCTATATCGATTACTTACACTATGAATCATAATTATGTTACGCAGTATTCTCGATTTGTGTGCATTTATCTCCAAATATGCATCCACCCACCAGAAAATGTCGCGTAATTTACAAATAATAGAAGTACGAATTTGGTGCCGAAGTTTCAATTAATTTGCTTTGATGGACGTTGCATTATTGAAGAAGAAAACTGTCTTTTGTCCCGTAACAGCACTGACATAATTGTTTTGTCATATCATATTTATTGAATTATTACATATTTATTATTGAATTTTGATCGATGCACATATCATATTTTCATTGAAAAATATCTAGAAGACAATAATAAAATTAACGTGAACTTAACAAATGAAATTTTTTTTCATCAGTTTCATCTCCTGAAATGTACCGAAATTCTGGAATCACCTTTAGACGCAGAATTTTTATTGTTGATGTAGTTAAATAATTCTACGGTCTCTTCTTTTAGCGTCCCAGTTATAATAAACAAATACTATTATGCTGATATTTATTAAAACAGTATTTACTAATTATTTGGTTGTTTGTGGAGCACCGACTGACACAGACTGATCGGCTATGCAAAGATTACGAACTCACTTTGGCGCGAGGCTCATGTTACGGTCACTTCGTAATTAAGATCACCTTAATCTCAAATAAGCCACATAACTGTTTTATACAGTAACGTAAATTAGTTCCACAAATACGATCACTTTACTAGTTAGGTTACATTAGGTTAGTCCGGAGGCGGATGTGCGTGTGCGTGTACGTGCCTGCGTGCGTGTGTGAGCTCACACTCATACTGACAATCGGCCCTTCAACAGCGAGAACTCAGCTTACCAAGTTCTACATGTATTAGCCAAAATTATAAGAGTTCAACAAATACAAAGTTTCGCTTTGATGGTTTTACCTTGTAAATAAAACCGGTAGTTGGCGGAAACAAGAAACATTTTGCTTTGATGTTGAACATTGAAGTTGTACATCAGTGCCCCTTACAATTGTGGATATCGAAATTTTTGGTTTCAGACATAAATTGTCAATTGATAGGCTCCTACATAGACATAACATGGTTTCAACACTCCAAAAATAATTTCAGTTACTTCCCTCTCTAATAAGAGCGCTTTAGTAAGCCATTACAATGTTAACCATCGGCGGAAAACGACGCTCAGTCACGCCGGTCAGTGATCGATCGAGGTCACGTGATGACTCGCTTGCCCGATTCGTGATCAGCAGATTTCGGAGCAAAACAAAACAGTTTAGGAGGCTCCGCGGAGAAGTGTGGGTTTCTCTCAACAACAGTGTCGCTTCTGTGTCGTTCTCGTTCTCGTTCTCGTTCTCGTTCTCGTTCTCGTTCTCGTTCTCGTTCTCGTTCTCGTTCTCGTTCTCGTTCTCGTTCTCGTTCTCGTTCTCGTTCTCGTTCTCGTTCTCGTTCTCGAGGTGGTCTATACCAAAACACATCGTTATCTGAATACTGACTCTAATTGAATATTATCTAACTTAACACTAAACCTAAAACTAACCCTAAACTATCACCTCGTTGTTAAGTGGTATTAACGTGTGTACACGTATGCTCTACGACTACGTATGTTTGCATGTATGCAGCTATAATAATAATACTTTTTATTTAAAACTAGCTTGCCAAAGTTATGCAATCGGTGAGAAAAAAAATTACAAACTTTTAATCTGTTTCCCAAATTCTTCAAGACGCGTTACACAGTTTACGCATGCAAAGCTTCCGGCAATCCCTTCTCGAACATAAAGGTGGATCACATCCCTTTTTGCCTTAGGTCGCAGGTTAGAATTGTTTAGAACGTACTTTTGGCAAGATGTATCAGTACGCGGAGGTTGCTAGCACGAAACGCGCTCCCACGGGAAATTTAGGCGAAGCTACAATATGGGAGTGGCGCCACATGACGGGCTGGGACCACCGCAGAACTTGATTGATCGAGTATTCGCTATTTAAATATACTGTATTATTGGGTGTGCTTTTAAATTGAGTAGTAAAGTTCAAAACAGCCTTAAAATGCACACTTTCTAATATAAGTTATGCTAAACTGCAGTATTCCATAAGTAAGGTCCTCAGTTAATCTAGTTAAACCACCGTGGTTACTACGAAACTGTTACCGTACTGCGCCACCTGGCGAATGAGCTAAAACTACAATCCGGAAGTCTGCGGAAAACGTGGAGTTCGAGCGTATAAAACACCGGTAATTATTCAATTAGCTGGTATCAGTCACCCGTCATATATACAAGATATATCACTTATTAACATTGTCATTTTACTCTCGTATTTTGAGCCGATTCACAACTAATATCACAAATGTCATCTGTTTCGTCGTAGAAAGTCAATGACAGTCAATGGACAATAGCGTCGTAGACAACCAAACCACTGTCGACACGTCAGCAAACGTTATTCGTTGCGTACACCTAGTATCCACAAAATACCAGTTGTGTTCCAGTGCTTCTTTATTCAAACAGGGACTTGGAGCTAGGCGTGTTTATTAAACCAGTGAGAACTCCTAACGGAAGTGCCTAATTAGGTTGTTTGGTTTGTACTATTACTGTATACATTTTCGTAAATTTTAATATTGTAATTAAATGGCTGTTATTAAATTAGCTTGACCAGAAGCCGGCTTTTATAATTACGAATATAATGATAATAATCCATTATTATATCACGTGATAAACTGCCTTGCAAACCAAAGATTGCAGCCATGTAAAAAATGCATGTAAGACACATGCCATGACAAAGATTGACAGAGGGTTTTTACTTAATTTTGTGTGCCAAATATCAACATTATAGACAGTCAATAGTACTTAGACAATACTGACAGTAGTGCCAGTTAAACATATACTATATTATATTATACTATATTATAGGGTGGCAAATTTATCAAATACTATAAATGGTGTACGTAAGTATATGTTTTGATTTTGAAATATATTTCCTTTCAGTCATGAATTTACTGAGCACTGGTCCTTGCCAGATTGTTCCGCTTGCTATTTGCATCACCAGTTTAATATGGAACTACAATCTTGTCAATGCACAAAGAGACAAGACACTAAACTGTGGAGGTAAGATCTCACTCTTAATAGTTGTATACAAGTAGGTGAACTGAGGTGACTTCTTTCAAGCTACATAAAATCTGTAATGTAGCCAATGGAAAAACTACTGTTACATGTTGTTAATGATCATCTGACAGACATGTTCATCCATTAATATATTTTTAAACACTGAAATTTTTTATTGCCTATCTGCTTTGTTTGTGAAATTAACCACATACCATCCAAATGTATATCATTACCCAGGTAGTGGGTTTTCTTCATATTCAATTGCATTTTGAATGTAGGGATCATCTCAGAGTATCAGTGTGCGATATCAGACAGGGTTCAGAGACAGGTTTGTCTGGTATCAATAGTTAGCACTTCAAGCTGATACTGTTATTATTGATATCATCATAACACGTTAATCCCATCGGGGCTGAGCCCAGATGATAGTAACTGTGTCTGATATCAGACATTCATGTTCTCAGATGATCTGTTAGAAAGTGCAATGTTGTGTAGTGTAGTGTAGTGTAGTGTAGTGTAGTGTAGTGTAGTGTAGTGTCAGTGTAGTGCAGTGCAGTGTAGTGCAGTGTAGTGCAGTGCAGTGTAGTGTAGTGTAGTGTGTAGTGTAGTCCATTACATTAATTACCAGAACTGCATTTTTGTGTAATTCATTACCAGAACAAGAAATGATAGACGTTCGTGTGTCTTGAATATTAAATGTTGTAAATGGCCCCTCTGATGTCTTCTTCCTGCAGCATGCACAGCCATGGTGGACGAAGTGGCCTGGGAGATCAGCCAAATTGACCCCAAGAAGACAATTCAGGTGGGAAGTTTCCGCATCGACCCACAAGGCAACCAGAATGTACGAGAGGTGAGTGTTTTTTTCTGACCCGCCTTTCTTTTTCACCCTGTGGTGTGGAATAGTCTCGAATCATACTGCTCTATTCATGATATTGCAGTAGCACAATGACACAGTGGTAGAGGCTGTGGACTCTTGTGCCGTCATGTCAAACCTTGGGCAAGTTTTTCACTTTATATTGCTCCAGTTCACTCAGCTGTAAGCGTGATCGAGTGTCTGGCTATAGAGAGAGGTGGATATTTGTGGGCGAATAGTCATCAGATGCTTCCCATAAAAACGAAAATGGTGTTTGATTGAACAGGTCTGCCAGGGAGTAAAGTGTAAAGCGCTTTGAGCAATCCTGAGGATTGGATACTGAGATATATAATAACTTAACTTTTTTATGTCTTCATATATCCAAACCTTCTGCCAGTCTGTCCAACTATTGGCCTTTCACCCCTCTATGACCTTACCCTTTCAAGATCTCTCTGACACTGTCTCACCATCTGTCGTGTATTACAACATTTTGAACTCGGTATACAACTACAAAAGCTTTATTACTATGTAGCGGTACATTCACGATGGCTGCTCGTAGTTTGTTGCATCCACTGCGCAAGCGCTGCCGACTATCATAATTAACATTAAGGCCAAGGGGCGGGTCTAGTCACGGTGACTACTGCCATATCACTATGCATGTAGGGGGCAGTAATAAGTTTTAACTTTGGATATATGTCATTGGATATATGTCACCATCTTAATTTCCTCCTCTGTTACTACAAGATGCATTGCTGGTTAAAACACAACTTTTTTCAGATTGCTAAATGTTAAAATTTATTCATTTAAAAATAAAATTATTTATGTTCAAACAGATACATGTACGAGTGGGGTAAAGCCTTTTTGTGCATTGAGCTTGAAAGGTATTTATGAAAAACAGTGATTCGTTTTTAAAGCGAGAGATCGCTCTCGTTCCCAAATCGCTCGTGCAAATCACCCAACTAGGGAGCGATTTATTGCTCGCGCTAATTATGATAATCACTCCCATCACCAGACCACGTAAAGCTAATAAAATGACCGATATTGTGAATGAAACTATGTATGTACTGGTATGTACTACCATAGCTGTTTAAAAAAACACAAGATGCTAAGTACCTGCGTAATTAAAAAATCGTTTGCGAAACCAGCCACATGACACATTTATACAGTGGCGCCGCTGCACAGATAACATAGAATGCCACCTGGTGGATAAACCAAAAGTAAAAATCGCTCACCTAAATTATTTTGCATATTTCGTTTGCCTGGTTTTTTCAAATAGTAGCAATGGGTTTTAACTGGTGTTTTAATATAAAAGAAAGTTACTAATTTCTTATCAAGTTTAGTTACTGCAAACTTTTTATTTAAAATATGGTGCTAAAAGCAGGCAAAATCAAGGATTTGATTGGGGTGGATCATGCAATATTCATCATGGGAGGCATGCTCTTAGAAACAGTTTCAAACCATGAAATTCATTATGTTTATTTTTGACAGGTTCCCCTGGCAACTTCCGAGGCACATCTGACGGAACTACTAGAGAACATCTGCGAGAAGATGAACAACTATGCTCGTAGTGTTGACAAAATCTCCGGTCTGACAACCTACATCCGTACGTCCTCAAGGACTGGCAAAGGCATTCGCTTGTCCAATGTACAGATCAGCGGCGACACACACAAGTCTCTCAAGTTTGCGGTGGGTGAAGGGTTACAATTTACAACCAGAAATTATTTTGTTCTAACGCATATCACAAAACCACCTTAAGATCACACAAACATTTTGACCCACATAGTTTTAGTCAAAATGAATGCCAAATGCCTACAGCAGTTGAATAAAATCATGGTATGGATGCACTGTCTATTTTTTAATCGGATATTTGTGGCCAGTCTACCGTATTGTCCCTAATAGACGAGCATTACCTAATAGACGCCTACCCCTTTTTTAGATGTGAAACAATCAATAAACATGTATTTGAGTGATGCAAAAATGCAACAGAATAGACGCTACAATTATTAGCACAGATGGCGGCGAAATTAATGCTATTCGTAAATATTAATTGTGGGAAGGGCAACTGAACCGTTACTAGTGATACTTTCATAAGTAAATATATGGTAAATGTAAATGCTTACCACAAAGAGGGCTTTTATTTTATATTTTATGATACTATCAGAGAGAGGCCGTCATGTGCATCAAACAAATGGCAGATTTGTTTACGTTGGATTAAACGCAGATTGTTCGCGTAAATACGGTGCAGCTTGCCTATTTTATTGCATCAATCAAGACACACAATTATAACAAATTGTGCAAACGAATTTTAGTAGAAACAAAGTTGAGATTGTCATCCGTTTCAAAACTCCATTCCAGACGAATCGCCCGCGGGCACGCAGTGCGACTGGCATCAACCAACTTCGATAACAAGAATAAGAGTAATTGTCATATAAATTCATATTCAAATATAGGTGTTTCAATTAGTAAGCTTTGCTTCTGTCGATAAATCAGACACTTGACAATTTGAATAATTACATCTGTTAAATCATGGTTCTATACAGTTCTAGTCAGGACCACGTTGACATTGTTATCGACATCGATATACGTGTGTCGACACTGATTTGCCGTTTCTGATGCACATGGTCAATGCAGGTTTTACATGCAGTAAATCCACTCTATGTTCACATTACTACATAAATGTTTATTAAACATTATTAAAGCAACTTGAAGAACACATAGATTGTACCGAAAGCATTACCTAGTGTGAAGGTCAGTTGTTGATGCTGTTGTTTGTCTTCAGTGTGAAGGTCTGTTGTTGATGTTGTTGTTTGTCTGCAGTGGGGATGTATGTTATTGATGTTGTTGTTTGTCTGCAGTGTGAAGGTCTGTTGTTGATGCTGTTGTTTGTCTGCAGTATGAAGGTCTATTGTTGATGCTGTTGTTTGTCTGCAGTGTGAATGTTTGTTGTTGATGTTGTTGTTTGTCTGCAGTGTGAAGGTCTGTTGTTGATGTTGTTTGTCTGCAGTGTGAATGTCTGTTGTTGTTTGTCTGCAGTGTGAAGGTCTGTTGTTGATGTTGTTCGTCTGCAGTGTGAATGTCTGTTGTTGATGTTGTTGTTTGTCTGCAGTGTGAAGGTATGTTGTTGGTGCTGTTGTTCGTCCTCAGTGTGAAGGTCTGTTGTTGATGTGGTTGTTTGTCTGCAGTGTGAAGGTCTGTTGTTGATGCTGTTGTTTGTCTGCAATATGAAGGTCTATTGTTGATGTTGTTGTTTGTCTGCAGTGTGAAGGTCTGTTGTTGATGTTGTTGTTTGTCTGCAGTGTGAAGGTCTGTTGTTGATGCTGTTGTTTGTCTGCATTGTGAAGGTCTGTTGTTGATGTTGTTTGTCAGCAGTGTGAATGTCTGTTGTTGATGCTGTTGTTTGTCTGCAGTGTGGATGTATGTTGTTGACGCTGTTGTTTGCCAGCAGTGTGAAGGTTTGTTGTTGATGCTGTTGTTTGTCTGCAGTGTGAAGGTATGTTGTTGATGTTGTTGTTTATCTACAGTGTGAAGGTATGTTGTTGATGCTGTTGTTTGTCTGCAGTGTGAAAGTCTGTTGTTGATGTTGTTGTTTATCTGCAGTGTGAAGGTATGTTGTTGATGCTGTTATTTGTCTGCAGTGTGGATGTCTGTTGTTGACGCTCTTGTTTGTCTGCAGTGTGAATGTCTGTTGTTGATGTTGTTGTTTGTCTGCAGTGTGAAGGTATGTTGTTGGTGCTGTTGTTCGTCCTCAGTGTGAAGGTCTGTTGTTGATGTGGTTGTTTGTCTGCAGTATGAAGGTCTGTTGTTGATGCTGTTGTTTGTCTGCAATATGAAGGTCTATTGTTGATGTTGTTGTTTGTCTGCAGTATGAAGGTCTGTTGTTGATGTTGTTGTTTGTCTGCAGTGTGAAGGTCTGTTGTTGATGCTGTTGTTTGTCTGCATTGTGAAGGTCTGTTGTTGATGTTGTTTGTCAGCAGTGTGAATGTCTGTTGTTGATGCTGTTGTTTGTCTGCAGTGTGGATGTATGTTGTTGACGCTGTTGTTTGCCAGCAGTGTGAAGGTTTGTTGTTGATGCTGTTGTTTGTCTGCAGTGTGAAGGTATGTTGTTGATGTTGTTGTTTATCTACAGTGTGAAGGTATGTTGTTGATGCTGTTGTTTGTCTGCAGTGTGAAAGTCTGTTGTCGATGTTGTTGTTTATCTGCAGTGTGAAGGTATGTTGTTGATGCTGTTATTTGTCTGCAGTGTGGATGTCTGTTGTTGACGCTCTTGTTTGTCTGCAGTGTGAAGGTTTGTTGTTGATGTTGTTGTTTGTCTGCAGTGTGGATGTCTGTTGTTGACGCTCTTGTTTGTCTGCAGTGTGAAGGTTTGTTGTTGATGTTGTTGTTTGTCTGCAGTGTGGATGTCTGTTGTTGACGCTCTTGTTTGTCTGCAGTGTGAAGGTTTGTTGTTGATGTTGTTGTTTGTCTGCAGTGTGAAGGTTTGATGGAGGAACATGAAGAAGACATCATTGCGCTACTGAGGAAGAGTGAGTCAGACCTCCTCACAAAGATCTGTGTCGACATGGCTGGTCAGTCTCACCTTATGCACTAGTTCTGTTGTATCCCATATCAGTGTTAACCCATAGTCACAGCCTGTGGAAATCCATGTTTGTCTTTGAAGCAAACATAGGTTTTAATGTTTTGGAAATCATACTCAAAGTTGGCATGTGCGTCAACCTTCAGTGACTTAAGTTCTTGTCCTAGATTTCATTGTTTTTCATGTACAGTAAGGGTGGACAAAATCAATTTGTATTTGAAATGTTTATGTCGTTTTCTGCAATTCAGAATTGGACAAACTCATGCCTATAAACATATACCTTTCAAAATATTTCCTTTATGTCCAACAACTTGATCGCAGTAAAATTTTGACTGTCAACTTAGCTTTTAATATTACATATATGAAAGGTAAAGTTTTAAATTTAGCGCTTAAAGCCCCAAATCCCACTGTTCATGTCAATTGATATGCCCCGAATTTTTATTTAATTCAAAGCCACTGAATATTCATATTCAATTTGATATCTGAATGCAATTCCATATTCATCCAAATCTTAACCATTGTGGACCTTGTCTGTTAAGGTCAACATTGATACATGAGAAATAGTCAGGTGACCATTATAGAGGCCTTCTTTTTCTGTGTGTGACTATTATAAAAAAAAACAGTACTTAATTGTGATATGGCTATATTACAGAGATGACCACAAAGCATCTGTAATAGGGATGTAAATAAATTCATTATCCATGCTCCTGTAACCAAATTGTTAACTGATTCCAAAATCACATAGATCGTGGGGCATAGTAAAATTAAAATAAAATAATCACATATATGAAATATGCCATACATAGACTTGTTTGAAAGAATAATAGAAGATAATAGAAGCTTGATGTGATTGTTCCAGAGGTGTGCACTGCTGAGAACATAACAGCTCAGCTGGCTGCAACGATGGCATCAGAAGAAGAGGCAGAGGCTGAACCAGATGATGACAAAGATAAAGAGGATAGTGAAAGTGAAACTACTGAAGAAAAGGTTGAAGAGTCAGAGAGTAGTGATGAAAATACAGAAAAAACAAACACAGATTCGGCAAGTGAAAATGACGAGAGGACAGATTCAGCTGATAAGGAGGAGCTGTGACAAGGTTGTAGAAAGAGCAGAATTGCTTTGAACCAAATATGCAGGTTGTAAAATTAATTTTCTGGCTTTGGTTTAGTTAACAGAAAGCTAAAAAAATTACAGACATTAACAGAGCATTATTTTATAAATAATGACTGTTGTCAAGACAATATGTTATAACTTAATAAGAAACCTGACATTCCACAGATTCAAAGTAAACTTTTATGTATCTTGTATCTTTAATTGCATAACAAATACCAAAGCTGTCAACTGTTTGGCAAAGATATGCATTTGCAAGTGCCTATGTAGCACTAAAACTTAGCAAGGGTAGATATTTCGTGAACTGTATCCATTGATATTAATTCTAGGACATGGGTACCCTTCAGTGTATAAATCTATCCAACATGCATTAAACTGTTGTTCACAGCAGTAAACTCCAAATGGCAAATCAACAAGGAAGCCAGTGGATTAGTGGGGTTCAAATAATCGTTTATGTTTTCCCTTTGTTATTATGTCTCTGTCGGCTGCACTTTCACATAACTCAAACATTATCAGGCACTCATTTGTTGAATTTATGTATGTATCCTGTGAAAATTAGTACTTGTATACTAAAACTACATTGTGCTGTCTACAATACTTACTTTAGTGTGAAGAATATATTTTTATCACTATCTTTAAATCAGGTAAAAGTTATGTAAACTGCTTTTGTATTAACTTATTAATGCACTTTGTTTACTGCCGTAAGTTATACGTCCACATGAAGTAGGTACATAACACAAAGATTATTTTTAGGATTTGAAATGCCACTTTTCTTTCAGGTATTGGTTTTTGATGCAGATATTTGTTAGCTGTCAATATATTGATGGTGGTTTTGCCATGGTTCGATACTTTACTGTTGTAATAAAATATTGATCGTAAGATTGTTGCATAATTTTCTTGACAAACTATTTGATACGCAAAGGTTGTGTTTACTTGTTATGTTGATGGGAAATCATCTTATCTGTGTTGACTGCGGACACTTATAGTTAGTATGATTGACATGAGTGACAAGGATGGGGCAAGTGCAGAGAGTGATGGCAAACAGAATTGCAACTGTGCACCCAACTTTGCAGAGCTCCAGTGTTATGGAGGTATCTAAACACTGCTACTGTCAGGCTGCCTAAGATGGCACAATAATTTTAGATAGACTCAAACTAGCAGGTTTGAGTGTGAAAGAGACGTATAATTTGTGATCTTTCATTGGTACCAGAGTGGTGATGATCGGTCATGATTAGGTTAAATGAAAGTGGAACACTACGCTGTTCACTTGGTTTGAGATAAGTGACAGTTTAACGAGAATGTCATGAACCTACATTGCACTTACACCCAACATTTTCATACAAATTGAACCTTTAAGTTCTGCCGGATTCAGTTGATATGGGGACATTTATTTGCATGACGTCATATTCATGAGTTCATAAGATCTATGTTGTGTTGGAATTCCCGGGGTAAATTAGAGGCTAGATGATTATTTATGTTAATTAACCATACAGTTATTACATACTGTGGTCTGAAATGAAACTTAACTGGACCAAGATATTACATCCCATTCCTACCCCTGGCCACTGTGTCGGACCGTCAGAGCCAGTGTTGAAAGAACACACAAACAACAGTATAATATACAATACTATATATTATATAGTATTGTAATCACAATAATCTACTCTTGAAAAACCCATACATAGTGTTGGTATATACATGAAAGTTGCACACGAGATACATAGGTAACAACTACCGTGAAACGTCTCATGTGCCGTATTCCACACTAAACAGCCGTGCGTGCCTATAGAATTCACCAGCTTAAATGTCGCGACATGTTCGTTCCTTGCTCTACACGACAATGTTGATGGCCCACTCATTTAAGTGAATAAATAACGAAGTCCTGTCGTGACGTTTATGATTTGTCTCTGTCGGCTGTAAACCATCTTTGTTCAGAGATTCTATACACCGAAAGACGTCCCTCTGAGTTACGCGAAAAGACACTTGTTCTACGTTACAAGACATACACACTCTTGTGGCAGGGATGTCTTGTTTGTCGTCTAATACTTTCACGTTCGGCAGAGACGCACTGTACCTGCTCGTGATTTACAACCACCCGCTGTTTCATTACCAATGCTGTGCTTACAACAGATAGATATAACAGCGGGCATTATATCGTTTCATTTCATCCTACGATCATCAAGGCTTACTGTTATGTTTCCATGCCGAACCCTCGCCAGCGGAATAGAACTAGACCCTGCAGGAAATAAGGTGTTTCGTTTGACAAACCGTAAAACTGGATTACACTGACAGCTTGGGCACGCACACATCTCGTGGTGTTGGACATTGGACTGCTGCGGGCACTGGACAGGGTATTCAACACCGATGTTGCAGTTCGACTTCCTGGTCGACGTCGTTGAGCCACGCGTACACCTTCTGCCGAGGGAACGTCTGGCAGAACGGACACACCATCGCCGTCTTCTTCGGCTCTTCCGGGCACCCAAATATTTTGATCACTCCCGATATCTGAAATAGATGGAGACGATGTTAAATAGGAGGTTCTATTGATTCGGACCTGCTGACAGACCAGCTGTGGTATCCGGCGGGGTTAAGCTCTAACCGCGTAGTCAAACGAAAGATGCTCTGCTCGGGAGTTACCCCGGCATGCATATGGCCTAGAGACGATGGTACTGGCGGAGAACAAAAGGTGTGCAGGTTTGTGGAAACGATTGTGTACGAAGAATTGCAGGAGTGAAAAGAATCGATAAGCAATGAATGGAAGCATTGGTGGTGGTGGTTGTAGCAAAGGAAAGCTTTAAGAATGCGACGATGTAGAGAGCATGGAAGGTGTACGAGTGGCAGAGAGCAGATGCCTAGAGTGCGGGAGAGACTGCGCTAGGAGGACAGCGCGACGACTTGCGTGAAAGAGTGGTACAGGAATGGAGAACAAGAGCAACAGCTACGGGGAATTGTAGATAGAGATAGTAGTGTAACAAGAGTAGAGCACAGAAAAGGAAACGTAGACAGCACAACCCCCTGACGTTATGGGGGAACAGGAGAATAACGGAGGTCTTAGACGGTGTCTATCTGTCAGTAGGCCCTACCTGCAGATATCGATTAAAGCTCTTTTCACCGCAGGTTTGAAAATTTAAATAAATAAATACTCTAACTTCAATAGCGTTACATATTTTATGGAAATCGTTTACGGTAAAAGTCGAACATGCAGATGAATAGAAAACACACACGCGTGAGATACGGTTTAAGCTGCGGTCTGCTTGTAGCCAGTTGTGATGTGATATTCGTGGGGTTGTAATCACTGCGATCTGGCTTGCGCGACATGATTACACAATGAACCCAGCCGGCATACGCAGACATCTTACCTTACGGACGCTCAGCAGCTTCGAGATGGTCTTGGGCCGACCGACCTTCTGGCAGTTGCACATGTTGTAGAGGTAGTGGCACGGCCGGTACCTGTGCTCCGTCTCTTCCTCCTGCTCTGTGCCGTCGGCCACCGACGAGGTGTCCGTGTCCCGCGGCGTTGGTCTCCTCTTGGGCACGCGCAGGTCGGCCGGGTCCGGCTTGGGTATGAGGAGCTTCATACTGCCCAGACGCCGGACGTAGTTCGACACGAGAGGCGGCGCGCGCGCCGACTTGGCCCCGAAACTCGGCACGTTCAACTGCGACTGCGCACCTGAGGCGTCCGTGACGGCGCCGGTCGAGGCCACCTCGACCGGGTCGACGGTGGCGGTGATGGCGCCCGGAAGTGGCGTCGGGTCGGGCGATTGCTTGTCCGGTTTGTCGTCGGAGAAGAGCGACACCGACGACTTGTTCGACCAGTGGGCGGAGCTGGGTCGTGACGCTGATATCGTGTTGGACGGACTCGCCAGGCGGGCCGAGGAGGACGCACCGCGAGGTGAACTCCGCGCCGACGGCGGCCTCGTGATGACCGCCGCGGCGGAAGTGACGTCACGCGGCGTCCGATGAGACGCCGGACGTTGGATGTGCACGGGCGCCGCATCCTTCAACAGCGCCGCCTTGTCCCCGTCCTTCCCTTTGCCCTTGCCTTTCTTCTCCTTTTTTTGTGTCTTCGCTGACTTCAGGCGTTGCCGCTTGTCGTGTTGTTCCTGCTTGCGCACGGCCTTGCGTCGCTCCCACTCCTGCACCGCCAGACTGCTGCCGTCCTTCGGCTCAGTCATCGAGCTCCGGGCGCTCTTCGGTGTTCCCGGTCTGCTGCTTCGCGGGGACTTGTTCTTCCCCTTGGCGTCTTTTTCTTTCTCCTTCCCCTTCGCTGGGTCCTTCACCTTCGAGACGCTGCGCACAGAGATCATCTGCTTCCAGAAGCTCACCTGCAGGCGAACGACGATTAACTGAGGTGCTAAGGAAAGTCGTTGATTATATGTATTGCTACAGACCCGTATAGCGTGATTTAGTTCTATTGGATGGTGCGTTTTTTCGGCGCACATTTCAAACAAACATTCATCACTTCAGGATGGGAGCACCGGCAGCACACAATACTGTTAGTAATGTTCAGTCAATAAGCAAGCGCACAATGCATTTGGAAGTCTTTGTCGTTAATGTCGTTATATTCAACCTGTTGATAAGACGATCTGTCTGTGCAAACTCCACTGCCATCAGTTACAGAATACATAGCAGCACAGGGCAACACCTACTTGTTAGTAATTAGTGCCAGGAAGGGGAAAGGAACGTTCAAGTCTTGGTTTACGTCCAGTATCGTCAAGTACACTTTGTAGCCAATAGTAAACCGTTCGGTTTGTGATATATACAAAGTGCGCTATGCGCTGCAACGTGAGAACAATGCTTGCTGACAGTCGGTAGTCCAACACCTGTGTACTGGACTTGACACGTGTTAGTTCTATATCTGTGTGATGGACTTGACACGATTAGTTTTATACTTGTGTGTTGGACTCGACACTCGGTAGACCAACACCTGTGTTGGACTTGACACGCGTTATCAACAACCATCAGTTATAATGCCTGTGGGTTAGACCCAATACTCGTTAGTTCTACACATGTGTGTATTGGGCTTGACACGCCTTCGTAAAGTGCTATACCTGTGTGTTGGACTTGAGCTTCTGTCTCGCCTTCTCCACCTCCGTCGGCGCCGGTTCCTTGGGTGCCGATGTGTCTCTGTGCTTACTCCGGTGTTGACGCCTGCGAAACTTCTTCTGTGGCGTCAGCGACGGCTTGCTCGCTACCAGCTCCTGCCGCTCGAGGGCGCGGTAGGCGAGTGACAACCGGAAACTGAATTCAAAGTAGCGTACGTCACACACAGGAAAGCAAATGCCTGCAAAAAACAAAATGAAAAAGGGAACACTGAAAATTGATCGACGGTGGGAAGAGAGCTATCAAAGGATGGGGTTGAACAAGCGATAGAGGGAGGCAGTTGCGGAAGATCATGATAGATGGATGTTTATTTTCATGAAGACGGAACGGAGCAAACCTCGAGGAGGGAGAAGAAAGACCAGGACGTTGGACACGAAACGTCTCTAGAAGTATACAATTCTTTATGGTAATGCCATATGTACGTACCTGATGAGGAAACCTTCTTTCTCGAGCTTCGGGCGCGCGGCCTTCTTCTCGGCGTCGGCTACCGCCTCTTCCACGGTCGACGCCATCGACGGTTGTCCTTTCTTCTTCTTCTTCTTCTTGTTCAGCCCATACTTCTCCCGCAACAACTCCCAGTCAGACTGTCGCCGATCTACAACGACGCAACGTGTGTCCCCAGTGTTGCCTGTGCAAAGATTCAACAAGCAGAACCGGAAGTGTGGTGTGCGCGCGCGCGTGTATGCGTGTGTGTGTGTGTGTGTGTGTGTGTGTGTGTGTGTGTGTGTGTGTGTGTGTGTGTGTGTTTGTTTGTTCGTTTGTTTGTTTTTTCGTTCGTTCGTTCGTTCGTTCGTTCGTTCGTTCGTTCGTTCGTTCGTTCGTTCGTTCGTTCGTTCGTTCGTTCGTTCGTTCGTTCGTTCGTTCGTTCGTTCGTTCGTTCGTTCGTTCGTTCGTTCGTTCGTTCGTCCGTCCGTCCGTCCGTCCGTCCGTCCGTCCGTCCGTCCGTCCGTCCGTCCGTCCGTCCGTCCGTCCGTTCGTTCGTTCGTTCGTTCGTTCGTTCGTTCGTTCGTTCGTTCGTTCGTTCGTTCGTTCGTTCGTTCGTTCGTTCGTTCGTTCGTTCGTTCGTTCGTTCGTTCGTTCGTTCGTTCGTTCGTTCGTTCGTTCGTTCGTTCGTTCGTTCATGTTCATGTTTTGTTTGTTTGTTTGTTTACGTTTGAGAAGAGGTTAGTAATGCAAGGCGAGTGGAAGAAGGATGTGTTGACCTGGAGAAGACCTGCATCTGACAGTGAGAAGGAGATGGTACCGGGAACAGTGAGCTGGTTGGGAGTGGCAGCAGCAGAATACGGGAACGTAGAAGCAATGCATGAGAGAACACACCGAAGACTGTTGGGATGTTGTAAGAGTGACCAGCTCCCATCGGTGAGAGGTTAAGGAAATACCAGTGGCTCTCGGCTATTATGGACAGATCGTTTGCGTACGCTCTGTCCATAATAGCCGAGAACAAAAACAAACTGGCAGAAGAGTTACATGAGTGGAGGGGGTACAACAAGATTGGACTGAGAAAGATCCTTGAGAAAACAGAAGTGCCGAGGGTTTGACAGCGGGGTGAGAAGGTGGACGACAGGTTAGGTGGGAAGGAAGTCAAGTAACTAGACGGTTATGTGACCGTTGGAGGACTGGTGACTGAAGGTTCTCATACACAGTTACATGTGCGACGTCAGACACAAGCGGGAGCAAATGTTGCGGAAAAACAGATTCCTTGTAGCCTTTTTTTCAATCACAAGCTACAACGTTAAATTGCAATTTTAACTACTATTTTTGTTAGCATTTAGTCAAATGGAAAACGTTACAAACCTGGCCATGAATGTTAATAAAGTCTACTATTACTCGACCACTTACAAAGCAATGCTGACGACAGCACTCCCTAACAATGTTACAAGCTGTCTGCACGTGGACACGACAGACCCTAACGTCGGTGTCATAACATTTACTAACAAGGCCAATGTTCTAATGAGTTTTGATTAAAAGCTTATATTGGCTGAGAACTTAATTAGCACACACGACCACCGGTCTTAATTTGTTGTCTCGCTGTTATACAGCCCATGCTCATTTTCGCAGATTATATCTGACGAGTAATGTTCAGGCGCACAGGGCGACAAAGAGAACAACTGTAGCATTCTTCGAGACCGCAATCAACGGCGGAGTTCAACGTTGCAATCCGGCGCACGCACTTAATAATACCGTGTTATTAAGTATGAACTGGTTGACAGACATAATCGTTCTGGAGTTTGTGGGCGAATGTCAAACGTTCGCAGTCACGCTCTGGATATGTTCACACATATTTATATGTTCACACACGACACACACACACACACACACACACACACACACACACACACACACACACACACACACCACCACCACCACGCACGCACGCACGCACGCACACACACACACACACACACACACACACACACACACACACAACAACAACAACAACAACAACAATAACAACAACAACCACAAACATAATATTAGATAACTTTATACATCTATTGAGACTTCTCTGCTAATTTCTTTGTCAGTGAGAACATACAAGAGAGTCTCGGAGAATAAGCTGAAACGTCTTGTACGACTAATACACGTAAGTCTGTTCTCACCTGTGGTTTCCCGAGGTGTAGACGCCAGCATGCTGTCGTGTGCACCGCCTGAGTCTCTACTCTAATGTCTCAGTCTCGTAGATGCAGTCTCTACTTTGCGGTAGGCGGTCAGGTCTCTGGCGTGACATCGTATAAGTGACGGTCTCAACAGCTGTCCGACGGTACCGGTATCTTCCCTGTGTCTTCCCTGTCCGTCAATGATAATTAACCCCGGTACGTTGGGTCGGCTTCTTCTTGCTCGCTAACGAAGACGGAGCGCCATGTTCTGCAACAAGTGTGCAGAAAGGGTTAGAGAATGGAATAGCACGTTTTATAACATATCCATGACGCCTATTAATACATGTTTTCATGCCACATTTAAACGTCATAATTGTTCCCCAAACGTGCTAGTCGATCATGACTGCCAGCGAATAGACGTTGCGAATTGTATAGATATATTTCAGAGAGTAGTAGACTTTAAACACATTTTGTCAACTGCACTTCTTCTTAGCTTAATCCTCTGTGATCCTCCAGCACAGAGCAGCACCAGGATTATGCCTGTTGTCGTATGACTAGCTCTGTCCACCCAAGAATACAATAAGATATACTGCATAGTATATAACATACATACAAGATATATTCCATTTACATTTTCTCAACAAATTACAATAAGTCACAACATAGTGAAGAGTACGTTTGTTGAAATACAATGTAACACACACAAACATAAACACACACATAGAAATATACACACGCACACACAGACACATATACACATACAAACACAGACAGACACACCCATACATAAACATACACACACACACACACACACACACACACACACACACACACACACACACACACACACACACACACACACACACACACATACACACACATACACTACATACATACATACATACATACATACATACATACATACATACATACATACATACATACATACATACATACATACATACATACATACATACATACATACATACATACATACATACATACATACACACACTTACAAACACTTACAAACAAATACACACACGCACACACTGACACACATTTATACAGACACACAAACAAACGTACATTCATACATCCACAGACACACACGCACGCACACATAGACACACACACACACACACACACACACACACACACACACACACACACACACACACACACACACACACACACACACAAAAACACAAAAACAAAAACAAAAGACACACACACACACACACCACACACACACACACCTACCTCAAAACACACACACACAACACACACACACACACACACACAACAACACACACACACACACACACACACACACACACACACACACACACACACACACACACACAACACACACACACACACACACACACACACACACACACACACACACACACACACACACACACACACACACAACACCTTTCTTTGTATTATCCACTAAGAATTAACTTTCATCCTCCCCATTTGAGGTTTGTCAAAAACCATCTCCAATTTAATCCAGTCCCGCGGCTCGCCAAAACCTCACAGTAGAAGTGTATATAAATGTTTTGTGTACCCCAGTTTCTGTGCTAGATTGACGTATCTGTCTTACATCTAATCTTACAGTAATTATTGCCTGAGCTCTCTCGTACAAACATTTCCACACCACAATTGTTTCTCGGGCATTACATTCTTGTTACTGTTGTCACCAATAAATATACCATCGTTACGTAGTCAGAAGACGCCCGCCTCGAGGCCTGCAACCCATTACAGTTCGTGTGGTGACCTGCTACTCAACCTTCTACTCATAGTGACAACGGTCGAATTTGTCTGAAGTTGTTTGAAAGTCGATGGAGTTAACACATTACTTATCGCTGATGATAAGATTGTGCAAATATAAATTCAAAATCTTGTATATATATATATATATATATATATATATATATATATATATATATATATATATATATATATAGGCATAGCAGGTATTAGAGTACCTGGTTCCAATAATCAAGATAACATTAAACGAGTATTTTAGCAGAGCCATTGCTGGGTACATACTATATACAGTACTTCACAACTCTCCTCGGGAAATTCAGGACTCAGTTTATACCAACTTCAGCTGGAGCGGTTTCCTATCATACCACTCTTGTTAAACTACACCGCAAAACAGTTCAACCAGAGCGACAACACAACACACGTATCCATACGTATCCTACGTTAAATATCGACGTTTCTATGACACAATCAACAACACTAATTACATGCCCCGCTTGCGAAGGTTTTACTCCCTCGCTCCTACTTACAATTCGCCCGGGAAGCTCCATGGAGGTCTCGGCGTCTAGCCAACGAAGAACTGGCCGAAGTCTCGCTCTCTGGGGATAGTTGCTAACTTGCTGCGTATATCAACAACACAACGCACCCGAAGAAATACACCTTTGTCTATCGTCTCTCACTCGAGTCAGTCAATGCAACGCTTGTAAAGCGCAGTCGCTAAGGTCTGCAGCGGCGGCGTGCAGATTATCGGAGCTCTATAATGGACGAGTGGTATCACCTGTAATAGAAGTAACAACTTACGCCCAATCAATAGATCGGCTAAGCCGCGAAAGACGTCCAGTGACTCAGGTGTGAAATGCATGCGACTGCTCATTGTTGAGTGCTACAACTATTTTGCCTAATAAATGGTTTAAATAAATAATAACCCAAACAACAAGCCACGGGGAAGCCGCGCACAAGCATGAAATGTTGTGTAATCATCGTATAAAATAAACAGCCTGCTAAATAGGAAATTACTTACTTTACTTCTGGGTTCTGGAATAGGTGTTGCACCGTGCGTGGGTGGCCCTGGGATCTATGGAAATGACCCGGTTCTGCACTAGACAAATCCAAATAGGCATACGAAAACCACACAGACAGAACTGCGAAATATAAATAGTCTTTTAGGAAAGCACATAGCATCATCATCATCATCATCATCATCATCATCATCATCATCATCATCATCATCATCATCATCATCATCATCATCATCATCATCATCATCATCATCATCATCATCATCATCATCATCATCATCATCATGTGCGTGCAGCCATGGTATCTCGTGGTTGGGCGAAGGCCTCAGCATGCTGCTTCCACGTCTCGCCGGGCTTCCTCTAGCTACTGTACCAGCATATGCCCAGGCAATAGTTTGAAGAAAGAAACCACACGGGCTTGAATAGGGTAACCTATTGCAATTTTCCCATTTAAAATAGATCGCTATTCGTTCGTCCGTTGTGTGTGTGTGTGTGTGTGTGTGTGTGTGTGTGTGTGTGTGTGTGTGTGTGTGTGTGTGTGTGTGTGTGTGTGTGTGTGTGTGTGTGTGTGTGTGTGTGTGTGTGTGTGTGTGTGTGTGTGTGTGTGTGGGTGTGTGTGTGGGGTGCGTGCGTGCGTGCGTGGTGCGTGCGTGCGTGCGTGCGTGCGTGCGTGCGTGCGTGCGTGCGTGCGTGCGTGCGTGCGTGCGTGCGTGCATGCTTGCTCTCGCTTGTGCGCAAGAAACGGTGGCGCCCCATCGTGGAGACAGAATAACTTTAATTGTATACCCACCGCGAGGTGACAGCACTTTATCCATAACCATAACCATAACCATAATATTTATTGACCCCAAGTAGGTATAGAATTTGTTGAAAGTACATCAATTTCGTTAGTACATTTATACCAGCATACATACACACATATTATATCATGTTCACATACTATTATAAGTCTATACGTTAAGGCTTACAATACATACAAATGTGTGTACTTATAGTAATTTTGATTGTACCAAAATAAAAACCCGCAATCATATAACATTTACTAACTGGGATCGGTAGCTCCTATTAAGACAATAATGTCGCTGTCACAGGAGCCACCATAATTTCATGGAATAAAGTAGTATGGTCCTTAGTATACAAGATGTCTAACTCAAATGTTTATTTGGAAGTGTTAGGTTTAAGTAAGAAAGTGTGATGTGGTGTGGAAATGGGCTAATGAACATTAACATATACTGTATTTATTAATTTAGCTGACATATGTAACAATGTGATAGAGTACATATATCACTGTAGTTATTTAGCAAACATGTTTTTATATAAATTATAAAGCCATGCAAGCTGTGAGTGTATATTTTGTTTTTAATTGCATCAGGAGTCTCATTTATAGTATTTGGGAGGCTGTGTCTGAGACATTTCATTGCAAATTCATGCTTAGCTCTAAAAGTATGTATATTATCTTTTGCGCGAGTATTATAATTGTGTATATTAATACTTGGTATAATTTGCCAGTTTAGTAAATACGAAGGTAATTGTTTATGAATATATTTAAAATAAAATTTTAATTCTTGTAACTTTAACATATCTTCTATTTTCAGTAGTTTAAGATTTTTGAAAAGTGGTTCTGTATGTGAATTATATGTATTTAAGGTTATTATTCGCATAACTTTTTTTGGATGCTTGTAATTCTATTTCTTTGATATCCCCAAATCATAATACAATAATTTATATGTGATAATATTAAGGTGTTATATAATAACACTTTTATGTCTAATGGTAATACATATTTTAATCGGTTTAATACGCCAATTGTTTTTGAACACTTATTTGATATTTTCTCCGTGTGTTTTCTCCAATTTAGATTAGTGTCTAAAGTCAATCCTAGAAAATTAAATTCATCTACTCTTTCAATATATGCATCATCTATTTTAAGTGTAAGTGCTTGTATACGTTTATTAGGCATATGGAAAACCATATATTTAGTTTTGCTTTTATTTAATAATAATTTATTAATATTTAGCCATTCATTAATTTTACAAAGTTCTTCATTTATTATGGTTTCTGTACTTTTATTATCGAGTGTCGTTTCGCGCAGAGAATTTAAAGAGGTAGATAATGTAGTGTCATCGGCATACATAACAAAATTAAATAATTGACTAGCTTGTGAAAAATCGTTTATATAAATAATAAACAATAGTGGTCCTAAGACAGAACCTTGTGGGACACCGATTGTTATAGGTAAGATGTCTGAGTTTATTTGTTCAATTTCAGTAAATTGTTTTCTGTTTTGTAAGTAACTTTTGAACAAATGCAAGGCTGAGCCATTAAGGCCATAGTATGCTAATTTGTTTTGTAAAATGTTATGGTCAATAGTGTCAAATGCCTTTGATAGGTCAAGAAATACATTAATTGGTATATCATTTTTATCCATTTTAGTCACAATTCTATCAATTAGTTCAATCGCAGCGTATTCAGTTGAATATTTAGCTCTAAAACCATACTGATTATCGTTTAGAAAATTCTTTTCGTTGAAATATGAATATAATTGTATAAAAATTGTTTTTCCAATACTTTAGAAATGGTAGGAAGAAGAGAGATTGGTCTGTAGTTTTCAAATAAGGATGGATCATCTTTCTTAAATATAGGAATAACTTTTGCAATTTTCAGTTTATCAGGGAATACACCAGAGTATAAAACTTGGTTTATTAACAGTGTTAATGATTTTAAAATTACAGGTTCAATTACTTTGAGTAGTTTTGTTGAGACACCATCAAATCCACAGCTGTTTTTTGTGGGAAGGTTGTTTATAGTTTTCCTCACAGTTTCTTCATCAATATGGTCAAAAGTAAATGTAGAAGTTACATTTTTATTTAAATAATAACTGTATTTTTTGCTACCTTTGTATTTAATCCCTTGTGTAATGGATTGTCCGATATTTGTAAAATAATTATTAAATTTATTTGCAATATCCTTTTTATCAGTTATTTTGGTATCATTGTCTATAAAAAATAATGGTAGTTTTTTATTTGTTTGCTTTTTTGAAATAAATTCATTAATAACTTTCCAGGTATTTTTTATATCGTTTTTAAATCGATAAAATCTGTTTTCAAAATACACTTTTTTGGCTGCACGAATAGTATGTTTTAATGTTGTATTATATGTTTTTAGGTTTATGTTAATAATTTCATAGTTAGAAGAATTTGGATGTGTTAATTTTAGTTTTTTATACAATTTGTCTCGATATTGTATTGATCTTAGTATTCCTTGTGTAATCCACATAGATTTTTTATGTTTATACTTATTACATTTCACCAGCTTAGTTGGCATATGCTTGTCCTTTGCCCTCACAATATCATTAAATATTATGTCATAATTTAAATTTGTATCTGCATTTGGGTTTTTATTTAGCTTGTTGTAAATACCATACGACTTAATTTCATTTTTAACTTTATGCATTGCGTTGTCGTTTAATACATTAATTTTTACAAATTTAGGTGGGGGTTCTGTCTTTAATGAGGTGTTTATAAGCATAAAATACGGTTGATGATCAGAGAGTTTTTTAATGAGAATCCCGGCAGTACTTTCCAACATAGATTGACTAAGTTTGCAAAAGAAATTATCAATTAAAGTACCATTTGTTCTAGTAAATCTAGTAGGAAAGGTAATCTGTGGGAAAAGACTATGTGATATTAAGGAGTCAAAATAACTACTATATATATCATTTTCATTTAATTTGAGCAAATTTATATTAAAATCACCTGCAATGATTAGAGTATTTTTACAGTTGTGTTCTAATAATGACACTATGGAAGAAAATTCATTTATAAAAGCATTTAGGTTATCGCCAAACATCGTCAACGGCTTGTCTTATTACTATAAAATGGTTTTGTGTTGTAATCCCATACATGACTACCCCAGAACTGGGTAGAGATGGTGATTTGCTTTAAGCCAATTGTGGAATACTAAAAATACTGTGAATATGGGCGGGCGCGAGGGCGCGCGGGCGCGAGGGCGCGCGGGCGCGTTTGCCTGCCGGGCGCGAGGCGCGCGGGCGCGAGGGCGCAGGCCTGAGGCGCGCGTGCGCGGGCGCAGCGGTGCGGGCGCGAGGGCGCGCGGGCGCGAGGGCGCGGGCGCGCGGGCGCGAGGGCGCGCGGGCGCGAGGCGCGCGGGCGCGCGGGCGCGAGGGCGCGCAGGCGAGGCGCGCGGGCGCGCGCGTGCGCGAGGGCGCGCGGGCGCGTGGGCGCGCGGGCGCGAGGAGCGCGCGGGCGCGAGGGCGCGCGGGCGCGAGGGCGCGCGGGCGCGAGGGCGCGAGGGCGCGCGGGCGCGCGGGCGCGAGGGCGCGAGGGCGCGCGGGCGCGGACGGACGGACGGACGGACGCGCGGACAAGCAGGCGCAGACGGACGGACAGACGGACGGACGGACTTACCAATCCACATCTGTTTAACATCTTCACGTCCACGATCAAGCACTCCATGCGTCCTAAATACCATATACTACTCCTGCACACAACGATGTTTTATCTTGAATTTTAAAAAAAAACAGTAACTATACGTATGCGTAGCCTGAAACAATTTGGTGCATGATCATCTGTAACCCAGCTTTAGAAGTGTCCATCCTGAAGTGGGGTGGGGCTGCACATGACAATAAAGTATCCTGGCGGGTTATTGCAATATGGATATATTTTAAAATAGAGCTGAGATATATCTGATAGAGGTTAGGAGTTGTGTGGTTCTCGAGAGCGTACATGGAGTTTACAAGTATCGCTGGGTGGTTAAAACCGAGGTAAAATTATTCATCTTGGTGATGCAACAATCGTTCTGCCAGCTAGGGCTTGTACTTCTAAGGTTGATTTATTGGGAGTGAATGGGCTGTGGGAAAATTCTCTCTCGCACTAGCAACGCCTGATGGATCCACGTGAAAGACATTCATGAAAGACGTCAGTCGTGAGAGCCACGTGATTCGTGAAAGAAGACGTCATTCACGAGGACCTCGTTATTCGTGAAAGAACCCGTCAATCTTGACATCAACTGCATAATAACAAGGCGGAACACTGCGGACTGAACAATGCCATGCACTGGCCGTATACAGCCTTGTGATATTGCTTACTGAACAGTGAACAGTACCATGCACTGCACGCATACAATCTTACGACATTGCGGACTGTGTGTGCGTGCGTGCGTGCGTGCGTGCGTGCGTGCGTGCGTGCGTGCATGCGTGCGTGCGTGCGTGCGTGCGTGTGTGTGCGCGCGCGTTAGATCACACTATGTACTATCCGTAGAACTCAGATGACCAAAGTCAAGTTCTACTTGTATTAGTCACAGTTATAAGAGCTCAACAAATACAAATTAAGTCTTAGTTTAAAGCGAATCGCTCTGATCGTGTGATCATGTAAACAAAACCAGTAGTTGGCGGAAACATGACATACTTGCTTTGATGTTGAACATTGAAACGGTACACCTGCGCCCCTTATCGAACTTTGTGGGTTCAGACACAATTGTCAATTGCTATAAATATAAGCTCCCTATACAAAAATAAGGTTTCCACACTCCAAGATTCAATTTTAGTTACTTCGCTCCCTACCCAGAGTGCTTTATTGAGCAAATACAACATCAACAATCAGCGAAAAACGAGGATTAATGACACTTGTCGAGGATCGATGGGGTCATGTACGTGATGACTTGATTGCATGATTCGTGATCTGCATATCTCGACGGCGCAGAGCAAATAGGAGGCTTCGCGGACATCTGTGACTTCTCACCTCGGAACTTTCTCCTCTGCCGCTTCCGCTTCCGCTTCGTTCTCGTTCTCGTTCTCGTTCTCGTTCTCGTTCTCGTTCTCGTTCTCGTTCTCGTTCTCGTTCTCGTTCTCGTTCTCGTTCTCGTTCTCGTTCTCGTTCTCGTTCTCGTTCTCGTTCTCGTTCTAGAGGCGGTCTATATCAAGACACGCCGTTGTCTGGTGAATGGTGAGGTATCTAGCCATTTGATGACGGCCGCTAACCTGGACACACCCAACTACAACTCCTTGTAGGTTCTAACTAAAAAAAAACAGAAGTACTTTAATCAAACCATTGAGACCCCTCGCCGCCTGTGCAGTCAGCCTCCCTGGTTAGTTTCACTCATCGCGTTCACTAAACAATACACGGCGTAACATTATAATTACAGCCAATTCGCCATTACCCATGACATCTCGATCTATTAAAATAGCTTGTTAGTGTGATGTATGTGCCTAACCAGTTAAAACAAATGCTATCATCATCATCATGTTGTCGGTCGCGATGCGTCAAAGACTGCTTCCATCAATTGACTAATGCTCGCCATCTATCCGACAGACGGCGGGAAAATTTATGGATGTAGAGGTTTGAAATTGGTGGTGTATATAAATTTTATGAAAACAGGGAAAATATTAATTTGATACGTCATTATTTACTGTGGTAGATTATTCAATAAAGTGAGCAGGACTTTATAACTGAAGCGTAGTTTTGGTTAAAGTTTGTTAGTTAACAGTATTTTTGAACAGATTATTATAGTGGGTGATAATAGGGTAATCTAGGCTTCGACAAATTGTAAACAAGATTGAGCAAATCTCTTTATTTGATATAGTATATAAGAGATAAAGCAATAAGAGTAACAACTACATATGTAAGATAAAACTGTGAATAGGTATCATTGTTATTAAAAATAAACAAGTGTTTTAGTAGGAAACCCTTGTTTGTTTATATAGGTAGTGTCCAACGTTTCCGCTAGGGAACGGTACCAGTACAGACTACACTTATTGTTCATGGTAGCATAGGTAGTAAGTTGTTTATAACATAAAGTGTGCTGCAGTTGCTGTACACAATAAACAAACAGTCTTTCTAAAGACTAAGTTGGTTTAAACTAAGAGTTGATTTTGACAAATCGTAATATGGCACCTGGCAAGCGGCAAGTGAAGGCAAGGAGGCACTTGGTATGTAACCACTGCCACAGCTTGGTGGATTTTGCCGTATCGGGGTGCGAAAAAACTTGGTCAGAGACAACGGAGGAAGGGTTTACGTTCCAATGTTTAGGGTGTTGGAAAGGGGACTGTCTGACAGCAGAGTTAGCTAGGCTAACGGATATTGTGAAGGGGATGCAGAGTGGAGGGAGGGTGATTGCAAGGACAACAAATGGAGAAAGAACAACAGGAAACGTGACATGCAGGAAGGTGACAGGGGAGAAAGTGACAGTAGAGAAGGAGGGAGGGACAAGCGGACAGGAGATGAGAGAAGTAGATGCGACAGGAGGTAAGACGAATGGAAGAAAGGAAGTGAGAGATGATGTGACCAAACGGAAGTCAATAACAAGGACGATGACAGGAAGAAAAGAGACCGGAAAGAAAGGAACAACAGAGAAAGCGGCAGGGGGAAAAGTCAGCAACCAGGGAGATGCAAAACGGAGGAGCTACTCTGAAGCAGTGATCGAGGGGGCATTGAGAACAGAAAGGGTATTTATGGGAGACTCCATTTTGCGAAAGACAGACAGGACATTAAGCAAAGGTGAAGACGTTGTTGTTTGTCTTCCGGGAGCTAGGATAGAGCATGTGACTGAACGGGTAGAGAACGTATTGGGGCATGGCCAAGGGGGGTCTATATTAGTACATGTAGGGACAAACAATGCAGACAGGGATGGAACAACCAGGATAGTAAAGAGATACAGAGAGTTGGTAGAGACACTAAAGAAGACGAGAGTTGAACAGATCATACTCTCAGGAATCTTGCCAGTGATGAGGGGAACAACATTTAGAAACTGCAAGAGGATGGCAATTAACGCACTATTAGAGCAGATGTGTGAAGAAGAAGGAGTTGGATTTGTAGATTTGTGGGGATATTTTGTTGGGAAAGAAGACATGTTTATGAGGGATGGCCTCCATCTAAGCGGAAAGGGTGCAGCAGTGTTCTCCGAGAACCTTCTTCGATCAATGGACAATGGAACAGGTTGCAACTTTTTAAACTAGTTTCGCAGGGGGGATACACAGAGAAGCCAAATACTAGAGGCATAGATAAAGATAGCAAAAAGACATCAGCAAAGAACAGCCTGGAAAGCCCTACGAAATTTGGTTATAAATGTGTTTGTTTAAATGCAAGGAGCATAGTAAACAAAAGAAATGAACTAAACATTATGGTAGAAGATATTGACCCTCACATAATAGGTATAACTGAATCTTGGGCCACACCGATATATCAGATGCCGAATTAGGAATGACAGGGTATGTAATGTTTAGGAAAGATAGATTAGGAAGAAAGGGAGGCGGAGTTATTTTATATATTAAAGAATCAATCCAAGCTTATGAAATAAAATTAGAAAAAGAAGCAGAATGTGAAGAAGCTGTCTGGTGTAACATAGTTACAGGAAACTCAACATTAACTGTTGAGTTAGTGTATCGGAGTCCAAACATAAGCATGGAAGAGAATGAAAACATACATAACGCTATCAAAGAAGTGAGTAAACGGGACTGTATTATTATGGGGGATTTTAACCATGGGCATATACAGTGGACATCTCTACAGAGTACCGGGAGAGAGGATCAAGAGTTTTTAAATTTAGTACAAGATAGTTTCCTTTCTCAACATGTGTTAGAAGCAACCAGAGGCGAGAACGTGTTAGACATAGTATTGAGCTCACAGAAGGAATTTGTTGATAATGTCAAGATATGTGAGCCACTGGGGTGTAGTGATCACAACCAGATACATTTCAACATCAAAGTAAAGGGAGAACGGAATAGAAAAATAAGGTACAGGAAAAATTTTCACAAAGGAAGATATAAGGACATGAGGGAATATTTAGCAAAGATAGACTGGAATAACACACTGAAGAATAAGACTGCAACAGAATGCTGGAATATTTTAAAGAGTGAAATTGACTGCGTCGTTGACAAATTTGTTCCGTTGAAAAAAACAGGGGAAACGGTCAAAGAAGAAACACTTATCGAAGGAAGCCATTAGAAAAATCAAGTACAAGAAAATGATGTGGAAGAGATATAGACATACTGGAAGTGAAGAAGACTATAGCATTTATAAAGAAGCACTTAATCAAGCTACAGCTGAAATTAGAAATTCAAAGAGAAGGTACGAACAAAAAATTGCTTTTAATATAAAACATGACGGCAAGAGTTTTTATGCGTATGTTCGAAGTAAACAGAAAGTACAGGATAAGGTCGGTCCTCTAGAAGGTAGTGATGGAAACATAATAACAGAGGGATTCTTAATGGCAGAAAACCTAAATGAGTACTTTAGTTCGGTGTTTACCAGGGAAGATATTAGTATATTACCAGTACTTGAGACTAAGTTCGAAGGGAGAGAGTTTGACTATTTAGGACAACTAATTGTAACCCCAACAATGGTAGCTATGAAAATAAGAGATATGAAGGATAATAAATCACCTGGAGTGGAGTTTTCTTGTTAAAAATAAATTGATAAACCCATCTCAACATGGGTTTTTAAAGCGAGGTCATGCTTAACAAATATGTTATGTTTTTTGGAAGATGTCACAAAGTGGGTAGATGAGGGATCACCAGTAGATATAATCTACTTAGATTTTAAAAAAGCCTTTGACAAAGTGCCACACCAAAGACTACTACTTAAACTAAAGGCCCATGGCATAGGAAATGGAATGATCAACTGGATAGAAAAATGGCTTATTGATAGAAGACAAAGAGTAGTAGTTGATGGTGAGGTTTCAAACTGGAAATCGGTTTTGAGTGGAGTACCGCAGGGATCAGTACTGGGACCTATTTTATTCTTATTATATATCAATGATTTGGATGATGACATAACAAGCAAGGTGTTGAAGTTTGCAGACGACACAAAAGTGTTTAGGAAAATTAAAAGTGATGCAGATAGACAGCATTTACAAGATGATCTTAATAAGTTGATAGAATGGTCTGAGAAGTGGCAAATGCTGTTTAATTTTGGGAAGTGTAAGTGCCTTCACACAGGACATGGGAATGAAGATGCACAATATACAATGGGTGGTACTGTACTAAATACTACCTTAAAGGAAAAGGACTTAGGGTTAACTATTAGTGCTGACATGAAGGTATCAGAGCAGTGTGGAATTGCAGCAGGGAAGGGAAACCAAATTCTTGGATTAATTAGGCGAAATATAGTGTACAAAGAAAAAGAACTAATAATACCGCTGTATAAAACAATAGTTAGGCCTCACTTAGAATATTGTATACAAGCATGGAGGCCATATCGCAAGAAGGATATTGATATGCTAGAAAGAGTACAAAGGAGAGCAACCAAAATGATACAAAAACTCAGGAATATTAGTTATGAAATGCGTCTAAAAGAATGTGGTTTAACAACACTAGAAACCAGAAGATTGAGAGGAGATCAGATTGAGGTGTTTAAAATATTGAATGGATATGAAAATATTGACAGAAATATTTTTTTCACAGTCAAGGAAGAGAAAAGGACAAGAGGACATGGAGTTACATTAGCAAAGAAGCAGTGTAGACTGGATATTAGAAAATTTACATTTTCACAAAGAACAGTAAACGAATGGAACAGATTATCAGCTGATTGTGTAGGTGCTAGTAGTGTTAATATATTTAAAAATAAAATTGACATATATCTAAGACGGGCGGGGTATACTTAGATAGATAGGTTGGACTCTCGATAAGCCAAATGGCTTCCTAGTCCACCTGCCATCTAGAGCTGAATCTCTAGGTGGCAATCTTGTTAAATCTTGTTAAAAATTAGTTCCGGTTAGCTGTCAAACTTGGCGTCGGCTCTGGTTACGTAATAATATTTGTGTTTTGATCATCAAAATGTTAAACAATATACCGAGATGGTGAATGTACGTTATATTTAAATCTATCGGTTATATTTATGTAATTAAAAGATGGATATGGATGTCAACGATTGGGTATAACGGTATATATTGCCTATAGCAATAATCCGTAGTATTAACGTTTAAGTTTCGAAATCAAAGATATTCCAGGCTCGCCAGGGGCCGTATGCATGGCCAGGGACTAACTCGTGAAACTGGGTATAACTCGGTTGCGAGGTCGCAAGTTCGCTAATCCGGTATGCATGAACACCGCATAGGCTCGATTTTAGGCTGTTGCCCGCACTTCGACCGCCTATCTCTAGGCTCGCTAGCTAGGAGGTGTAACTCTTAGGCGGTGGTGAAAAATGGCGGCCGTGGTAGTTTGGAGAAGTAAACACAGGAGGAATTTGAAGCGAAATCGGGTATTCCGTGATAGGAGGAATCCACTGGATATGTACGACGACGTGGAGTTATACGACAAGTTTAGATTTCGCCGACACGATATCCTTACAATCGTAGATGAACTGCGAGACGACTTAGAGTACCCCGACACGCGACAAAGCCCCTTGCCGGCTACTCTGCAAGTTGTAGTGGCTTTGCGGATGTTGCAAGTTTGTTTCTAGAACTTGGTGGCTGAGATCATCGGCATCGACCAGTCAACCGCATCCCGAACCATCTACCGTGTGACCAACGCTTTGGTCGCTCGGATGCATGAGTAGATACAGCTACCGACGCAACAACAAGCCGACCGGCACAAGGCGAAGTTCCTCCGGCTAGCAGGTTTCCCCCACCGTGGTGGCATGCATTGACGGGACCCACGTCCGCACGAGCACGAATATGTCAACAGGAAGAATGTTCACTCGATAAACGTCCAGGTAACGTGTGATTGATCAAATAGTTTAAATTTCCCAAAACCTTTATGCAATGTGACTCTGTTGTAACATACTAGGTAATTACCTATTTACTGAACTATTTCTTGAAGTACTTGGAATGAATCTGTGTGTTTTGCGTGTGCATGTGTGTACCAAAGCAACCATTGTAAAAGTATACGAATACATGATCAAACATAGATTTAAATACAACTTCATAATTGAAATATAAATAAATTGTATTAACTATTTGTAATTGTATTTGACACTACTTAAAATGAATTGGTTGTATAAATTTGTATTTAAATTCTTCCCAAAATTATTTGTTTTTTTTCAAATAATATTTCAAGTACTTTTATTTGAGTACGGTTATTATTAAATGAAGAGTTAGATTTCATTCGCTTTTCTTCAGTCAAAATTTTCACTAGATCATTTGAAAATTGACCACATTTTCTAGTAAGAAAGAAAACCATTATCACTGAGGTCATACCAATGAAAGCAGGGTAAATTGTCTAGTTGTCACCTGTGAGCAGCTTTGTTTTGTTGCTAATAAGACTGCTAACACATATTTGCTCTGTATAGTCTGAGGGGAGGTAGGAGTTTCTCAAACAGCATTACTTGCCTACATTGTTGACATTTGACAGCATACCAACTGTAGCTATATAGGAATATATCATGTAATAATGACACAAATATGATGATGTATTGATTTGACTACATATACAGGGTCCTTGAATAATAATTATTATTCACTTATGTGAAACACCTATATACTGTACATTGTGAAACAGTTAATTTTGCCTCTTGTGCCAGTCACTGATGTTTCCTCTGATTAAAGTAGCAGCCTTATTTGCACTGGCCACTTAATTCCAATTAGTAACACCAGACACCTGCCCACAGCCACCAGCTCCTACTATTGTTTGTTCAAGTGCTCCTTGCAGCTGATAACACATGGCTACACTTTGAGGACAGTATAGTATATAATAGAGATTCCTGCATGCTAGGTGTTTATTGCTTGAATGGAAAGGGTGTTTTTATTATGACAGATCAAGGGAATTATGTGGGATACTTGGATCTTTTTACCTATTTCACTTTTTGGTATTTGCATGTTTAATGCTATAAATGTGTTTAAATGCAAAAACATTCAGCTACTATTTTACTGTGTCATTTAAATTTAACAATAAAGTGCTTTTGAAATGCATCAGTTACAAAAGAAATAATTTTATTTCACCCCTGTGCTAATGACCACTTCTAAATAAAATTTAAGACACGGTTTTGTTTCATGCACAAACTAGTAATAACTACACAATATAAAGTATTAAAAAATACATTGACTAATGTATAAAAACATGCACATTAAATGAGTGTCATCTGTCTCTGTTGCAGTTGATATGTGATGCTGACATGAGGATTATGAACTGCACTGCCATTTGCCAAGTGGCCGGGTTCAGCCAAGATTCCAAAAGGGGAATCGCAGCTGTTTGCAGCATTCGAGTCGCCACGAAAATCATTGACTGGTGTGTTTCTTGGGGACAGTGGGTATATATTCTCTCAACGATCCTCATCACGCGGAATCAACAGGAATGGTCATACACAGATGCCCACTGTGTCAACATAGCTGTCAAAGTAGCAGTTAACTGCTGCTTTAGTGGCTCCACTTGCATAAACCAGCTGGCACCTGGCTCAGGCTGTGGTGGAGGTTCTGGCAGTGGTGCAGGCATCACAGATGATGATACATCTGGAATGCCAAAACATGTTCCTTTAGTAACTTATTTGAATTAGTACGTGTACTTTATTATTGACATAGTCAATCATGTTTTCTGTAACTGAAGAATAGAGTCACTATACCTGTATGTTGCCATGGTTCAGTCTTACCCAACTGCTATTTACTCACATAATATACAAGATGTTCCTAGATTAAAAATGTATGTACACTCCCACACACCAACATTTTTGTGTGGGGTGTGGTGTGGTGTGGTGTGGGGTGTGTGTGTGTGTGTGTGTGTGTGTGTGTGTGTGTGTGTGTGTGTGTGTGTGTGTGTGTGTGTGTGTGTGTGTTTGTGTGTGTTTTTTGTGTGTGTAAGTATGATTATTGTTTAGAATTTAGAAGGTGACAGATCATTGTAGATGTGACAAAGTGTGGATATTGACCTCTGTCCTATTATGTAACTCTACCAGTCACCAACTTGGTCCACCACCAACTCTAGGGCTGACCATGCTCTTGTGTATTGCTATTGTAGTATAATTGCCCTGGTCATGGATGCCTGTCACTTTATGGTGACTGCCTGTAACTTGAGTCCCCCACTCTGCTATTTTTATGATGGCTCTCTCTCTCTCTCTCTCTCTCTCTCTCTCTCTCTCTCTCTCTCTCTCTCTCTCTCTCTCTCTCTCTCTGTCTTATACTGGGAAGTTTCAATTATTAGGATGCTTGATGCAACCCTCAATGTTTACATAAGCTGTTTGACATTGCAAATTAGATATGGAAATCAAAGATTAATTGAGATTGCTCACCTCATGCATCATCCACTGGCAGAGCCATAGCCTGCCCATCACCTGTGTCCAGCATGAAGCTGTCTGTGCCTTGCACTGAAACATGAACATTATAAGTTTTGTAAATATTACATATTTACGTATTGTGTTAATAGGTTATTTTCATTGTATCGTGTATGAGTTGCATATTACTGTACATAATAATTAGTTCTGTATAACAGTTCTGCATAAGAGTTTCTTTCACAATACAACTGTTTGTAGCACTCAAATCATTATATAAATTTGAATATAGGCATATGTTTGATTTACTAATGGATGTTGAACTATTATAAATAAAGTGTCATGATATGTTCCATTAATGCATTTGGTTCATTTTTATCGAAATGAGAATTATAGTTGTAATAATTGTACTTCAACAATAATTACATATACTAGTATATGTTTTAATATAAATTTATTTTGTGTTATAATTTATGTTATCAACAAGTCTGAAAACAGTCAGTCCTCGCTTTCACTTAATTTTGTTGTAATATATCACAAGCATAAATATCACAAAATAAAATAATTAAATTTAAATAAAAAAAAACTTTTTGGGATTTTATTTCATTTGTTTAATTTCTATTACTTTTTTTTAGCAGAGAAGACACTGTAGTAAATAAGGAATTGTACATAATACGGTGACACTTGAAAGTACAACACACACCACAGACAGTAATCATTCGTTTGACGAGATGTGAATACTCACCATCAATTCTGTTGTCACATCGCCATATCGGTTCCTTCACCAATTGTATCCATTGTGATATCAGCATACAGTGGAGGTGTGCTTGGTGGTCTGCCTACCACTTTTCCCTGATCACATAGTGCGTTCAAAGACCGCAGATTTCAAATCTTTCCCCTTTTGTTTAGGTCGTCCTCCGTTCTTAGACTTAGCGCCATCCCGAGCGAATTCACTTCAGCGTTGAGTTCGCCTCTCGCCAAACTTCCTTTTTATTCTTTGTTACCGAATTTTGTAACTTGCTCATCAAAATACTTTTTTCGTTGCCGATTCCCTCAATTAAAAATATTATTTCGTCATCTCGACAGGTCGGCTTACGCTTAACTTTTTCTCTACGCGCTTCCCACCTTCGCTGACTTCCGTGCCAAGCTTAATGTAAACAAACACTGACCACGTCCTGCGATGAACCGCCGCTTTGACCCTGTGCGTCACCGCGCGCGTGCGCAATGCGGCACAATTCGTGGGGAATCCCTGTTTCGAAGCGGTAATAGCTTTTCAAACTGACTCTCAGGACCGCGGTCTGCAGACCAACTATGCGGCGGCTAAATCGCACTGCGCCCGGCTCATGCATACCGACTGAATCACTCGCTAGGCCACGGCACAGTTAGTCGGAGGGTAGTGCCTGTGCGGCGCCTAACCTAGTCTGGGGACATGCATATGAGCCCAGATGCATAGCCATATATATATGCCTACACAATTTGGACCTCCACCTATATCCCTCAATATATCCAACAACTAAATTTCACATACACGTACCTATAAATCAACTGGATCCATCCAATAAAGCTTCACCAGAAACTCCCAACTGCATAAAATTAATACCTATAAACTGGAAGATTTTGTCTGGGATACCGAGTTTCATACAAATTCAAGAGAGGTGGTAGGCGAATTGCTAAAGTTTTATTTTATAAAAAAAATATTGGTAACAGTTGTATAGTAGTGTAATGGCGCATGGCTAAACCCGACTTCGACTTAGAGGACCTGGGTTGAATTATGTGCTGCCGTGTCAAACCTTGGGCAAGTTTTTTCACTCTATATTACTTCAGTTCACTTGGCTATATTTTAGTGAATGTATATCTGGCTATAGACAGTGGTGGATATTTGTGTACGAACAGTCTTTGCGCTTTAATTGCAGCATCGCTGGGTGCTTCCCACAGAAGCCGAAATGATGTTCCGTTGAATAGGTTTGCCAGGGAAAAAAGTGTAAATAGCTTTGTCTTTGAGCAATCCTGATCAAGGATTGTATACTGCGATATAAAAGAACTTACCTTTTAATAAATACTAATATAGCTATTAAAAAGCAAGTTAGCTTCACACAATTATGCCAAGCTTATGAGCCCATGTATCTTACCTTGTATACCATGCCATTTTAAGGAGAATTGTATAAAACGATGCTGTGTAAAGTTGTTTTAATAAATCACAAAAATAATAAATGCAGTTATATGTTCACTTTTGATTCAACACATGTAATAATGTAGGAAATGTACCATCATGAATACTATGTTATGTCTACACAATTGTGTATCAATCGTCTTCATTAGGTGGCCATGAAAGGATGTTGCAGGCGTCTCAACATCTCATCTCCCACGTATTTTGCAGCCAAGTTCTCATTTTTACAACAGAAAAAACATTAAAAATAACTGAGCACCTGTTGCTTCTAGTATAATTTTAATGGTGGGAATTATTTCAGAAAATTATTTAAGAGAAGATGACTTTCAATAAATTCAATAACTCACAGTTTGTCATTGTATTTCAGTAACAATTACCACACAGTCACAGTCCAGATAAGATTCAAAGAAGAATGACGGCAGCTCTCTTCCTTATTTACATCAGTGATTTATCAGCAATATCAACTCCACAGTCTGACTTTTTTACTCCACCAGGAGTGTTGTCCAGTACTTAAACAAGACAAGGCTGGGTAGCATGCACCACGAGATCGTCAAGGATAACTTTGGAATATTTTGTATATACTACTCATGCATACTTCCAACAATGACATACGCAGCGGAAACGTGGGCCTTGTCCTTGGCCAGCCAGGCAAAGAGCAAGCTAGCAACCGCACACTTTTAAAGAAATATGTTAAGCATGACATAGACGGGTGGAAAAACAAACATCTGGGTGGCAGAAAAGGCAAAGACGTTATTGAACAAGGCAGAAGACGGAAGTGGACCTGAGCATTTAGAATGTGATGTTCAATCAAGGTGTTTCATGATGCCGCTACGCCTATGAAGTATGTGATCAAGAAGTGTGGAAGTGTGCTTTCTTATCTTCTTATAATCGACTATTTTTCAAAGGAATAACCATCTTTTAATTACAGAAACATATCCAATCGACTTATATATTACGTACATTCACCATCGGTATTTTGGATGATATTTTGATGGTCAAAACGCAAATTACACGTACTATATGTGTTTTGACCATCAAAATGTCAACCAGTTTACCTATGGTAGGTATATCAACAAAAAAATTGAATATGTTATATCATCATTTAAATGGTGTCATGTGATAGATACTAATATGTAGTTAATAACAGTTTTTGAATTATTTTGAAATCTTCAATATTTACGGAAGAATTCACTTTATAAATCTTAAAATTGCTGCATTTTTGTCTATATGATTTTGGTCGATTTCTTGTGCACAGGCTGCATAATGACTGCATAAAATAGGTAGGAAACCAGTAATAACATTGGAACCATTTAACTTACGCATGTGAAACCAAAAATGGGTCAACCCTTTAGGAAATGCAATTTTTTGTGACCTTGATTTGACCTTCAAAGTTGACCTAGATTTTATATCTGACCTAGATTTGACCCACAGTATGGTATTAATTCCTATTAATGGTATAATTTAGGTGAAATTGTTTAGGAAATGAGCCTTGTTAACATTTAAATATTAAAACTGTCAATATAGCAACTTTATGGACACTTTAAACGGTTATTAGAACTTGACCTAATTATTTGACCTATATTTCACATCTGACCTACAACTGGAATTTAATGCATAATTAATTCATAAATTCACCATGAATCTTGATAAATCCTTTGACATGTGATTTATTTTGTGACCTTCACAGTTGACCTACATTCCAATGTTTTTCTTTATTTGGCCCACTGCATTTGCATTAACTTTTTATTGATGAGTACATTTCACTACACATAACTTCCAGTTGTGCAACAGGTGTAGACTATGCATCAATAGCCAAGCCATCGATTTCTGCTGATGTCACAGTTCTGCCAGTTATTGAAGAATGGAAACATTGTAGTAGCAGTATGTACAATTCCCAAGATCATACTGCAATGTTCTTCAAGTCTATACACTGCACATAAATTTGAGTTGAGCAACGAATATGAAGCGACTGCGATGCCAGACACTTCTCTCGAGATCAAAGAGTGTTGTCAATTCTTGAGAAGATGACCCATGCGAGCATTGCCATCATTGACATTCACACAGGTTTCACTATAGGTAATGTGCATAAGTCTAATACACAACATTTGTGTATTCAAATACAAAAGCAAATGCGTATTTGAACCCAACCCTGGTCAAACCTTTGGCAAACTCGTTCACTCTGTTGTATGAAAGGCTATAGGCGGTAGTTGATATTTTTGAATGAATAACCTTCATCAATTAATTGCAATGCAGCTGAATACTTTCCCAATAAGTTCAGATGGTGTTTGATTGAATGGAGAGTAATGTATAAATCACCTTGATCAGTTCTGAGGATTGGACACTGCGCCATATTAGAACTTACGTTTATGTATCAATACACTACTGACTAATGTTCATTTGGCAATGGTTCAGACCAGCAAGATTCCAATTCTGGAGTCAGAATATCAAAGCATCAGTCTGATTCAAATTTTGGAATAGGTCAGCATGAAAGTAGTGGAATATCAGTTAGAATAAACACTGCTAGTTGGAATTTGCAAGGGTTAGGGTGGAATTTGAACCAAAATAAAAAAAAGATTCAGAGTTGAAGTTATTGATGTGAGAAGATAATAAAAATTAGTTATTATGTCAACCTGTTAAATATGATGTTAATCTGAGGTTAATGAATGATGTTATCAAACAGTTCATTAGATTAAGCCATTCTAAAATATGTGGGGAAAACTACTCAAGTGAGGCCACCATTTGGGATTATGGCAGTTTCACAACAGTTATTTATTGAAATATTGAAAATATTAGTGATACACATTTATGAAATATTGGTTTCGTTCATGTGGAATGACCGACTAACAACACGTCAACAGTTAATGAAATCACAGAAGTTGTGACTTACTTTTTTCAGTGCGACAGCAGGCATTTTTTTCCACGCAACTGTTGGACATGCGCTCACCAAATTCATCTAACGTTTTCCCACTCTCTCCCAGCACAAGTTTGAATTCTTCGATCAGCTCCAAATATGTAGAATTGTATTATTCACATTTTAAAGCTGCTCCTTCCACTCGTTTGCTAATCGCCAAACCGGTTCTTTTATGATCAGATGTGTAAATAGTTTAACTAGTATGCACAGGCAGTTTTTAAAAAAATGCGTACTTGTTTTTTTTGTTTCGTAAAAAAAGAATCGCCGTTACACCGGGTATAACTGGCGAAACAATCAGCAGCTGCCGACGTCCTTTGTTTTTTTGGGTCACGTGCTTTATGCGAGATCGACCTACTGCGGCACAATAACAAATCGCACCTGCTTTTGCGCGTCATGACTAAGATTCCAAAGGCAAAGTGATTCTTCTATGAAGGTACGCATTAAGTGCATTCACTCTTGTGAACGTCTACTCGTCGCGGATTCTCTAACTTGTAAGAATATCAATGTCGCTGACAAAGCAAGCCAGTTTGAGTTGACAATCACCATCAATATTGCTCGGCATCACTCAGCCAGACACAACCTGTGTTTATATGTACTGGTATTGTATTTGATTACGCATGATCTTGTTAATAAAGTTAGTAATTGCGAAAGTACATATCCATAGAGAATAGATGACGGGAGACACGAAATGATAAATAAAATTGACCTGGGGGACTGGTAGTCTTGTTGGTCGGGCAGGAAGCGTTGTATGTTTAGGGGAGCATCCGTTATCTCGTTAACAGAACGTCAAACGGAGAATTACATTAATCTCACAATTATTAAAACAGTCTTTTGCGACTCACATTTCAGTACTATTACGGAATGTTGTTATTTCCATTACATTTTATGCAAAATAATTTAGATTTTTATGACAGCGATGATTGATTAAAATGTTAATACAATAGGTGTACACTATTATATCATGCAAGTATTACATATAACATTCTTGCACTTGTTTCCATTGTTGTCAATGATGCCTGGCTGTAGTCTATGTACCTGGTACCTTTCAACTCACACGTGCCAGCTGTTTTCAAATATTTATCAATATTTTCATCACAGCATTATATGAATGCATAATATATTCAAATTATAATATTGCTACAGGCCCACTACAATGCAAAAGTGAGACAAGGCAGAGGAGGGGCTAAGATTAAGGCAGTCAAATGGGTATGGCAAATGCCGGGAGGATACGTAGTCTGTGGGAGGCTCACATCTGATCAATCCAGGTAATTTAAACATTTTAACAATCAACAACGTATAAATTATCAAAATATGTTAATATGTCCATTTAAATACACATTGTTTTCTTTCACATATTATCTTGAACATGGAAAACTACAATGACCTTTGTTCTTGTTAGTCTTGTATAATGCATATTATATCCAGTGTGTCAACACAGACATTAATGCACATACACTATGTGAGTCGGGGGGCATGGCTACATAGATCAATTTTAAAAATTACCTTCAAAATGGTGCATTCTGAAGGATGTTTTAACTTACTCCCTGGGAAATAGAGAGGAAACAAATGCACAACTACAAGTGTAAACATGTTTATAGCAAGAAATACCTATGAGGCATATTTTCAACAAGTTGGCTTAGAAAAACACTAAGGTGGTCCACGTCACTCATATAGCAGGGGAAATACTGCAGCGATGACTAAACAAAATCAATAATACAGTGTTGAAGAAGGTAGACATACATATTATGAATGCTTGAATATTTTCTGAGGGAATGTGCTGTTGGCATCACAATAACCTTATTTTGTCATTTCCAACATTTGCTTTTACCAGACAACCTCACATATTCATGTTTGACATAAAATGTCAAAAATGAATATGTGTACACCACGTAGTAGTTATTACATGGCATCATTATTTACTCCCAACTCCACTACCATGATGCATGTTTTTTGTTTACTGAAATTGAATACATGATTTTCTTTACAGGTCGACAAGAAACTGAACAATGCTTACTATCACTAGTTCAACAAGTTAATATGCTATACAGGACAGTTGTATTTGTGGACAAGAGTATACAACAATGAGCAGTGCAATATGCTGCATATTAAATGTCAAGTATTTGAATGTCGACCAAGTGAAGTGATCCCAGTTGTACTGTGTGTTGCATCATGACAGACTCCACAATACTGGTGGTGTGTACACTGGCTTCCATGCCGGTCAGATACCCTGACTGACTAGAGACCAATGCAGAATGCAGAGTGCTTGACATGCGAATATGGTGAAGCCTGACTGCTTTGCAGTTGGTGATGGAACGGTGGATGCCATGGTCTGTCAAACATGGCATAAGCCTTTGGTCAACCTCTCTCGACACTGTTAGACAGGTTCGACATTCTTTAGTGAACTACATCAGCTTGGATATCGATGACATTGTGTGAGTTCACTCTCTTTGATGATACTGCATACCAGCTTCCTGGCATTTCACTGTACATCCGCATCTGCCTATAAAGAAACAAAGTGACAATTAACATGGCTCTGACATGTATGATATTTTATATGTGACGACACACTTAGCCAAAGTCAATACCATGGTAATATAATTGTTTTATTCATATTATAAAATTTGCATGCCCACATGTTATATATATATACATTACTCAGACCTGTTATATTGAACATTTCTACTAATGTGGGAAACATTCCGCCACACTGAAATTAATATGTGAAAATACTAACTGTACAAAAGAAAAGTATTCACCACTATCTCTAGCCAGTACTCTTCATAGAATTGAGTAAACATATCAAAATTGCACATGTAACTATCAGCCACATGACAAGGACCCTGACTAGTTTAGTCACTTTTTAGGTGTAAAGATACATAGTATTAAATAAAAAAATTATATCTACTGATTTCTTTTTAATAAAGCATAATCTAGTTACTTTATGTAATATATTTATTATTTCTAAAGCACAATATCCAACATGGTCAAAGTGCTGTACATAATGTTATTATATGTACATAGTATGTATATGATATATATTTACAGCATGTTTCTGTAACAGTTGTGTGTGTGTTATGGGTGAACTCTTTGCAAAAGTAAATTTCCGGAAATATATTTTAGTACGACAATTCTTTCATAATATTGAACAATTTTCCCATGACATGTACCACTAAGCAAATGTTTGCTAAAGCTAATGTATTATCTGTGAAAGGCATAATTTGAAAGACTAATGAATGGGATTCATGTTTTTGAACTAATTAGTATTTGATATACCATGTGCTGGATGCCAGAGATGGAGTGAGTACAATACAAATGTACTCGAGTACGAGTACGATTACTTTGAACATGCATGAGTACGAGTACTCAGAAAACAAATGTACTCGAGTACGAGTACGATTACTTTACAATGTACTCGAGTACGAATACGATTACATTAGAATGTAATCAAGATTACTTTCATGATTACTTTAATGAATATCCTGTTTCTAACATAAAGGCGACTTTCATGGAATCCCTAGGTGTCATTCTTGTTCTGTTGTTGTGTCACTAATGTTCTAACTAATTACTGCTATCCACTATCAAGGTGTTATTATTATTAATAATTAGACGACTTTCTCGGGTATTCGATGAATCATTTAATGCTGGATTAATAATTTAATTTATGGTTTTTGAATCAAATACAAATAGGAGGCATTTAAGAATTTCAAATACACATGATCAAATACATTACAATAACAACACTTCAAAACCAGGGGTGCATATGCAAGAGTATCCAATTCAAATATGTATTATATCAGATGGGGGTCAAATACATTTGTATTTGAAAGTATTTAAATACTTTTTAAGTATTTGTATTTGATGTTTAGGAATTAAAAGTATTTGTATTTAAATACTTTCCTAAAGTATTTGACTTATTCAAATATTTTTTCAAATACATTTTCAGTATCAACATTTCTTTTTCACTGTCACATGTAATGCCTGCCAAACTGATTACCTTAATGCACTGCAACTTCACCCAACAGTGCTAATTACTGATGAAGACACTTAACAACAGGCTTCCCCTGGCCCTGCAGTGACCACAACTTTTGTTTGCTCGGAGCCAGAGGATGGATTAGCACCTACCAGTGACCATAGGTCAATATCCCCTTTTGTTCTTTAGTCAGGCTGCAATCTGGCATCAGGCTATTCTGGTTTCCTGGCTCACTTTGAAGTTGAGCCTTCCTCACAACATCCTAGCAATGATTAGCAGTGTCTCTTCTGAGGGCAACATAGGCATTTTATTATGGACCTCCTGGCTTAACATACAAACAATATATTTTGGCCTTTACCTCTTTCAGTCAGTTGTCATTGTGATGCAGTTAGCAATAACAATACTCCCTATCACTGGTCTGCCTGTCATCATATGAGCAAAACACTAATTATGCCCATAAACTAGATGTCAATATATGTGTTGCTTTTCTTTTACCTACATAGTAATACAAAATGAAAAGTATTAAAAAAAAGTATTTGAAATACTTTTCAATGTATTCATATTTAAATACATTTATATTTAAAATGTATTTGTAATTGTATTTTAATCCCTCAAGAATATTTGTATTTAAATACATTTCAAAGTATTTGACCCCATGTCTGGATTGGACAAACACAGAATAGTTGTGGATTTAGACAGGTTTACAGTTTGCACTTAATTGAACATAATAGACAGGGATTTAGCAGCTAACCGCCCAGACCCAGTCAGGATTCTGGATGTTGGAAATATGACCAGTCATTCACACCATACTGACAGAGCAAACAAGGCAGGTGGGGCTGTGGCCTGGCTTCTAAAATTACAAAGCAAGATGTTAGGGGATGCTTATCTCCTCTTCTCCTACAGTGCTACCAGGGACTGTCACAATTTAACTTGTATGTGATGTGGCTTCTCTGGGAAGAAAAGGTATTAATTAGGAAAATCTGACTGAATATTTTGAATACCTCGATTATTATTACATTTATTAGATTACTTCTAATATTGCCATTTTTATCTGTCTTGCAACTGTTCATATGAAAAAAATGTAATCGTGAGAAGTAATCGTGAGTACAATTACTTTGGTAATGTACTCGAGTACGAGTACGATTACTTTGCTTCGTACTCGAGTACGAGTACTCAAAAAGTACTCGTACTCGAGTACGAGTACACGAGTACGATTACTCCATCTCTGCTGGATGCTGATACGAATATTTATAAAAGTAACTCTTTTTTACATTTACCTAACACGTTTTCAATTTTTTTATTGCTGCTTTGCTTGTTATCTGATGAAATAAATACATTATATCAAGTACAGTGATTGTACCTGTAGTTATACTTATATTCTGCTTACCATTATTTTTTAGTCAATTTCATGAAATAGTTGGGTAAAAAGTGTTTACTTTATGATGTCTTTACTTATATACAATTTAACAAGTACACCCACCCATTAATACACACAAATAAAATATCACATAGAGGGTCAGATTCAGAAATCGTCTTGAGGGTACAAAAACCTCTACTGGCCTTTGAAACAATTTGTGTAGTCTACATTTTTATTGATACCGCATAGCACCAGCTTCCACTGTCTCATCTGGAGTGGTGATATCGGAAAATGCCACAACTTATTATCATCACTTAAACTGGGTCATATTTCAAACAATATTGAGGTACATTAGCATTGACCTATTAACATTTTTTTTGCAGGCATACCAAATTCCTACAATGTAGGAGGCACATCCACAGGGCCCCAGGCCCCTTGGATTAACAAATGACATACATCTGTACAATTTTTATAAAAGGTTTGTTGAGAGAGTGACTAATAGTGGCCGTATTTACAAATGTATCTCACTTGTGTGGTAGAAAAATTCATTGTGTCAATTATTAGTAATACACAAATATAATAAATTGTACATATTATATACATTTGATTTTAATAGTATAAGGTAATCAGGGGCATAGCTAGCCGTACGCACGTACGCACGTACGCACGTTCTTCCATATCATTAAGGCAACCACAAAATGCCCACTTCAAACCGTGGCCAGAGGATGCCCGGATATGTTCATAGCCTTTGGCAACGAAAGCGTCATCATTCACTTGTAACAATTTGTCAACATTTTGACAACATTGTACAGCTGTATCCAGTTTCCAGACCCCTGTGCACAGAACAAATAGATGACTCCGCCTGGACGCTATCTTGACAATGCAGCATTCACTAGAAACAAGTTATCAATGTTTTGACGTCCATGGGCTAAGATTAAAAGATTAGAAGTTAAAACTGGCGCGAACAACAAAACCAAACTACAGTCACTCTGTGAGACGAGATGGGCTAGACGTGCCAACGCATTGTATACAATCGGGTCTGCCTTCACAGCTGTAGTGTCTGCTCTGTAATATCTGGAGGCTGGTGGTAATGGCAACGCATGGGGCTACATGTTGTCAATCTAAACGTTTTACTTAATTGGTAACGATTGAACATGTACTCCAAAGTCTACTTCCTCTGACAACATTTCTATAATGATATGAAGGCGCTGTGGAACTGGCAGCGAAATGTGAAGTTCAACCGAGCAAGCCGTGCTGGAAACAAAGACACCGCGAAAATGTTCCCGCTGACACCCCAGGCGATGTACCAACCATTCATGCGTTAATGGCTCAAGAACGCTATGTGGCTCAGTAGGCCTACACCACACCGAAACAACTGGTGCATATGACACCAGAAAGAATAGCCCAGCTGTACGAGGTGTTCAAAGACAACATGCCTGGAAATCTGCGTGAAGTACAAAACGAAGTGGATCACTGGAAAGCAATATGGGAAATGGCGAATGTCGCAGAGAAACCAGACACACTCGACGATTCAAGAAATCAACCCCGACCTATACCCCAACCTATTAGTTAGCCCCTAATGAAGGGGGGTGTAGTAACTGAAGACAACACAGAACTCTTAAAATATCAGCTTTTATTTGTTTTAACTCTTAGATACAACACATGTACAATTTACAGTATTTATCTCGGCTTACTATTAAAAGGCTGTAACTATTGTAACTTTCTTTAATTACTATAATGAGTACATAGCTTATTTTAAAGCATACAATGAATGTGTTGCACATTCAAACATATGCTATGATAATTTTAATATATATATATATATATATATATATATATATATATATATATATATATATATATATATATATATATATATATATATATTAACCGTTCAAGTCCTCCACGTGTTCAGCATGTTTCACGCAGTAAAATACTGTGTATTTTCCTATTTACTCCTTAGCGTGTTCTATTTACCTATGATATATTGTGACTTAAAATGCACTATATGTGAACTGATTGGATCGTCACACACGCTACACAATATTTTGGGGCACCAGACCCCGATGATAGAATTTAGAATGATATCATTAATTAGTGCTTCCCCTTGCATTTATGCCTACCTACGCCCCTGGTAATATTTTGAAGTAATTGTATTTCATGTGTACAAAAGCAACTAATCAGTATTATAAATGCACTTTTTCCATGTTCGAATGTTTGAATTTTGTCTTTTATTCCAGCAATTCTTGCGTCCATCACACTGGACATCCATGTTTCATGTCAATCAATACTGCTTCAATTCGTTTACATTCGTTTCCCATTCTTCATTCTGAGACGGATGCTGTTGACTCGGGTCCTCAACAGGGTCCTCAACAGGGTCCTCAACAGGGTCCTCAACAGGGTCCTCAACAGGGTAATCAACAGGGTAATCAACAGGGTCCTCAACAGGGTAATCAACACGGTCTTCAGTAGGGTCCTCAGCAGAGGCTTCATAAGTTGCTGAGTTACCAACCTGAAAATAACACATAAAACATAATATGTCTACTAGTAGATTAGTATATAAACGTCCTGATAATATATTAAAACTCAACATCTGGAAATGGATAAGCATATATATTCACTGACTGTGCGGTGGCTAGCTGGCAATCGAAGGTAGGTGTGATAGCTATAGATGGAATTTTTTTTTAATTCATGACAATTTCTCGAAGCTGTAGGGTAGGTATTACCAAGTTAAAATAACATTTATACACTCCCATTTCCAAATGAGGAAATTAGTTACTTGTTTTACCAAGAGTTTTATTACAAATCCCTAAATGTTGTAATACTAGATTCTACTATAGTAATTAATTGAATTAAACAATCACAATTACAATATTTGTTGATTAAAATAAGACATAATTATATTTTTTAAGTATCGATGTGCAGGAATACTTTTATAATTAGAGTCGACACAAGAACGCACCACCTAGTAGCTAAAGACATGCTCTATGGATGACTTAACTAGTAGTACAGCACAAGTGGCGACAGAGATACGTTGCTATATTAGACTATTTGCTTGCATTCGTGAAATAATTCAAGCATATCTCCCCGGTGAAAAGGGTGCGCTTCTGTAGCAGTATGTGCCCCTACTGGTAACTGTACTCTATATTAATATATAACGTACGTATCGAACACAATTCTGGCACCGATCGGTATGAAAAAATGTGGTATAGAACTAGCACTAATGTGGAAGCTTAATTAAAAGCATGGCACCAGCTGATCTATAAAGATATTTAACATGGAAATGTTCCGCTGACTCTTCTGCTTCTTTTGCTCAGACTCCTCTGGCTTAGGCCTTCGTGAAAGTCGACTGAAATGAAACATCATACCACATATAGGTTTTATAATATAATATATTATTACCATGCAATATAATTATAATATATATATATATATATATATATAGGTGGATTCTTTTATTATAATTTTATTTATATTATATTAAATATATTAATATATATATATATATATATATATATATGTATGTAATATATAATATCATATATATATATATATTATATATATATATATATATATATATGTATATATATAATATCATATATATATATATATATTACATGTATATATATATATATATATATATATATATAATATATTTTTGAAATTATATACATACATATACGTATACATCGCTAATATATAATTCCAAAAACCTATATGTGGTATGATGTTTCACTTAAGGCACTTTAAAGCCAAGTTAGAGGAACACTTTTCCAACGCAATATATAGATATATATATATATAATATATATATTATATATCATATTTATATATATATATATATATATTATATATCTTATATATATATATATTAACTGTATATATATATATATATATATATGATTATTGATATATATATATAATATATATATATATATATCATATGTATATATATATATATATATATATATATATATATATATATATATATATATTATATATTATATATATATATATATACTGCTTTATAAGTAGTTTGTAATAAGAGAATATAGCAGTAGGGAAAGGACACATCCCTGAGGAGTCCCCGTGTTCATGATAATAGTGCTAGAAACTATACTGTTCATCTTAACAACCTGTGATCGCTGTAGTAAAAAGTCCAGAAGCCAGTAACACATTGATGGCCCTTCTTTTAAGGACTCCCAATATAATTTCGCAACATATTCATTGATATATAATTATGTAAATTACAACAACCCTGGCCTACCACATTCTTCCCTCCTTATGATGTTTAAGACCAATCACTCTTCCCTCTTCTTATAAAGACACCCTACACATTTGAATAACAATTAATTTCCCAAATAGGCAACCACATTAACATAATCTAATTACATAAATGATCTCGATGATGAAGCATGTCAAATTATATCACGGTATTGTCGGTACACATATTCCTATACATGCGATGTCAATATCATGTAACAACACGGATTGACTTTCTTCTTCTTTGTGAGGCGAATGAAGTATATAATTATCCATGTATTGTTCACATACATAACACTTTAAACACAACATCACATAACATCAATGTTATGTAAGATAGGGCATTGTCTCTCGCGCCAATCTAATCCCGTTGGTGAGGTACTGTCCAGCATAACACACATATTGTGTACGTGCCATGTCATAACACCAATGTAATGTCACAGGATGCTTTTTCTTCGTGTTGAGGCACTCTCTACGTTAATGTCCTCATACGCATTTGAAAGTGACCTGAGTAGTCGATCTTCTAATGCCATTGTCCGAGTAAGCACCACGGAACAATAATGTTCGCACCTTGTCGACGGTACGCTGCAATCACAAGTGGCGCTTGCCGTCAGCAGTCGGCAAATTGCGGTCAACGTATCTGCTGTACTTGTTGGGATGACGCGAGTAACCGAGGGCGGTCACACTTTCGGCGAATATTGAATTTGCGTCACCGGCGTGCATCAGCCGGCCAGCAGCGATGGCATCAGGTCCGTCAGCGCCTTGACAACGGTGGAAATCGTACACGCGGTGGAGAGGTCGACGGCCTCCCTATCCGAACACAGGTACGTCAAGGCCGACACAGCTCTGCAACAGGAAGAACATAACGCAGTAATGATGATGGATGACACTGCACAACAGCGAAGTGTTGCCCTCTGCGTCGGTGGCGCTCATCGTGTCCGGTGACAGAAATGGCGCTGTTTTCTTCATCATCTCGTGCACGGCGTTTCTCTGTGCAAGCATTTGCCCAAGTTCGCTGACAACCGTTTCGCTACATCCAGCTCCTAACATCAGCATGGCGACAGACGCGTCGTTCATCTTCGCCGCCAGAATCGTTCCGTGTCGCCGTTGTCGTCAAGTACATCTACGTGAATGTCGGCCCGACACAGCAGTAATTCAGCCAAGCGCGTCATACCATAATTCCCCGCCCAGTGTAAGCATGTCCGACCCTTACTGTCATGCGCATTAACGTTGGCGCGCTCACCGGAAAGTCCATTGCAACTTGTTCGTTGCCGGAAGCTACAGCCGATGTAAATGCGTCGCTAGGCACAGTACAGATTGTAGGTGATCGAACATCTGCGTGTGTTAGTGGTTTCAGCGTCGCACTGGCTGGGATACTTACTGTGTCGTAAGCAATGGGACTGATGTCCGTAGGCTCGACACTGGATGTGGTCGCATAGACTGGACTGTTTACTGTGTTCGAAGCAAGGGGACTGCTGTCCGTAGGCTCGACACTATGTGTAGTCCTATCCGGTGCAATGTGCTGGTATGAAACGGTGCAATGTGCAGCTGTCACCAAATCCGGTGCAATGTACTGGTGTGATACTGTGCAATATGCAGCTGTCACCGAATCATGTGCAATGTGCTAATTTGAGACGGTGCAATGTGATGTTATGGTCTTTGAAGCGACGCCAGGTGGCGCAACATCAGTCATGTCAGAGGTATGCATAGGTAAGCTTTCGTGGTTGTCATCTTTCGAGTGGATGCATACATCTTGATCGATACTGACAATGCCTACGATGCCGAGATCAGCGTCTTCTGATGCATTTTGACACGTACACTGGTCAGATCTCATAAATGCATCAGGAGGCGTCACTGCGTTTATTGTCGTTTATCGACATAGAGATTAGTGATGTTGTCCTGGGTCACTCGTAGATTCAGTGCCACGGAAGATTAGTGCTCACCTCGCTCGCGTGTTTTTGGTTCACGCCTAAGACGTCGAAGCCTATGTGTCGGTTTACGATGGTTGGAACAACCAAGTAATAAATGGCCGCAGCCTCCGCCACTAGTAGAGCCCGGCGTTCCCGGGGAGTGGCTACCACCGCCGTCAAGTGTGCATGGGCCACTCCTACGACGTCTTTGCTTCCGTGACAATGCATGACAGTCAATAGTTACATGACCGTAACCTCCACACGAGACACACTATTCCTTAGGTGACGTTCAACCACGTGACTTGTGTCCTCTCCCCCACAAGTGAAGCAGTACAGCACCCGTTGAACAGTAGCCTATGAAGACTGCTTATTCAAGACACTTGCCACAATATTAGGCGTCTGTGAAGACTGCTTATTAAAAACACTTGCCACAATATTAGGCGTTGTCGTTTGTGTGGCCTGACATTTCACAACATGTGTATTTGTGGTAAAATATGACAAGTTACTTGTTCAAATGCAACGAGTGTGTGGAGCCACAGTGTGCCTTTCAATGTTGGGTAATTGTTTTTGGTGACTGCTACCACCGTGACAGTGTGTACCCACCTCTTGTCTTCCCTTCGCCTCATTGTGACTATGAGAGACTGGTGCTGGTGTCCACGTATGCAAGTATAATTGAATACGTAAATGCACATTCATATTTAATCCAAGATTACTGAACGTGCGCGTGCGTGAGTGAGTAAAATGTGTCTGTTCAAATAGGTAGGTGTTTGTGTGAGGTACACGCAAGTGAAGTGTGTGTGTGTGTGTGTGTGTGTGTGTGTGTGTGTGTGTGTGTGTGTGTGTGTGTGTGTGTGTGTGTGTGTGTGTGTGTGTGTGTGTGTGTGTGTTGTGTGTGTTGTGTGTGTGTGTGTGTGTGTGTGTGTTGTGTGTGTGTGTGTGTGTGTGTGTGTGTGTGTGTGTGTGTGTGTGTGTGTGTGTGTGTGTGTGTGTGTGTGTGTGTGTGTGTGTGTGTGTTGTGTGTGTGTGTGTGTGTGTGTGTGTGTGTGTGTGTGTGTGTGTGTGTGTGTGTGTGTGTGTGTGTGTGTGTGTGTGTGTGTGTGTGTGTGTGTGGTGAAGTATATAATATATAATATATATATATATATATATATATATATATATATATATATATATATATATATAATGTATGGTGTGTGTGTGTGTGTGTGTGTGTGTGTGTGTGTGTGTGTGTGTGTGTGTGTGTGTGTGTGTGTGTGTGTGTGTGTGTGTGTGTGTGTGTGCGCCGATGTTTGCGGGAACCGTCTACTTACTTACTACGGGGGATCAGTTGCGTCTACGGGGGATCAGTTGTTTTCGCCGACCAAGAAAATATACAAGTTCTTTTTGTCTACGGGGGATCAGTTGGGAAATTGTAAATTTCTGTTTATTTTTTTTCCAAAAAATTCAATCTGATCCCCAGCAGACGAATGGGACATACATTTTCACACGTCCTACCTACCTGACAACGGGGGATCAGTTGCGGAAAAGAAAATTATGTTTATTTTTTTCAAATAAATTCCCTTCCGACTCGAGGGTAAACGGCGGGAGTAACAATGACTTGCAGACTTGTCCTCGAACGCATACACAACGCGTGAGCCGTCACGATCGTGTAAACAAGTATCTCGCAGAGGTTCTGAAGAGGAAGGGCTTCACCACGCGTGTGGAGCCCGTGATTCCCACCCCTGCCGGGATACGGTACCCAGACCTCGTGGTCTGGAAGGATGGTATGTGTATGGTGCTCGACACTACCATCGTCTCTGATCATAAGAATCCCGACGACGCGCACGAGCACAAGGTCGTATACTACGACCAGCCCGCGATAAGGGGCTGGGCCGAGGTAGTATCAGGGATCGCCGCTGACGAGGTTAAATTCTCAGCGTGCGTGCTCACATGGCGAGGAGTTCCCTCCCAACGCTCGGTGAGGGAGCTCCAGACCATCGGTGTTACTAAGTCCAACTGGCAGTTGCTTAGTATTAAGACTCTGGAAGGTGGCGTCGAATGTTACGCTCACTTCTCGAAAGCAACCGAATCTTTCCGTACTCATTCATGAAGGTGAGCCAGCTTGAGTCCGACTCAACTGGTCCGAGTATATTCTACGAGGCCGTTCCACATTGTCTTGCTCTCGGAGACATTAGATAAACTGAGACAATGTGTATCTTGTCTGTTACCATGTTCCCGACCGCGCGGGGGTCGGGGCGGGCACGCCTATGCAATCGGTTTTTACGGTCAGTGCGACTCGGTTTTGGAGTCACTACCACGGGATACGGGTTACCAATTCTGCCAAGCGCTAATCCCTTGCACGCCCCCGGTGGCGTTTGGGACAGTGGGTCTCTTGCATCTGTGATGATTAAAATGCCGCGTTGCTAAGTCTGTATTTATCGGTAACGTTGGTCGGGTTCCCCCCTGATTTTAACGCCGGCCTCTGGTACGGGTATGTATGACGAAGGCACAGATTACCCAAATGCCTCGTCAACAGGAAAACACCGGCCGAACGCGACAGACGGGGGAGGCAGCGCCGATGTTTGCGGGAACCGTCTACTTACTTACTACGGGGGATCAGTTGCGTCTACGGGGGATCAAATTAGATTCGTAACTTCGGGACAAGAATTGGCTCTAAGGGCTGGGTCGGTCGGGCTGGGATACGAAGCGGTCCGGGGAACCGGCAGGGGCTGGGCGAGGCCGCAAGGTCGAGCTCGGACCGTCGCCGGGACCTGTCCGTGGACTGCCTCAGCTGCGCGGCGGCGTCCTCGCGGCGCTCGTCGCTTCGGCCGGCGTCTAACAGCCGACTTAGAACTGGTACGGACCAGGGGAATCCGACTGTCTAATTAAAACAAAGCATTGCGATGGTCGCAGCCTGGTGTTGACGCAATGTGATTTCTGCCCAGTGCTCTGAATGTCAAAGTGAAGAAATTCAAATAAGCGCGGGTAAACGGCGGGAGTAACTATGACTCTCTTTGGGTCGGGATGGCAGAACTACTTCCACGCAGTCCGACCTGGGTGCCGCTCGTTTGAGCGGTAGCTAAACGTTCTGTCCCTCACCGTTGGGCGGGGTTTTTCCTAGCGGTGTTGTATGCGCACGTAATTGTGTCCCCATGTCTGAGGTTAATTACTCAGAAAATGAAAGAGAGGGTGCCACTGCACCCTCGAGCGCAAGCTCAGGTGCAGGTACGGGGGACGACCGTCCCAGTGTAGAGGACCCGCCGGGCACCGCAACGTGTGAGGTGTGTGGGTTAAGATTTGGGAGTGGCAGGTGACTGTCACTCCACCAAAGAAGTAGGCACCAAGAATGGTATCATGCGAGGAGAGGGCCGGCATTTGTAAGGCCAGGGTGGTCTAGGGAGGAGATGGTACTTCTGGTGAGAGCAGAAGTACGTCTGGTACGGGAGGCGAGACGAAACGGGCAGGATGAGGGTAGAGTACGTGTCAATGCAAATTTGTGTAGGCTTTTTCCTACTAAGAAGAAGGACTCCATTATAAATGTGAGAAAGACAAAGAACTATAAAGACCTAAGAGCCAGAATTGAATTGGAGTTGGTGGTGGATACCGAGGAGAATGAGCCCGTACCAGAAGTAGAGAATGAGGCTATTATAGAGTGCGTTGGTGGTAGTAGGGTGGGCATTGTGTCAAGTGACGGTGGCGAGGGCGGGGCTTTGTCTCCGACCCTCAGCCAACAGGTGGTAAGGCAAAGGGTTACCCCGGAGCCGATCAGTAGGAGGGGCCCAAAAGAGAGATGGGGAGAGGATCTGCTGGAGGAGGTGGCCCGGGAGGAACTGAGGTTGTCGGGACTGAACACAAGATTTATGAACGCCGCCCTGCGGAAAAGCTTTCCCTCGCGTACCATTGAGGCTCTCAAGGGTATGCGGAGGAAACCTAAGTACAGGTTGATGTTAGCATCGCTGTGTGTCCCCAACCCAGTGGCAACGCCTCCCGGCCCCTCCCAATCCGAGGAAGGTACAGTTGTGCCGGAGGAACCAGTAGGGAGTGAGGGCAGTAGCCCACAGAGAGTTGTGAAAGACACTCCAAATGTCTTGGTCTATAGACACAGGTCTACTGTAAGTAACTTTTGTGGTATTTTACAACCACCGTTTGTTGAGGGAAATAGCCCTCCTGGTAACGTGGATATGTTACCCGTGGCGTCCGACCCGACTAAGGGCGGGCGCCCGGAAATTGTACCGCATAATGTCACTCACCTGTTTGATATGGACATGTCTAGATCGATCGATTATACACTTGTACCTGCCGATCTAACCCAGGGAGATGTTACCATTTGTAACTCCTCGGTTGTCGAGATCAGCTCCCTGGGGGTGGATACGCCTCCACGTAGGAGGGTAGTGGATTTGTCATCGACCAATGATGAAGACGACCGGAGAGACGAGGCCGAGGTAGAGCTGCCCGAGACCGAGCCCGACGTAGACGAAGAGTCCGAGCCACCGAGTCAGCCATGTAATCCCCGGCAGGGAGACGTAAGTCAAACTGTCGGGCAGGGCGGTGGAAGGACGGTGGCCGGGCATGAAGACGAGTATGCACTATGGGAAGCAAGTTTGAGAGAGGAGCTGGTGGGTATCTGGCCGGGATGGACTCGTTGGAGTTCATGGACTTCCAGCCAGGTCAGTTGAGCCGTGAGCACCGGGAGATGTTGGACACGGAATACCAACGGTGGGTCGAGCTTGAGCTGGGCTCGTCCCACAGACGGAAGGGACCACGCCGACTGGCTAGACGCCGGGAGGCTGCTGGTCGAAAGGAAGCGGCTGGCCCGGCAGAAGCCGGAGGAAGCGGAGGAGGACCGAGTACGTTCGTGTAAAAAAAATTTACCGCTCTAATAGAGGTGAGTGTTCGCGCAAGGTCTTGAGTGGGGAATGGCGCAGCGAGGAAACGCCGAGCATCCCTCTAGAGGATCAAGTTGTCTTCTGGAGCCGGGTGTTCGGGGAAGAATCCGTCCCGGATACGCGCGCTGTTCATCCTCAAGGCATGGTACTGTGGAGCCTTGTGCAGCCCATCACAGTTGAGGAGGTCTTCTCTACCCTGCGTAAAACCAAAGATGGGGCAGTAGGGCTTGATAAGATCTCGCGTAAAGAGATATCAAAGTTGAATCCTCGTGCCCTCCAAGCGCACTTCAACCTCTGGTTGTATGCTGGCTACCAGCCCGTGGAATTTCGCTGCAGCCGAACGGTGTTGATACCGAAGGTTGCGGTACCTTCCGGACCTGGCCAGTTCAGGCCGATTGCCATTGGTTCCTTCATCTCTCGTGTGTTTCACAGGCTCCTGGCCGGGCGGTTGTCTGGGCTCCTCGAGTTCCAGTCCCGGCAGAGAGCCTTTGTGTTCCTGCTAAGATGCCTGCTAAGGGACACCTGCGAGGACCTGAAACCTATGTGCCTAGCGTTCCTGGACGTGTCTAAAGCGTTCGACTCAGTGTCCCACGCTACGCTCCTGTTGGCCGCTGAGAGAATGGGGGCGCCAGGGCCCTTCATCAGCTACCTGAGGACATTATATTCAGAGGCGTC
>JAODUO010000628.1:122500-142500 GCA_025642075.2 Ridgeia piscesae
ACATGTCATTCTCATTTGAGGTTGCTTATTGGCTGATTAAAGTTACTACATTACATACCTTTTCCAAAAACCAAAACTTCACAAAGTACCAGAAAGTCTTTCCTATTTTTGATTGTGATGTTCAAGGCTGAACCTATTGCATTAGGATCACAGGTGAATGACACTATCTCACCAGTGTCCATGTCATTGGAGGACGATCCACACTTCCAATATTGATAATTAAATGGGCCAACAGTAATGTCGAAATTTGATAGGCGCGTACTTGATGAAAAGGCAATATATTGAATATGATAGAATGATATACAGAAACATCAGCATGTGAAACGGTATGACTATTTCTATGACTGATGTTATTGTCGTTATTTGCGTCGGTTTGAGGATACCTAGGTCGAGCTCTTGATGAGAACCCAGCATGTGCTTCCACAACCGAACCTCTTTCCGGGCCGAACACCTTAGCCTGTAAAGCATGCACCGTTGCTTCTTGCCTGTCTACTCTCTCAGTTAAACGGATTAGTGTCTTCTGTACCGATTGCACGGTAGAAAGTGTCTGTGCATTGGTAGAATCCATTCTGTCAACCATGTCATTCTACTGTTTGAATGACTGTGCGATGCTACCCATATCAAGTTGCTTCTTTGGTGGTGCCATGTTAGCTAGAAAAACAACACATGAAGCGACTGGTAGGTTGGTGTCTTCGGTAGGTTGGTGTCTTCGGTAGGTTGGTGTCTTCGGTAGGTTGGTGTCTTCGGTAGGTTGGTGTCTTCGGTAGGTTGGTGTCTTCGGTAGGTTGGTGTCTTCGGTAGGTTGGTGTCTTCGGTAGGTTGGTGTCTTCGGTAGGTTGGTGTCTTCGGTAGGTTGGTGTCTTCGGTAGGTTGGTGTCTTCGGTAGGTTGGTGTCTTCGGTAGGTTGGTGTCTTCGGTAGGTTGGTGTCTTCGGTAGGTTGGTGTCTTCGGTAGGTTGGTGTCTTCGGTAGGTTGGTGTCTTCAGCTTATTGACTAATGTCAGCGAATTGACATTAACCAGCAGTGTTGCTTCAATGAGTCGCAAACGTCTAAATTATGGATTATGATGTGTAATAATGTAACTCATATAAATAACAGATTTTGTGACAATGTTAAGAATATTATTCAATTGTGTGATGTATGCGTAGAGACAGGGCAGTATTACGTAAAACAGTCACGGACAACAAGCTGCAACCGTCAGTAATTGTCGGCGCACACTGAGTGTGTCCAGTCAAGTGAAACAGCTATTAATTGTCTCATGTCATGTTTGAATGAACGCGCTGTGAAAGTCGCGGCAATAGGGCAAAGATCCTTCAGTTCTAGTGTCAGCGGCATTCGCGCATTATCAAATGTACAAAATATAATTGTAATGTCTCAGGTGTTTTGCAAATAGTGCAGTCGCGTAATGTTTAATCGCGACAGAGAAGAAAGATTAAGTAATTATTTAACGCTATGAAATACTCCCAATGCAAGCTTTTCTACAAAAGCAACCCACATACCCTTTCACAAATTATAAATGGCGTTCGGTGCGTACATAATGTTGATACAATACAAGTAAAATTCGGATTAAATAAGGCTATACGCGATTACATCGAATAGACGGAAGGATACGTTTAGTTCGAGCGCTATGCAAACTTAATAAACGGCACATTAAGTGTGAAGTTATAGTGTAACAACACAAGTTATCGTAGCGGATAGAATTAGCAGACAGTGTGTTCTGTCCGCGTCCGCTAAGTTATTGTCTAGTGCATGAATGAGGTTGGTGCACGCCCTGTCGCTCTGCGATGAGACAAGAAAGGGATTGGTAACAAGTATTGTGATCATTCAAACAACGTTTAGCGTTGTCATGCACTGACGTGAATTCACCTTGGTTTTAATTACAAATTTAAACACGTAGTTAATATCTGGCACAGTGAGCTTGGTCCGCATGGTTAATAAAGATAACATTTTGTATAGTCATTGCATGAGAAAGAAATATTTTCCGGAAGCCTAAGCTCGATCGTTAACAATTTAGACGGTCAAGCGAAGTCGTTGTGGTAGGCGTTGCCGGGGATCGATTTTGGGAAACACGTTTAAAAGAAAACCCCTTTTTAGCTGAGTGAATCAATTCATGCAAAGTGCTTGTTTGAAAGACTATATATATTGCTCTTCAGCACAAAGATGTGACATCCATGTTTTTTGCTCCAAACTGCAGTTATCTGCTGAAACTGTGGATGTGTGGTGTAGACTGAGAATGGTGGATTTCTTGTGGACGAAGATGACATTATCATGCATTTAATGGATGAACCGCTGATGATATTAGCTAGTGGACAATCGTGGACAAGGATCATTGCTAAAGATGGTGTGGAATGTCAGTTACCAAGCGCTACCCAAAGTAAGTTTCCATTTTCAAGATAAAAGCAACTAAAAAGTTTGCCGTATTATTCATTCAGCCCTATATCTCGAAATTAATATTAAGATTATAAATGTGTTGTAATGTGCATCCGTATAATAAAGATTACATATCGGGGGAGGGCTGCACAGGATACGTATAACCAGAATTGTTGTTAGTAGGTTTACATAATATATATTCACTTTTATCTTGATTTCCCCCCTCTCATATTCAACCAATGCCTGTTGTTTTATTCACACACGCTTACGCTTACGCGCACATGCACACGCACACGCACACGCACGCACACACGCACACACACTATTATCTCGCATACAATGAGTCAGCATTGGGAAACAATGCAACTTACAGAGTGATAGGAGAAGAGATGTATGCAAAATACCAATATATACAGAGAGACGGCAACAACCCTGGGTAAGCAGGTTTTTCTCAAGTGATAATTAGAATATGTAAAACTATTTCCTGTATTCGTTCTACATCATAGAGCAAATAATTCTAGTCATGTCGAGCACTATGCAATATTCTATTAACTGACAAATATGTAAGTATTGAGGTTACAATGTCACGATGTTGTAGAGATCGCTTTGGAAAAAGACATGGATTTGCCCTTTGGGCACATCATTTTCATCAACTCAGCATCCCGCTGGGGCAGTCGATTGCTTTATTTGGCCCCAAAAAATTGCAGATAAAAGGTTTGTTTCTTTGGTGTGATAAGACCTCTCTTTTCTCAAATAAACTGTTTTATATGTGGTACACCCTCCACTTGGGAACGTATGGTAGAAAATGATGCAGCATTTCTTTGTTCAGTGCATTCTTTACAAAGCCGCTGGCTGGCTAAATTGCTGTTTGTTTAGGTCGGATGTAACAAAACATTAATTTTCCCCCATTTCTAGTTTAATTAATATTATCCCTTCTGAGTATTATGTTATGCAGCTAAAACTTGAATCATATATATATATATGTGTTTGTGTGTATATATATATATATAATCATATATATATATATATATATATATATATATATATATATATATATATATTATATATAATATATATATATATATATATATATATATATATATATATATATATATATATATATATATATATATATATATATATATATATATATGTGTGTGTGTTATATATATATTTGTGATGATTATAGTATTATGTTATATATATATATATATATATATATATATATATATATATATATATATATATATATATATGTATATAATCATATATATATATATATATATATATATATATATATATATATATATACATATATATTTGTGATTGGTATATACATACATATATGTATACATCTGGCCACGTCAAATTCCCTCCGGAGCATAGGAGAGCCATCCGAGAGCAAACAGCAAGGCTTGTTTGGCACCTCGAGCCCGGAGAAAGTCCCGAAGGAAGGCAGCTACATAGATAGATGACCCAAGAGAGCAGGCACCATGAATGTATAATGATTGAGGACCTTGAAGAGCACTATGTTTAAAACGCCGGAAAGAAATCGTAATCAGGTCGCCAGAGAGCAACACACCATCCACGTGTAAACAACCGCGAACCATGCTCCGAGACCGAGGGACCATTTTACAGATGCGCAAGTACACCTTGAAGGCTAGGACCATCATGGCCCGGAGCATGAGGCACTTATAGCGGGAAGAAAACAACGCTGGTAATGCATGCACCAGTCGAGACAGCACGGGCAGGGTGACAGGCAGACGGACATCAGGAACCGCACCAAGACTCCTAACGCCACCTAAAACTTTAGTGACAGTCAAAGCAATGTGCTGGGTCCACAAGACCATTAATCTTATGAAAATAGGCCACAGCCGAAACTGTGGACACAACGGAAGCTGGAGCAGAGCCAGCAGCATGCAGGTACGCAATACACAATAACATCATGGATACAGGCAACATATACCGGCAACTGAGTGGGGAGACATAGGTAATCATGAAACGTTGTTTGCTTATTCCATGCCCGCTCGTAATGTAAACGGGAAGACGTAGTAAGAGCCGCCAGCATTAACGAGCTTAAAGACTGCCTAAGCCGGCTGGGGACATGCTGAACGGGACGATGACCGGGTTGACGTTCACCCAAGGTGACAGATCGTGGAATTCTCCCACCTGTGAACGAGATAACTTATCAGCTAACATGTTAAAACGGTCCGGAATATGGCGTGCAGCAAATTTTTTACCGTAAGCATGCCTTTACCAGGGGTCGAATTAAAGACATACTGTGGGGATCCCACGATGTCTGGTTATTAATGATGAGGATTAGGGCTTCATTATCGGTGAAAAGCAGACACTCTTATTGGCCCAAGCATTACCCCACACATGGACCGCTGCAACAATAGGGTAGAGATCCAGAACGGCGACATAGTGTGACCGCCACTCTGCGGGACACAGGCCACAAAACCATGCATTCCCAAACAGAGCCCCGTAGCCAATTGCCCCTGCTGCATCAGTGTAGAGCTCAAGAAAGTCACCTGTCAAAAAAGTATCATCCAAAAATAATGCTTCACCATTAAAATGTTGCAGAAATGCCAACCATACGCCCACATCAAGCTTAGCCTGTCTGGTCAAGCGGGTGTGGAAGTATGGCCGGGAGACACCGATGGTGAGATCAATTAAACGTCTCCAAAAGGGGCGTCCAGGGACCACTACCTCTGAACAAAAAGACAACAATTCTTTTAACGTGACTTTCTGTTTGAGCAACAAACCAAGCAACAGATTCCGAGCCCCGACGAGCTTATCTGCGGGAAGCCTAGCGTGCATCTGCACGGCGTCAATGATAATTCCCAGAAACTGGATGGAGGTGGAAGAGCAACAAGTTTTGTCTGGAACCAGGGGACCCCAATGTCGTTACCCATAATGATAAACGCGTGCAGATCATTAGTACATTAATCAAGCGAATATGCCTGTAACAGAAAATCGTCAATGACATGGACCACCTCGGTCATATCCAACTTAACGTTAGCAGCTCAAACCAATGCTGTACTGACACTCGAAAATAGCACATGAACTTGAACACCCCATAGGCAACACGGTGTCCATGAAAAACTGGCCCTTTCCACCTGAATCCCGGGAACAGTCTGTCTGTTGGTGAAATAGCGGATTCGATATCGACCTTAGCCATGTAAACCAAATGAGGGGAATGCTTAATAAAGTCAATGGCCTCGAAAATAGACGGATAACGGACAGAAGAAAACTCGTGGGGAATAAAATAATTCACAGAGGATCCGTCAGGGTAAGATAAATGATGGATCATTTGAAATTCACCAGCAGCTTTCTTCGCGAATACACCAAGGGGTGACACTCGATAGTTACAATAGGGAGGGGGCACGGCAAAAGGCCCACGCATCCGACCCAACCGTAACCCCTTAGATAATTTACGATCAAAGACCTCTGGAAATTCTGAAGCAGATTTAAGGTTAGTGACACCAGCCTTATTGAACTGAGGGGGCAGGCCAATACAGCCAACCGAAAACCCGGAACCAAAACCATGTAAAAGATAATGTAGAATATTAGGGTCGTAACCATGTAGCAAACCTGGGAAACTTGGGATGGTAATTTACCGACTGCGCCAGGCGGGGATTCCACTGGCAGTCGAGGCGCCACCAGAGGGACCAGAGGAGTGTGGGAAGGTGGGGCGAGGGGATTTCCCTTGGGTTTGGGCCTTAAAACATCGGACAACAGGGTGGGCTCCACCGCAGAACCGGCACTTGTGAGTGTACCGACAGGTGGCACTGCGGCACAGCTCGCCCCTGTTGAACGCGAAGCACGGACTGGAGGCCGGAGGTCTGGCCCTGCCCTGGCCTTAAAGGGGGTCCAGCAGCTAGCCGACGACCAGCCTGTGACTGAGATGCCTTCAGCCAAAGCTCCCAGCTGATGGAGTCCCAGACCCACCCGCAGCGACCCCTCAAGGTCCGAAAAGCGGCATCATAAGACCGCCAGTCTCCCCTCTTGTCGGCCAAACCCCTCACCACCTCCATGTATTTGAGCATTTAACAGCACATGGGAGGTTTGCCGGCTGCAACAGGTAGATGCAACGGACATGTACAGTTGATCAAATGACAGGACCGCATCCTTGGGCATGGCCGGTGACACGCAGACGGTGGGGTTAGTGGCGCCTCTGGTGATGGAAAGAGCGAATTCCTGGAGCTGGATGAGAGAGGGTCTTAAAGAGGAGGGAAATGTTGATGTAATCACCAGCCATGATCTTGGCGCGGAGGACATCAGGAATTCGGGCGTCCAAGGGAAGGGCAGTAGAAGTGCAGGAGGAAAGGAGGGTCTGCGTGTCCTCGGCCAGTGGGGGGATGGCGGTATCTGGGAAGAAGGTGTCCACCGAGGGCCACGGGGCGCCAGGGAATGGCGGCAATGCAGGGCCAGCAGCCATTGGGACAAGAGGACCGGCAGGGCGCCTCTCCCCAGTTGGCATATCCGCCGAAACAGACTGAGCTGCATTGCCCAGGGCGGCTGTCGGAGCGCAAGACCAAGTCGTGAATCTTCCCCAACATGCGCTCGAAGGAGGCCACTTGCCGCTCCATATCTCGTTCCCACGGTCATGTGATCGGGCAAGTAGTTCACTTACGTTTATCTAATATGTCAGTCGTTTCATCAAGTCATAAAAGCATTAACTGATTAGCACTCAAGTAGGCCATTGACGATCAGCCCGAATCTCCTCAGGTCGGCCATAGCCGGTCAGCGAATACAGCACAGCGTTTGAATTCGGTTGACGTGGTTCCATCTAGTGATTAAGCGATGCAATAAATGTGACGCCTATCTAGACATACAGTATTAACTTGTGTGGCTATTTTGGATCTGTTCTCAAAAATATTTACCGCGTTTTCGAAAATTTTACTTTTAATTTTTGGACATTTAAAAATGTCCTCCAGTTGCTGCTTTTTCACCGCAGCAGAGGCAACGCGTCAAATTCACGAATATGCTAGAGAGCTTGAAGATGTCGATTACGACACTGAACACGAAGCGAGTTGTGGTGAAGAATTGGATTTACCACCATGTAATCACGTAACTATGACAACGATATTACACTAACCGGTTCTGATTATGCATAAATAATAATTCCACATACTTTACAGAGAGAACTGCACTAATCGAAAATAGGCTGTTCCAAGAAACAACATGTGTGCAAAGCTATCATCATAGAAACAGCGACGATAAATAATGTTTCTAAGTCAAATTAATTTTATAATTCTTGATATTTATTAAATGGCATGTACTCTAAATGACACAAGAATAATTTTAAGTTCATATTTAATTAAAACAACTCAACTTGTACGCACAATTGTAAATTTGCGTTGATGACTTCGAGTGACTGTCATGAAAAAGTAAGATATAATACAATGACCCGTTTATGGGACATTTGCCTTAATATATGTACAATGAGAAAATAAAACGTAATTGATCAGATTTAAACATTTTGTTTTTGGACCTACTAAAACCCAATTGTACATTTTGTGGGACTTTGGCCCATTTGCGTGTGCGCGTATGTAACCACATGTATGTATGTATGTACAAACCTGCATGTGTAATGAACAAAAACATTGCTTTTAATACAACACCTGACTGCAAGTGTTTTTATGCGTATGTTCGAAGTAAACAGAAAGTTCAGGATAAGGTCGGTCCTTTAGAAGGTAGTGATGGAACCGTAATAACAGAGGGATTCTTAATGGCAGTAACCCTAATTGAGTACTTTAGTTCGGTGTTTACCAGGGAAGATATTAGTGCATTACTAGTACCAAAGATTAAGTTCGAAAGGAGAGAGTCAGACTATTTACGACAACTAACTGTAACCCCAAAAATGGTAGCTAAGAAATATGAAGGATAATAAAACATTTGGATTGGATGGGATTCCTCCAAAATTACTATTGGAAATTGTAGAACAATTTAGCGTACCGCTTGCAACAGTGTAAAAATTGTCATTAGAGGAGGGAGTAGTTCCGTTAGGACGTAAAGAAGCCAACATCATACCATTATTGAAAAAAGGTTCGAGAAACAAGTCAGAGAACTACAGACCAGTGAGTTTAACATTAGTGATTTGCAAACTATTAGAAAGACTAATTAAAGATCACTTGTTTGATTTTCTTGTGAACAAATTACTTGATAAATCTCAACATGGTTTTCTAAAAGCGAGGTCATGCTTAACAAATATGTTATGTTTTTTGGAAGATGTCACAAAGTGGGTAAATGCTGTGTAATTTTGGGAATTGTCAGTGCCTCCACACAGGACATGGGAATGAAGATGTACAATACACAATGGGTGGTACTGTACTAAATACTACCGTAAAGGAAAAGGACTTAGGGTTAACTATTAGTACTGACATGCATGTATCTGAGCAGTGTAGAAGTGCAGCAGCGAAGGGAAACTCTAAATTATTGGATTAATTAGGCGAAATATAGTGTGCAAGGAAAAAGAAGTAATAATACCGTTGTATAAAAAACTAGTTAGGCCTCATTTAAATAGTGTTTATAAACATGGAGGCCATATCGCAAGTAGGATATGTAGATCCTAGAAAGAATACAAAGGAGAGCAACACCAAAATGATACAAAAACTCGGGAATATTAGTTATGAAATGCATCTAAAAGAATGTGGTCTAACAACACTAGGAGCCAGGAGCTTGAGAGGAGATCAGATATAAATGTTTAAAATATTGAACGGGTATGAAAATGTTAGCGCCGTGGCTCAGGGGTAGGGCGTCGGACTCTCGACTAAGAGGACCCGGGTTCGAATCCTGTGCTGCGGTGTTAAAACCTTGGGCAAGTTTTTTCACTCTACATTTCTCCAGTCCACTCAGCTGTATAAATGAGTACCTGGCTATAGTCAAAAGTGGTGGATATGTGTACGAGCAGCCTTCGCGCATTAATTGTAGCATATGGCTGGATGCTTCCCAGAGAAGTTGAGATGGTGTTTGATTGAACAGGTCTGCCAGGGAAGTAATGTGTAAAGCGCTTTGAGCAATCCTGAGGATTGGATACTGCGCTATATAAGAACTTACCTTTACCTTTTTAACATAAATATTGTTTCTCGATTACGAAAAGGAGAAGGACTAGAGGACATGGAGTTACATTAGCAAAGAAGCAGTGTAGACTAGATATTAGAACATTTAAATTTTCACAAAGAACTGTAAATGAATTGAACAGATTATCGGCTGATTGTGTAGGTTCTAGTAATGTTAATATATTTTAAAATAAAATCGACATATACGTAAAATGGGGGTACATTTACATTGATAGGTTGGACTCTCGATAAGTCAAAGGGCTTCCTTGTCCACTTGCCATCTAGAGTTGATTCTTTAGGATGCAATTTGGTTAAATCTTGTTAAATCTATGTATGTATGTATGTATGTATGTATGTATGTATGTATTATGTATGTATGTATGTATGCATGCATGTATGTATGTATGTATGTATGTATGCATGTATGCATGTATGTATGTATGCTATGTATGTATGCATGTATGTATGTATGTATGTATGTATGTGTGTATGTATGTATGTGTGTATGCATGTATGTGTGTGTATGTATGTATGTATGTATGTGTGCATGTATCTATGTATATATTATGTATGCATGCCCTCCGATTAGTATGATATATATTTGTAGAGTGCAATCTTTATTTGGACGCACGAACAACATAAACAACTTCATTCCATGAGAACTTGTGAGATTATGTCATTGTTTGATCAAAAACAGGTAATTATTTTTTCTGGGCTTGATCTTTGTTAAGTCGTTCAACGCACAATATCATTGAAAGGTTACTCTGTTTTGGTTGTTTTTTCAGGTTGTCGTCTTCTACGGTTAAGTCATTCAACGTACGATATCATTGAAAAGTTACTCTGTTTGGTGGCTTGTCACATTGTCATTTTGGTCGTAATATGTTATGAACACTATCGATATTATAAGAATTGTTAACCAGAACCAATACTAAAAACGTCCATTCTACCACCAAGCAGTATATGCAGTATAGTAGCAGTCGTATCCACTGCTATTTGATGGGCAGCGGCAACCGAATCCACCTTTCGTGTTTTTGCAAGTCCCTCCATTGAAGCACCCATATTCCTTGCACATGTTTCGTCCTGTAAAATCAATTATTATGAACAGATATCGGTACACAGTTATTTGCAAACGGGTAGATTTATTCGCTAACTTATTTTAGGGAAGATTCGGTTGTTTCTTTGATGAATTACACTTTCGACCATGCGCCTTGTCATTGGATTTATAAACCGGCGACATTCTATTCACCAACTTATTTGAGATGCAACGCATTTTTCTTGGAAGAATTTATATTTTTATCTTATTAATGCCCAGATATTGGTTATTTAAACCGTCTGCTGTCATATCAATGATTGGTTTGATGAAAACAAATATTTTTCGGAAAACCCTGGCCTTTATGACCAAACCATAAGGTCGAGCGTATTGTGTGTAACAATTGTGATACTGTTTTGTGTTACACTATTTTGTGTATATTAGCTGTAACATTGTTTTGTGAGTATCAGCTGTAACATTGTTTTCCGTGTATCAGTTGTAACATTGTTTTGTGTGTAACAGTTGTAACATTGTTTTCTGTGTATCAGCTGTAACATTGTTTTATGTGTATCAGCTGTAACATTGTTTTGTATGTATCGGCTGTGACATTAGTGTGTGTGTAACAACGGTAACACTGTTCTACAGGCAATCTATTATATTATTCTACGGTGTTCTTCGGATCTAGTATTCTTCACCCTGTTACATGTTCTATATTTAAATTTATAAGTCGAGCTTGTGTGATGCGATGTTTGAATCGGAAATAACGAAATGGGTTGATGAAACAATTAAAGGACGATTTGATTCTAAGCAAGTTTGTGGAATTAATTAACTTCCCCAACAGACGTTCTTGTCGATATAGTACGCATTTAGTATCTACGGTATGCAGGTATCTATGTGGTATGCAGGAGTTGCGTTACCTCAGGGAGTTTGACGCCCTGCCATGTACAGTTATGAACCACTGCCTTGTGGTACAGGTTGTTGACAAAACCGAAGGCTAAGGGAGCAAACCCTAATCAGAAAACCTGGCAAAATGGCAGCATCAAGGGTGGTTGATGTATGGAATTCCCAACATCTCTCGACCAGCCATTGCAGGGACAAATAGTTTGCGCCTGACTTGACATGTTCTTGCAAGTTTGGACGTATATGTGCTCCCCGAGAGAGAGAGCCGCTAGTAACTTGCAAAAGCCAGCGGCACTTCCAACACTTTTTGCTGGCAGCTTCCATGAAATGTACAACTGCACGAAACACCATACCGGATCCGGGTTACCAAGGACCGCGCTGCTCTACCTCATCTTCCGTCGACAGTGGAAAATCAGCTAGGAAGAAGAAGATGAAGAAGACAACTACTGACAATTGCATAATGGAACGTCAGGACTCTCCTCGACCGAGAAACAGCTGACCGACCAGAAAGATGTATGGCACTAGTAGCAATAGAGCTTGCCAAATACAACATCGACATCGCCGCCCTATGTGTTATTAGGTCCTCAGTGTCTGGTAGTCTCAAGGACTTGGAATAGTCTTTCTTCTGTAGTGGCAAAACCGAAGGAGAAAGAAGGGAGGCCGGGCGGGATTTGCTCTCAAAATGCATATCGTCACAAAGCTGACAGAAATGCCAAGCACAACAGGCAATGGACAAGTAAGCCGACCAAGCTCAACAGAGCAAATCTAAGTACCATCAGCCGTAGGGGGAGTTTTGCGCCGGAGACGGACAGTGCTCTAGCCCAGTGGGAGGAGAAGGAAAGCTCAACACCAGACGAGGAATGGGCAGTTCTGCAGCAGGTCGTATACAACACAGCAAAGACATATCTTGGCAAGCCTGACAGAAAACACCAGGACTGGTTCGACCCCCAAAGACCAGGATCTACAGGCTCTTATAAGCAAAAGAGACCAAGCCCACCAGAGAGTGTTGCAAACCAGGAGCACCAGATCCACCACTGCAGCATACAAAGATGCCTGCAGACTGCTACAAAAACGCACCCGGGCCCTGAAGTCGGACTGGTGGGAAAGGAAGGCAGTGGAACTGCAAAGAGCTGGTGACAGAAATTACATGAAAGGCTTCTACAGTGGACTGAAGGAAGTGTCTGACCAAAGACGAAGGGACCCACCTGAGATGAACAGATGGAATGGAGACCTTCTCTGATATCAAGAGTTGTGGCAAGATGGAGTGAACACTTCCAGAAGCTACACAACGTCCCTGACGACATAGATCACGAAGCTCTGGAAAACATCCCGCAGCGCATTACCAAGACAAGCCTCGGTGAGATTCCAACCATAGCTGAGATGGCTAGAGCAATCGCCGGCCTGAAAGATGGCAAAGCACCTAGGGGAGATGGAAATCCTGCAGAAGTATGGAAGCACGGAGGAGACAATCTGTTCAGCAGACTGCACCAACTAATCATAAATGCCTGGGAGGTGGGTTCTGATCCACAAGCATGGAAGGATGCCAGCATTGTAACCATCTACAAGAACGGTGATCGAACAGACTGTGGGAACTATAAAGTAATCTCTATTATATCCATACAGGCAAGATCTTCGCCAGGGTCCTCCTAAACAGACAATCTACCGACATCACACGAGAGGTAGTTCCGGAGACACAACGTGGCTTCAGAGGTAACCGGGGCACCGTGTATATGATAGTTTTTCTCCGACAGCTAAAGAAAAGTGTATTGAGCAGGACCGACCACTGTACATGATGTGTCGACTTCAGTAAAGCGTTCGATACAGTTGGGAGGACCGGGCTGTGGAAGCTACTGAGGAAGTATGGATGCCCAGATAAGTTCACAACTATGATCGAGGCTCTACATACCGGAATGATGGCGAATGTTAGTGTTGGAGGGGAAGTCTCGGAATCGTCCAGTGTTACGAATAGGATCAAGCAAGATTGTGTGGTCCCCACGCTCTTCTACATCTTCCTATCAGCAATTCTCGACAGGAGGACATCATGGTTGATGGAAACAAGCTGAACTCTGATCAATAATTCACCTATCTCGGAAGCACTATATCAAGTAATATATGCATTAACGATGAAATACAGAGGAGGATGGTCAAGGCTAGTGCATCTTTCGGCCAACTACGCCAGAGACCCTGGAACAATCACCGTGTGTCCATGCAGGTTAAACGCAAGCTATACTGTGCAATCATGCTATAGGGAGCCGAGGCCTGGACAGTGTACAGACGACCGGTGAAAAAGCTGCATGCCTTCATAATGCGACATCTGCGTTCGATCATGAGAATACCTGGGTGGACAAAGTGACAAACAAAGATATACTCGAACGGACAGGGCTGCCATCTATGGAAGATCTTCTGATCAGAAAGAATCTCCGGTGGACTGGATACCTCATGAGGATGTCAACAGACAGGCTACCAAAGCAGATGCTATACTCTCAACTGTCTTCTGGTCACAGAAAGAGAGGGCGCACTCGTTTCCGTTTCAAGGATACCATCAAGAGAACCCTGAAGCTTAGAGAGTTAAAGACCGACTCATGGACAACCCTCTCACAGCAGAGAGACACACGGAGAGCAATAGTCACGTGATTGAAGCAATCTTTGTTTCCCCGCTACCGACAGCATGATGATGATTATTTACGGTACGATGCGACGGATCAATTGTGTTCATATGTCCGAGTTGTGATGGTGGAGTTTAGTAATTAGTCAATTTGCAGAACATATCTTTTTACCTGTGTTGAAGTATTTATGTTGCATTTGTCTTAGCACCGCTGCGATGCTGTGGAAATAATCGTAGTAATGTATATTTTTGGTCTAGGTAGCAAGGCATTCCCAATAACCTTTGTTTTAAAGAAGTAGTCGACATTGCGACTGGGTGCAAAAACTGTTAAACATGCAATAAAGCAAATTGTATAACCGCTAACCCATATTTTAGCAAATCATAAAAACCGGATTATTTCCAAATTACATGCAAACAGCAAAAGGCAATTCAGTTTTTTAAATCAGGAGACTGTCTCCAGTATATTATTATAGACTTGTATATGTTACCTGAATTATCTAAAACAATTGAACAAAATATTTATCAAAAGGCTAGTGTCTTTCATTGATAATCGTCATACCAATGACTGGTGGAGAAAATGGCTTCAGAAGTAATCACTCAACTTCACTAGCGTTAACTGAATTTGTCGAAAATGTAACCTCAACAAGATAATGTACAATTTCAAGTATTGAGTCCCACAGGGATAAGTCCTGCCTAATATTATTGTGTTTGCAGATGACATTATCATATTTACTCGACTAAGAATAGTATGGATATAGTACGTGTAGTTAATAACTGACTAGAAATACTAGATATATGGTTCCGATATAATACATTATCGCTAAATGTGTACAAAACTAATTTTATTATGTTTGCAAATAAAAACAACATATATCTCTAGTGAACATAATTCGGAATGTAACGAAATGTAATCATTTATGAAAAGTTTACATGGATAGACTAGATAAAAACGGTTGAAACTAAGGTATCAAAAAGCATAGCCGTTTTGTATATGAGAAAGGATGTTCTTGACTTTCAAGCATTACGCACTTAATACGTCACGATTACTGTGAAACATGGGGAAATTCGTATCCATCTAGACTAAGAAAACTGTCTCTGTTACATAACAATTATGTGCATTATCTATAACCTTGATTAATAATGTCATTCTTCTGCATCTGTTCACCGCTCAACAATTCATAAAATTCGATATTAATTACACATAAGTCTGTGACTATGACAATGCAATGAAAACTATAGTATGCTAAAATAGAATACCACCCACAGACTACTGTCAATTACTTCTCAGAGGTATACACATATGGAAATTAATTTATTCATTCATTAATTTACTTCAACATGTATCAATGGAGCTAAAACCTCTATATGCATGTTGGAATGGTATAAAAGTATTGTTCGGTTTCGTATATGCAATATACATTTCTGAATTCCCTGAAGCCGAGATTTTCAGATTGGATTACATATTAGGGTGTGTATCCAAGGCCAAAATACGTTGATATGGAAAGTAAACACACCAACCAAAATAAGCTAGATAACCCTTTTATATAATGAATTTGACATGAAATGCAATTTAGATTAATGCAATTTATCAAAAGGTATGTATTTACGAAATGTTTTTTCTTCAAAAATCCACATTTTGGGAATGCCTTTCTACCTTGATCAATTATTGGAACAAGGTATAATCTACCTGTTAGAACGCAGTTATCTTTCCTTTTTCCCATCACGACTGCGATGCCACTGTAGTAACGTTCGTTAAAGGTATTCATGAAGTTAATCAATTTGTCACCTCCATCAAATAGTTCTTGAGCAACAATTCTAAAATAAAGACACACCTGAAAGATTGACTGTTGGAAGGGTACATTTCATCGTTTTTGTCATATTATCTTTATCCTGCCTGCCTGCCTGCCTGCCTGCCTGCCTGCCTGCCTGCCTGTCTGCCAGCCCGCCCCGTCCGCCCGCCTGCCCGCCTGCCCGAACAGGACAATTGTTCTTGTCATCGTGCTCAAAGGCATTTGAGGATGATCATAAGACAAATCGTGAGCCTGTCAACGACGCAGCAACGATCGACGTCGGTTGATGTTAGGTCGATAAAGTTAATTAACATTTGACAATTTAAACATGATGTTAATTATCACATCTCAGTTTGTTATTGTTGATATAAATGTTTTTCCTATTCACAACTATGCTTGACATTGTAGGACACTTCAAGAATGTACTGCTAACAAAAGTGATATTTCACTATCCTGCAGCTGCAGCGTGACTGTGTGCTAAAATAATAAGTTAATAAAATAAATATGACAAATAGATAAGTACAATTAACTGTACATTAAGTGTACATGAAAACGACGAATAAGTAAATAAAATATAATAATAAATAGAGCAATACAATTAGTAATACATTAAATAAAACAAACAAGCTGTTCATGATTAATACTAAAATATTCTACTATAATGCCAATAACGGAATGATGAGATAGCGAATCACTTCTGCAGTAGACGCGATAAGAGCTTCTTCTGTAAGTACGTCGAATGAGTGCTGGTAGGGCTTGCAAGTGGCTGGTAGGGTTTGAATGTTCTGTTTGTATTGGTGTCTGGTGCGCGCATCTGCTGTGGAGATGATAACATACAAGCTGATGCGCATTAGTCCGTGGTGAAATTTAAAAACAACATAGTGGCATCTCTTATGCGCCTTCGTGTAAACAATGAGGTCCACATTAGGTTAACGCACATATCACTGACACATTAAGTTTTGCGGTAATCACCTGTGACAAACCGCGCAGCGATCTTTGTACGCGCTCTATTGTCTGAATGCCTGTCTTTGTGTGAGGTGCCCAGGCGCATGCAGCAAACGCGTGCGTTGGTTGCACGAATACCTCGAATGCAGTATCTCATTTGTTATGTGTTCTTTTGAATAAGCCAAGTGTCTTGCTGGCTTTGTTCTGCACTTTGTTGATACGTGGTTGCCACGAGAATGTTATGTTTATGGTAACCCCAGGTAGCTCTGGTTGTCAGTCCGTGGTATTTGTTGGCTCCCCATGAAATACTCGTAGGCCGATATGTTTCTCTTGGCAGCAACCGATAAGACGGAACATTTTGACACATAAAAATCTATCTGCCATGTAGTTGTCAAACAGAGAAGTTTGTTCAGGTCAGACGCGAGTGTGAAATGGTCAGCGGGAGTATGTATTTGTCGGTAAACAATACTGTCGTTAGCGAACATGCGCATTTGCGAAGTCACTCCTTCCGCGATGTCGTTGATGTACATTTAAAACAACATAGGCCCCTACACAGTTCTTTGTGTGACTTCTGAGTATACATCAGCTGTCTGCGATGTGTGTCCGTTGACTACAACCTGTTGACTGCGAGAACACAGGAATGCACTGATCCAGGTATTAGTCTTTCCGCCTATCCCATAGTAACGGATTTGTTCCAGACGTTTATCGTGTGATAGTTTGTCGAAAGCCTTACTGAAGTTCAGAAAGATGAAATCTGTTTGCGTCTTTTGATTAACTGAACAAGCTAGTTCGTTTATGGTGTCAACAAGTTGCGTCTCGCAAGATAAATCCTTTCGGAAGCCATGATAGCTTGGATGCAGTATATTGTTGTAATCTAGGTGACGATCAATCTAGCTGCATACAACATGCTCCATAATGTTGTGTGTGAGTGACACTGGTCTATAGTGAGATTGATTCGTTTTGTCATCCTTCTTATAATTATATTGCAGTTATTCGTGCTGTTGACGGCCCTTTGTCAGGCAAGTGCCTACCATAATCGCTGGTGAAGACTGACACAAACTGCTTGTTCACATACTCGGCGTTAGCATGGTTTGCAATGTGGAGGCCATTTGTATCAGATAACCACGTTTTCAGTTATATTGAGTTTGACAAAAGACCAACATTTCGTTTGGCTTCCTCTGTAAAGAGGCTCACTCCAATCACGTGTCTGATGTAGTCGTCATGAGCAGATCTCATTAGTTTCTGTAAGTATTGCCATTTTATAAGGTAGGCTGACCAGTCTTGGTGCTTTTTTACTTTCTTGCTTTGCAATACTGCTTGTCTTTCTTACGGATTTCACACTTGATGTTCCGTGTGATCCAGGGCAGGTTTCGTTTAGTTTTGGATTTTGTCGTGGCAACATGTTTAATGATGGCTTGATGTAATGCACTCTTGAATGATTTCCAGTACTCCTCTGTCGTTCTAGATGCTGGATTTCCCATTAAAAACATCGCTACGTAAGCGGCCATGTCTGCCCTTAGGATCTTACAGTTTGCAGAGTTATATATGTAGATCGTGTGCGAGTGCTTGTTTGACTGTTGTTTGGGACGGACGTCCAGTGTGGTGAGTACCGCAAAATGATCGCTCATCACAGGGCCACTTCAATCCGAGAAACGTGGTTTGGGTTTGTGCTAAAAACCAAGTTCAGCACAGCATTCGATGAAGGTCGTGTAAATTCTCGTTGATGCTGAGTTAGGCTAAAATGTTCTTTGATAGCTACAAGTGTGTGTACCATACAATGCCCCCATCATCGAAGTCACCGGCGATTATAGCATTTGGATGTCTACGCATACATGTGGTATGCAGTTCTGTTAAGGACTTTTAGTGGGGCTCCTGGTGGTCGATAGAACGAGCCCCAGCATAGTTCCTGCGATTGTAGAAGTTGAATGGAACTCCATACACATTCATTGTCCATAGATAAGTCTTCCTCCTCTGTGGCCAGGACGTCTCCGATGATTGCACACAACACACCGCCGCCGTGTTTGTTATGGTCCTGCCGATGCACTTCCGTGTAGTGAGGTGGGAAGAGGCTGTAAGTAGGGAATGTACTGTCAATGTTGGACTCAAACTGTCGGTCGTGTTTGTGAAGTAACGCACGAAACTCACATTTGTTAGTATTTCCCTTGATACTGTTACAGTTCATTGAGAGAATCTTCATGGATGATGAACCTTTCTTAGGGAATTGTTGTTGTGTTGATGTGTCATTGTTGTCGTTCACAGACGACACTGTTATATACACGCTGGTGGATTGCATTATCTCTGACTACCGGCATTGTCTTTTGTCCCTCTGTGGGTCGCTGGAGCATTGCAAATGCCCAATTGTTTTAAGTCACTGACCTACATAAATCCATTATAATCGTTGTTTAAAAATGTGTCGTAACACGTTTTCTTCTGAAAAGCAACTGCTTAGATTGTTAGGCCAACACGAGCATGGCTATTATACTAGTAAAATCAACCATATAACTGTTTAGAGTAGTACCTTGGTTTATAACCTGTCGTGTAATAAACGATATCATTTACAATGGCTATGGAAAATGCATCACCAGATAATTTGTAATCTTCAGGATATTTCCCGAAGTAGTCGGCACATTCAATATGCTTAGTACCTGCAACATAAACGTTTGAATTACAATAACTATTAGTAGTGTTTCTATATTATGTATATTATGCATATCTTATTTAGATATATATTTTTATTAGGTCGAACAGTAGAGTAGATCTTAGTCATCACATATAACCACTTTGTACCATATTAAACATGTCAGTATAATTTGAATCGAACATCTAACAATTTTAATATTTCATCTATACTGCATATGACATACGTGAAAAGACCGGAGATACGGGCCCCATTTATATACAGGAAGAGGGAGGGAGCGGATCAACAATAGGCGGAAACAATGCAGAATGCAGCCAACGTCAATCAGAGCTGAAAAACGTAACGACGCAGATCGCTAAATCACGTGCAATATATGTTGCAGCCTGTAGACATCTGAACCACTACGTTTTAACATTCCTGCTGTATAGTTCACGTTTTACCTGAGCTATCACTGAATACCATTTCTTTGATAACTGCCACAGACCAGATAAAGCACAAGATGGAAACTAACATATGAACAGTTGTTTGCAGAACGAATTGTAGATGACTATTGTCTCACAATTTGGAACACTTTTAAAATGAATAAGTCTTTATAATAATGAGCCTCTATGGAAATATTTAAAAAATAGTCAAACGTGTTGTTTTGTATAACCAGTAA
>JAODUO010000628.1:150000-182500 GCA_025642075.2 Ridgeia piscesae
GAGGGCACTGACGTATAATGTCATGCCCAGCTGGTCAAGCAGGATAACTGGTTAGGCACAGTATGCCCTGGGCCAGCGACCGGTCAACATATCTTATCGGGACCCAGTAACCCATTATCACCAGCGGCCTGGTAAGATTGTTTTGTTGCATTTATTTATTCGGTTTATGTACGTATCAACAGCGATAGCGTCAACAGCGACGGCGTCAACAGCGACAACGTCAACAGTGACAACGTCAACAGTGACAACGTCAACAGCGACAGCGCCAACACCGACAGCGTCAACAGCGATTACGTCAGTAGCGACAGCGTCGACAACGATAGCGTCAACACCGACAGCGTCAACAGCGATTACGTCAGTAGCGACAGCGTTGACAACGACAGCGTCAACAACGACAGCGTCAACAGCGATAATGTCAACAGCGACAGCGTCAACAGTGACAGCGTCAACAGCGTCAACAGCGACAGCGTCAGCAGCGACAGCGTCAACAGCGATTACGTCAATGGCGACAACGTCAGCAGCGACAGCGTCAACAGCGATAACGTCAGCGGCAACAGCGTCAACAGCGGTAACGTCAGTAGCGACAGCGTCCATAGCATAATATACGGCAGAAACACCAGCGGCGGCAGCACCGACACATCCGCTACATTATTCGAAGGGCTAGAACTAGTACTGCGCGTTGGCAAAGCGGGATCTGTCCTACGAATCGTGACGGTATATCGACCTCCTTCGACCGGCCGGAAATCAGTATCATTTCAAACGTTCATCGATGAGTTCAGCATTGTGCTAGAACGTTGTCCCACACACCAAACGGATCTTGTAATATTGGGGATTTCAATGTGCACTACGGTGACGATAGAACCAGTAATACTCGCAACTTGACTGAACTCCTTCAAGAGGTTGATTTTAAACAACACGTGAATGAACCGACACTTGTTGGTGACCATATCCTCGACCTCGTCATTACGCGAAATAGTAATAACATAATATCTTCTACATCCGTTGAAACGTTGTTGATAGATCACCACGTTATCCGATGCGATCTGGTTACAGGAAAACTAAAACGACCGAGAAGACAGATCAGATATAGGAAATATACGACCATTGACTACGCCAATCTAGTGTCTGACCTCAGAAACTCAGACCTGTTCAATAATCCCAATGATGGCGTCGACGAACTCTCCACGCAGTACAACTCTACCATTGCTGGGCTGATTGACTCACACGCACCACTTATCACTCGTGTTATTATCATCCGACCCAAGACACTGTGGTAAAACAGAGAGTTATCAGAAGCGAAGCGACAACTCCGGCGAACTGAAAGGCTGTGGCGACAGACACGGTTACTCGTGCATAGAGATATTTACACGAGTTTGCGAGACGTCTACAGAGAATAGTTAGTAACTGCTAAATCTTCGTTTTTCTGTGAGAAAATACGCGAGTCTGCTTGTGATGTGAAGGCCATGTACAGAGAAACGAATACGATCACCGGACGCAAACAACCACCAGTGCTACCCGAATGCAACGACTCTCATGAGGATTTTGCGGTACGTTTTCGAGTACATTTCTCCGAAAAGATTATGAATATCCACAGTACAATGTATCATCGTAACGCCCCTGTGCTGCCAATTGAAAACAATCACCACCACCATTGTAAGCTGTCAACATTCACACACACAACCGCCCCTGCTATTGTTCGACTCGTGAGCAAATGCCCTTCAAAATCTTGCGCTCCAGATCCGTGGCCCACGACTCTGTTAAAAACAAACATCAATAGTATTGCACCAGTGCTAGCGAATATCATCAATATGTCATTACCAGCTGAAATGCATGCGCAGGTCACTCCCTCGCTCAAGAAGACACGTCTCGACCCAAATCAAGAATTACCGCCCTATATCAAATGTCAGCTTTTTAGGGAGACATGTCGGGTTGACCTTCGACGTTACATTGACGAAAACAAACTGCTTGACCCGTTCCAGAGCGCGTATCATACACACCACAGCACCGAAATAGCACTCGTGTATATTTACGGTGACATCTTGCAGGCACTCGACCGTGAAAAGGGCGTAATACTCGTCCTCCTTGATATTACTGCCGCCTTTGACACTGTGGACAACGGTATACTACTGAAACAAATGAAATTCATCGGCATTTGTGAATCGGCGCTGGCGTGGATAGCATCCTACTTGTCGGCCAGAACACTCGCTGTTAAGATTGAGGATGCCATTTCTCGCCTACAACAACTGATTTATGGTGTACCTCATGGCTCGGTATTTGTTCCGTTACTGTTTACTATCTACTGCATGCCACTCACTGCCATATTCGCTAGACACCACTTGAAATACCATATGTATGCCGATGACACTCAACTTTATGTTGACTTCTCTCGAAACCTTCCCTCGAAACGAGCCTTGTGACGCAGATATTGCTACTCGCGAATCGAAGCATGCACCACCGACATCAAGCGTTGGATGACGAGCCACCAACTGCTGCTGAATGAGACCAAGACCGAAACAATTGTTTTCTACGCCCGTAACGCCAGAGTCCCACCGGCAATTACGACAGTCGACGTGTGTGTGTCATATAACGCATCAGCCGACATTGCGGGACATCGGCATTTTCCTGGACAGCGGAATGGACATGTCGATGCAAGTTGCGCGTACATATCAGGCTGTCTACTTCAACTGCGCAACATCGCCAATATATGCCACTGCCTAACCATTGATGCATGCAAAACGATAGTCCACGGTATGGTGACATCGAAGCTAGACTACGGAAATGCAGTGTCATGTCGCATCAATGGACGATTGTTGCAGAAACTGCAACGAGTGCACAATTCGGCGGCGCTTGTAATTACGCAGCAGCGTCACTGAGACCACCTCCACATCACGCCAGTGTTGATAGCGCTACACTGGCTGCCGGTTTCATGGCGCATAACCTACAAGATACTGGTTTTGACATTCCGAGCGATGCACGACATAGCGCCCGAATACATCGCTGACATGATTACGGAATATACGCCGGGTCGCCAGCTTCGCTTCGCCGGAAGCCGTCTCCTGAGAGTACCACGCCACCATTTAGAACGCTACGGTCGGCGTGGCTTTTTAGTGACGGCTCCGCGCCTGTGGAACGATCTACCGGACAGTCTGCGCCTAATAGACTAACTTGAACTTTTTAAATCCAACTTAAAAACACATATTTTTACGGCCGAATTTATAAACTAGTAGGGTATTTTATAATGAATTTACTGTAACTGTAATCATAGTTTTGCTATTTTGTACTTACTTTATTATTAAGTTATTAATATATTTTATTATTTTTTATTTTTTATGTTATCTATTTATTGCTGATAAGTTTACCTTATGAACTAGGATTTTTAGAAGCTTTATTTAATTATCTATCTATTATCATTTAACATTTCGTCTTTACGTGCAAGTTTAAACTGATTATGAATATTTTTTAAATATGTATGTATTACAATGTACTTTATGCGCCTCTGAGCGGAAATGTTTTCGGATATACGGCGCTTTATAATATTATTATTATGTTACTATATTTGTATAAAGCATTCAGCTCTATTTGTTATACTTTATACGTTGGTAAGATAGGCGTGGCAAGTGAATGTATAGCCTATAGTTCAATTTTGAAGCTGCGCTCATGTAATGCAAGACAATCATGTAATTATTATTACGTTGTGTATTATGCATTGCTGCAACCATGTAACTCTTCAATTTTAGACTTGTATATTATGTTACGACCTTAGCACACAACTTGGGTTGTTCAAGAGGAGCGGGTTTGCCAGCAAATGGCGCCGGGTCCGCCAAGTGATGCGGGGGCGAATAATTGGAGGGTGTGTATATATTAATTGTTTGGTAGTTATAACCAACAAGTGTTTCATTACTGTTATCAGTGCTTCATACCCAGTGCCTTATAACCTGTATAAGTTGTTCTGTATTATTAGTACGGTTACCACATGTGTAATATATCTAGTGATGCAATATATTAATATACAGAGCAACACAGGAATAGACGGTATATAGGTTGGCACAGGAAGTGTATATATATATATATATATATATATATATTTGTAATTGTACGGTGTGTAATTATCTCCTACAGAGCTCTATACATACAAAATAAACGCTGTTGAACGTACAAAGACCTGTCGTTTGACTTAGCTGACACGTACACACATTCAAACATGCACATGCACTCGTCACACATACGCCTCACTTAAAACATACACGCACACACGCACGCACGCACGCACGCACGCACGCAAACCACACACACACACACACACACACACACACACACACACACACACACACACACACACACACACACACACACACACACACACACACACAACACATACACATACACACACGCACGCACGCGTTCACCATTCACACACTCCGCGCATATACAACATACTCACACATACACAAACCACACACAGACAGATACGAAACACCCACAAATACGCCCCCTACCCACCCACACACACACACCGACACCCATCCACCCACACACACATACGCGCGCGCACACACACACACACACACACATATATATATATATATATATATACACACACAACACACACACACACACACACACACACACACACACACACACACACACACACACACACACACACACACACACACACACACACAAATAAACAAAACGCGCACATTCATCAGGTCATGCAAAAAGCAAATAAACAAATGAAAACACTAAGCAGTACTTAAATCTTGCTCATACTCAGTAAGTGCCATTACTACATGTAATCAATCACACAGCGAAACATTCATTTATACAAGTCTTGTCAAGCTAAAATATCAAAGTAAGTTGTGACTTACATTCACTGACGATTGGTTTTGGATGTACGTATGCCAAAGGAATCTCTGGGTGGAATTGGGTTAACTTCAATATCTGATCATACTCGACGACGATCAAGTTGATAGGACATTCGATGTGAGTTTGATTAGCTGTGCAAACACACAATAATTTTGTTGTGCACCAGCCGATCGAGAAGACTCCACATAACTGTTTAGCAATAGATGACTGTTTATTTTCATATTAAAAACAAATAAAAACAGGCGTTATCAAAACCCCGTTTTCAATGTTCACACTGATTAAATTATACGTGACATTGAAACATAACAAATACATGTTTAGCATGATTTCGAATATAAGCTATTCCATAGATTTCCAAGGAAAGCCTAAACGCGGAGCATTTGCATGCAATCAGGGTATAATTAAAAAAATTGCTTGTTGGTCGACAGAGCCACTTTATGTTCGAAATGTCCATATTATGCAAACACAGAGAAAGAAACAGTTGCCTTACGATTCAAATTCTATTGAAAATGAAAGTGAAGCAAGGCGGAAGTTTCGCTGAATGTTGTTGTACTAATAAGGGTGATGATGATAGTGAAGATGTTGGCGATGATGATGCTGATGACGATGATGATGACAATAACAACATTGTTCAATAACAATAGTAATAACAGTTCACGAATCTATGTTTTACACCACATTTGAGGTCCATCTGACCCTAACATTCAGAAATAGAAATAATCAAACTGTACCTGATCTTGGTACCTGAGAACCTTCTAGCTGTCATAACGCACGTTACAGGTGATCTAAATATGTGATGTTGATATCATGTTAAAGCAATCAGAATTATCTATTAATAAAAATGCTTAAAACGTATCTTAAATATTTTGATATTTGACCTGGCCTAGGAAAAATAGGTAACCTAATTTTTGTTGATGCAAACACGAGAAGAGGCAAGAATCAGTAGAAATCGTGCCCAAAGGACCTTGTGCACTATGACGTCATTATCTGGGGAAGCCCTTCCAGCGCAATGCCTTGTGCATTTTGTACTCGTCAACATTTATTTTGTTGTGCCGCCATTATCCCATGTTTAAAGGCCTGAGCTTTTTGGGTGTCTAGCAAGATCTGGATGTATCACAAACTGGCTATATAACAAGAAAAGGAAGTGATTAAAACGTCACGACGCGTAATCCATGTGTGTGAATCCGTCACAAAAGAGCGTCGCGACTTATCGTTTTACTGATTACGCCATACTATTTGACAGGTAAAAAAATCGTTTAAATGTTATCGAAGGCTTGTTTACATGTGGCGCAGATAAGACACACGGTTGTTGACAGTGGCCACTATTTCACGATTTAGAATTCATCATTTTATGTTGTTGGTACTTCATGCAAAGCAGCTATTGTAAGACAATCTAGTGTATATATAATATATAAAAAAGGTAAATATGTCAGATAGGCATGTGCGTGGCTTACCACATCTTTACATATTAATTATTAACACCAGGAATCATGGACATTTCAGTAAATTCGAGGGACACGTAACATATGCAAACCTATTCATACCAGAGTTGCATGATAATATTCCAGACGATCTTTGTAGGAGTGTGTGCTCCAAATCAGAGTCAAAAGCAAGTTCCATGATAGAGTAACTAAGGAAGGTGTATATTATAAAAAAATACGATTCTCTGTCTAGATCTGTGTGTTTGACGCCCACTCTCTCCAACAATTATTTTCAAGGGGGGTTATAACTTTAAGTTGTTCAGGCATATATGTAGGTTTGGCTACAGAACAATTACGTTACACTTACTGCCCTTTATAAACACATATTTACTGACGTTATACAATTAATCCTCATAATCCACTATTTTAATCAGGCTGGATACTAATAGTAATATATATATATATATATATATATATATATATATATATATATATATATATAATCTTACCTTTTATTTCACAGTTACTTACACTTAACAAAACTTGTATATACATTATATTTATAGATAAACGTTTACAATTACGTTCTGTTAATGAGGTGATTAGCTGTATGTTTCAGGGTGAAATGTCTCTTGTCAAATATCGGTTCAGTGAAGGGATATGGGTTGACAAGATAGCATATACCATGGGTTAGCATGTACATTTATTGTTCAAATATTTGGTATACTAATCACACAGTTGTCCTTACTTAGAACATTCAAATCAGAGTAGCCTGGAATTGGGTGGATATTTTGTTAATGTTCCTTTACAGCAGTGAACTACAACTCTGGAACAATAGGTACCAACCGACCTGCACAGGGCCTAATCACGGACTTATATGCACTGGACTGCTGTCTCCGCCGCTCGCGGCGCTTCGCGAGCGGCGGAGTTGGCTGCAAAGGTCACGAGCGCACGAGATGTACTCCCCACTTCCGGTCTACTAGCCACTGCGATGCAGATGCCAAACATCGACAGGATTCTTGCGGTGAATATAACTGTTTAATTCAATAATAGTGATAATTTTCCTAAACGATGACTGTACCTAGTTTGGTAAATGTTGTGGCTATCTCAAGTGTAGTTCTAAATGGTTTATTTAATTCTATTTTCGTCGTACATGACGTATAATATGCATCGGGGTGTCGGCGTAATGGCGTAAACAATACCGGCAAGGCTAACTTTTTTCTTGGGCAAGTGACGCAAGTTTTAACTACTCTTGCTATGGGTGTAAGTTCATAGATTGGAATTATATGTAATGTTTAAATATTCATAATAATTTGTTAATCTCAAGCCAGTTTAACAACAGCCGATCATTTAACCGATCTGTCATTCTGTGCTGTCAGTTTATACCAGCCCTTGCTTGGCATAGGCCCAAGCCCAGTTAGGCATTGATAACTGTTTTCAATATTTTCTGCCATTCGCTTGTATTTATTATTGATTTGTGTTATTTATATTTTGATGATTGTTCATGTGCAATTTATTTATTCTGATCTTGTTTTATTATTGTGAATAAAATATCACTACAACTATTCCTAATTATAATTAATAATAATGCATTTTACTTCTAGAAATTTAAGCATTACTAAGAATTGTGTATTTGTTATTTCTAGTATATGTATTTAAATGCTTGGCATGGATATACAATAATTCTATGTGTTTGATTAATTATTGTAGTTATTACATGCACTTTTGAATTGTTTTATTTCAGAAATCTCGCACCTGAAAGTTACACACATTACGTGTATGCATGATTACAAGCTTCATCTGGCTGAAGATGACACAGCAACATATCTACACTGTCTAAAGATACAGTCCCTGTGAACATGACATATACACTGCAGTTTTAATAGACAAGAACACAGCATTATTGCATTGCCTGAACAAAACTATCTGTCAGTTAACTGTGAAGGTAGTAGTTCAAGGTACATAGCCTACAAAGTCGTCAATATATCATAGGCATCATCTGCATACACTAAATAATTTTACACAATTTATCTCGCTGAATGTGACACATAATACACATTGAATAATACAGACATCACTTTACAACTTAATTACAAAGCACTGAAATTAGATGGTTTCTGTACGACACAGGACACACTGGATTATGAACATTCCTGTGTAGATCTTGCAGAATATTGCAAAAAGATTTGTGAGGTGGAGTAATGTGAGCAGCTTCTGCACTTTATCCCTATGGAGGGTAACCCAGAAAGCAGCATTTGGCATACGAGATGTTGGAGTCAGTGACGAAACACTGTTAACATTTATAAACATTACTTCATCAAGTTCATGTTGAAATGCAGAATATTATGAAATGGTAAACATTTATTACTGGTCTCTACTGAGCCTGCAGTATTTGTCCAACCTGTAAACACACGGTCACCCATAAACAAGTGAAGTATGACAACTGTGCTTCATTGTCATGCATTAATCTGTTGAGTTTGTTATTTAGATAATATTTATTAATAAAGTTATTATTTTAATGACATGTATTTATTGATGGTTGATCATAATGTTTCATGTGGTTCTAAACATTGCATAAATTATATTTACTTCATAATTATTTACTGCTGGCTTTCATCAAAACATAACCCTTTGCCGAGTTAGCATGCTAACATTAGCCAATTTTAACTTATTAATTAAGTTGGTGTTAATATGAAATTTCTGGCTAATATATATTTACTACCGTAATTAATGTGGACATGTCTTAATAATTATGGACATTATGGCCGTTTATTCATGTGTATATACAAAGTACGGCTGCTAATTATATATTGATTTATTCATTAATTTATTATTAATGATTTTTTATTACATAATTATTTAATTTATATCTCTTACCATAAGTAAGGTGGTTTTACAAATTTCATGTTTATATAATATAAACATATTCATGGACATTGTGGCATTTTACAACAAAAAAGTTTCTGTCGAGGTTGCCTGCTAATTATCACCTATTAACTAATTTATTATTACATGACTAGTTAATATATATTTATTCTCGTAATAAATGTGGTTATGCACACTGCATAATAATATTATGTATAAATATCTTCATATTTATGGACTCGGCTGGTCTTAATTAGAATGTTTCGGCCTGTTAACTTGGTGCACTACTTAACTAATATTAGCTAATTAACTGGATTAATTAGTATGAAAAAACATCAGTATTGAACATTTATCACTCCATTCAATGTATTTTAAAATGTTGCAAACAATATTTTAATAGTTCTATAAATTACAACGTTATGCCATTTTAAAGTCACTTATTCGAATATTTATCAACAGAAACAAAAATGAGCTTATTTTACCGTTATAAGAGATACACAAATTTAGCGCAATTTTTCCGTTTTTAAATTGCAATAATTTTGGATCTAATAAAGGTATCGTAATAAAATTAACAGTTACGTGATCTGTAACTTATTACCTTTCATTTAAGCCTAAATCCTGTGGTAATTTTTTTGAAGTGCCTACAGCAGGACTACCTACTATATTTTCCGTAACGATCATGGGAGGGGAAGGGTTGTCTCGGGACCATCTGTATACTGTTGGCCCTGGTCCTAAAGTCCATCTCGTGGCTGTAACTAAATCCCAAGTCATTCATTTTGATTAAAACTGATGAATTGTTTCCTTCCCTAGTCTGGGTTTGCCCCAACCACCGAAGCAGCCACGGTTTCATTTACTGATAAATTGCAACACGGACTAGTACTTCGTAGTTGCCAAGTTGGGTCGATGATTTTTTCGCGGCAACGCATTTTAGCCGTTTAAAATCGTCAATACTTCACTCAAAACAACTTTCCAAACAATGTATTTGCTAGGATTTTATTAAACATACGTGTCATGTAAGAGTTTATCCAAATGTCTTATTAAAACGATGTTTTCCTGCGGTCAACTGCGAAATTGCCGGCAACCAGCAGACAACCGGAAGTAACTTATACATCTTGTGCTAGGTTGACCTTGCTGCGCTACTCTAGCGGCCTTGAACCCGGAGACAGCAGTCCAGTGCATATAAGTCCGTGGCCTAATGAATGAATGTTTGTAAAAGCCTTAGTGAATGTATATCATTAGAACATTATTGCATGTACTGTAGACTTAAATTATATATTATATCAATATTTCAGCACATAAAACATCTTTAAAAAACACACTTTCAAACATACCACTCTACAACATATATATTTGCACATCTATGTTACATTTACTAAACCGTCATAATGCATTCAAAATGCAACGTATGAATGTATTTGCCTCCGGAAACCAGTTATAGATGGTTTGTTTGGTTCGGAGAATTGTGCGTAAAAATCTACACTTGGCTGTATCATTTTGTATGTAGGTATTATATTTGCAAAGTGATTCTGAATGTCAGCAAGTGGTCCGTGTGGGTGTCATTTCACAATTATGTCATTTCACAATTCAACTGAGCAAGGTGTTTCTGTAAAATACGTGTCATAGGCATAGGACTTCCCCTTTTTCCGTCGGCACCAACTTGTATATCGGCTATCTCCTATGATTCACTGTGTGCTATTTTCTACGCCTTCTGGACTCTACAATAAGAAACTTTTTTTTAAATTACGTTAACTAGGCTGAAATACACCTAAACAGCCAACAGATTAGAAAACAGCGTATTACCACGAAAAGTGAGGCACTGAATTGTACTATTCATAAGCTTATGTATTCAGCAGTAATTGTTCACGTCATGTATGTTAACATAACAGCAACATATCATATAGGTATTAACATGTCTACCATTAGCAACATTCGCCTAAAGGTATTGCTATGGGGTGACAATAAAACCAACATTAATAAATCATCAGCTGCAACTAGGACACACGGTTTTTGGCCTTTCTTTGCCCTGGCTTAAGTTAAGGTAAAAGCCGAATCTCCCGACCGTTTTTTGCTAAATGGTTAATAATAGTAGTATATAGATACAACTGAAAACCCTACCCACATAATCTGACTAATTAACACATAAATCAAGTTAATATTTAAGCCGAACCTGCTGTGCAATTCGGAAGCGCTCGTAACGCCTTCGGGTACACTTTTGACCTGTGACGTAAGGGCGGGATCACAGCCGCCGGTCGCCGCCGCTGTTGCTGCATAAGGATGGAACGAATGTGGAATTTCTTTCAAATCAAACAGAATATCCTCGAAATTTCGAATAGGAATCGAATATCGAATCGAATATTCAGTGGCATCACATTCGATTAGAATATTGAATGGTGTCGAGATGTCTAGCCGGGAAGATGTCATCCCGTGGCCATGGGCACAAGGCCAAGCCGGAGTCGTCGGCATCGTAACCGTGTACGCGTCGATTTGGTATTTACTTTCTGCCCTAACCATAAAAACGACTTCTTACGGCCGTCCAATTTCTCCTCACTTATATTATGTATATATATATATATATATATATATATATATATATATATATACACACACACACACACCAGGTTACAAAATAAAATAATTTACATCCCTGTAAATAATAAAAGTAATAACATAAACATACGCGAGATTTGACATGATCTACGGGGTCTGCGGCGGCTACGTGTAAAACGGTGATTATCGTAACATCGGTAATTTATTGCAGGTGTCGCTACATAAATGATCTTCACAAATTCCGGTTTTATACTAACCATAAAGTAACCGTAATCATAACTAACCTTATTACAATTTAACTAATCCTACATTTACCATAAACTCTAACCTCAAACCTTAACCCGACACTGCTTACAAGCGACCCCTCGACACAATACCGATATTAAGGTACGACAGAGCTACGCGTAACAGCCGTCGGCGGCTATAACACTGAATTGCCGGCGAGTTTTGCAAGAGTGTTTTGTTTTGTGAAGTTTTATTTTGTAACCTAAAGTGTGTATATGTACGTAAGATATGCGGGGAGTAGCTTGGCGGTTGTATGTTATCGTTTTCATAGTTAAGTAATTGAAAATAAGATCGCCCGTCGAGTGTGCTGAAGGGCCGGGCCAATTTGCTAAATCGATTCCAAAAGAGCACATCTTTTGACATCATCTACTGGAAACTTGTGCAAACTAGCATATGCTGATGCTTTGTTCGAACAACCACCCGCTACATAAATTCGTGGCATAATAACGGGGGACTCCGGCACACTATTTACAATATGGAAGTCGTTGTCAAATCGAGCCTCGTTCCCGCCTCTACATCACGCGCCGGAAACAGCCGAATCTCTGCGAAAGGGTTTCCGAGTGAGGCGAATTCCGAATGTGATGCTAATTTAATTAATCATCTGATGAGTAAATAATAGCAACAGTTGTCAGAATGTAATATTCAAATACTAACGCTTTATTCTATGCCATAAAAACGGGCAATTCATTTGATAAGGCATTTACTTTAAGCTAAAAGGCGATCATTTGATTCCGCCAAAATATTTGATGCAGACAACCGTTCTAACAGTCTGTTTACAAACAAATGACATCATCTGTATAACAAGTATTAACACATCACACTGAAAAAGTGTGCCTCAGCAAGTGCACAACGAAAACATATTTGGGCCTTTATTACTTTGGCTTGAGCCTGAGCCGAAGCTTGACAAAAAGCCTTGACTCTACCTTTTCGCCTTCGGGCATGGATGAGCCTGTTTTACTCTGACCAGACGTGGCATATAATGTTATTAGCCAAACTATCACTGCTGTAAATATACATCTATAATTATATCGATAGGTGTCAATCACATAAAGCCACACTTACGCACACTGAACATGGATGTTGTCATCATTCACTGTCAGAACTGGCGACGTGACTTCCTTCACAAGTTGATTTCAACGAGTATCTTGCTGTCAAAAAGTATGGCATAACCAGTAATGCAATAAGTTGCGACGCTCTTTGATGACGGATTCACACACCTTGATTATGTGTTGAGAAGTTTTAGTCACTTCCTTGTCTTGTTATATAGCCAGTGTGTCATATAGCCAGATCTTGCGAGACACCCAAAAAACTCAAGCCTTTTAACATGGGATAATGGCGGCACAATAACATGTTGACGAGTACAAACTATCCACAATGCATTGCGGAGGGAATTCCCTCGCTATAATGCACAACATATATATAAAACATCACGTGCTATATTTCTATATATGTTCACAAAGACTATTGAATAACTTTAGGAGTTATGTAACTTCAAAAAAATTCTTAAGCCGCATTAATGTTGAATTATAGGCAATAAATACAGTCATAACGCTCTGTTAGCGGCTAACGTCCTAGGCTTTTTTTTAACTTTGACCATTGCATTAGAAATAATCTGAATCTAAATGGAATATGTCATAAGGAGCCAATATTATATACGACGGGTGGTGTGTGCGCATGTCATTGAGTGTTTGAGCCGCAGATGAGGCGGCTGATATCAGTTATGGTTTCAGCCTAGACCTGTGACTCGATAAGTTGGTTCCAGTCAACTATTGTTTTTACAAAAAAATGTATTCTTAAATTGTTCAGTGTGGGCTGTAGGTACTACGAAACATTTGGTGTTGTTGGTTGTTAGTTGTTGGACAAAATGTGAAGATACTTGGTCTGGGAAATGCTTAGGTTGAATGTGTCTTTTGTTTGTTTTTTTGAGTCGGAAGAATGTTTCAGTGTGGAGGGCTGGGATAGATCCTTTAACAGTTCGGTACATAAATGTTAGTCTTTGGTCGCGTCGTCTATTATCTAATGTGTCGATGGTGAGGTTGGTGATAATAAATCTCAAAATGATAGTTCATATACATCCATATCACCAGATATAAGAAGTAACTTTGCAAATTAACCCGTCTACTTTCTTCTGTAAACCAGAAATACTATGAGCAATTTATTCATGTATATATAAAAGGTTTCAGAAGCAGCGAAAATACATTAATTTTAAACAAACGATTGTTCTTGATGTAATGCATTTACCTGATCGGAACCCTAGGGTCGAGAATTGCAGTTTCGTGACCATTATCTGGCTACTAAGGTTTGACGATTCATTTGACTTCTATGGACCATTTAAAAAAAGATTGAGCACCCCGGTCCCTCTAAAAAATCTGGCATTTTTGCCAGAGGGCCAAATCCAAAATGGCCGCTGGCACCCTCTCGAGGATTCCGATTCTGACATCAGTTTGACGCTATGGCATAATTTTGAACCATAAATCCAAGATGGCCGCCATCTGGTAGAACGAAAACCTAACTTTTGAACCAAAGCACCTAGAAGCATATATGAAGACACTTGTTTTGGGGTAAGTCGCCTAAGACACTTTATTTCGGCTATATCGTTGCATTGATACAATTTATGAAGGTGACATATCGTATTAAGGTCAAGGTCATTCGAGGTCAAAGTAATATCTAATGGTTAAGGAATCGAAGTCCGGGACCCAACTAATATGAAGGGAGTGAGTACCTCGCTGCCGGACATGATGAATAATGGTTCTAGAAGTGGGCTCCTTTTGGGATGAGGGCCATATTGGCTGGATTTCTTTTAACGAGGGTACAAATCACTTGTTTAGCTCAACAAAGGTTTGATTTGCATTAATGAAGCACACTTGACTTTCATGTTAATTAATTGTTCTATTTTTGGTTTGATTTCATATCACACGCTTCTGGTACTGCATCGTTTTTCCATGATTTGATACGAACGTACGAGACAACGCGATGTGTGATGCCGTGGTGTTGACGGTTCGTTATGTAAATAGAGAACATAGTTTATGACAATGTCCACTGTTCCTTGTGTGGTGGGCTTTGCGATGAAGCCACCGATTCCATTACCTCAACTGAGAGGTGAGGAACTCTTTAGACAAAGTTATGGAGCGGTCGTTGACGCTGATTCTCCAGCGCTGATTATACGAGACAACTACGGCAATGGCGAATCTGCGACATGTCTCCATTGTCCTACTAGTTATATTTTGGATGCGGGGGTCAATGTCAAGGTCAAATCAGAGGTCAAAGGTCAAATAAAACATATTTGAATTTATTTGTCAGCCATTTCGATATGCATGTATATACACTGTATATAACAAGGAAATAAAGAGTATATTTATTCATCATCGACACTTGTCTCCCCTTCATCGTCTTTGATATCCATCTGCTTGCTGATGAAAGGACTACAGCAGATGTCTCCTCCCTCGCATTTGCAGTAGTCCGTGCATGAAAGGTCTGCGCTGTTGCTGCTGCAGCGTGTGCACTGCATGCATGCCTCTCCCTCTCCCCCTCTCCCTCTCCCTCTCCCTCTCCCTCTCCCTCTCCCTCTCCCTCTCCCTCATCCGACGCAGAACTACAGCTTTGATCAGTCTGAGGCTGCACTGTCCTCTTCTGGCTCTGTTGTCATTGATGTCGCTGATACAGATGCTTTTGTAGCGGCAGCGGTCACCTCGCCGCCACTGTCCGTTATGTTCTGTATCAAGAGAAACCACGATACGATCTTCTGCCTAGGCTTGGCAACTGACGAGATGGCAGACTGTATTGTGCAGCTACAATGTATGACTGCCAACTCAGGCTTCTACGGTAATGGTATGAAGTCGGTGTTTGGCCAGGTGGCGAAGAGCCCTGTGTCGTGATAGCAGCTATCGCGGTGCGAAGAGAGCTTTGACCTTGAGGAGGAAGTGGTAGAGCAGCTCTTCGAGTTCACACGACATGTCATCCAGCTATGGCGACAACAAGAGTAGGCTGGGGCCCGTGCCGCGAAGTGGAAGAGAATGAAGAAAACAAATAATTCATACGTCTCCCTCCTGATGCAGATAGTCTACGCCAGCACTGCCTCAGTGCCAACTACTTGGCGTATATAATGCGCCACCCTTCCATAAAGCACAAACTCTCGCCAATGGGACAAGGCTGGGTGCTGGTGGGTGGTCGGTGTCGCCCTGTCCGCTACACGAGACCTGCTCTCCCGACGCACCTACCTGCACCAGGGGCAGCTGAAGAGACCCGGGAAGATGACAACGAGGATAATGATGAGGGAGGTGTTGGCATACAGAGTAGGTGGAGGGGTGATTAATTTGAATCTGGTTATTCTTAATCTAGTGAGGCAGAATGCTTTGATACGGACTGAGTATATTTCTCAATGTCACACTGATTCATCAGCTACAATGTCGTAACAATGTGTAGCATAACATGAACGCATAATTGGTTACCGCTAAATGTGTTTTAATTTTGTTATGGTGTCATTTGGCTAAACAAAATGGCCACAAATTACAATTTTCATGGTAAAATAATTTTTGTTGACATGTTTTAAGTGGTTTCATGTGATTACTACTGCAAGATACCCTTACGGAGGTAATTTGCTTAAAGTACAGCAATACCAAGATAAAATGGGTTTTGACATTGCATTTTTTTTCACTGAACATAATTTACAGGTGTTGTTTTTGTACTTATTTACATACTTTATAAATGCAAACTCCAAAATCCCATATCTTCCCTTCTCTTTCAAAATTTACGTTTTCGTTGTACCGGGTGGCGGCCATCTTTGACTGGATTGCAGCCATCTTGGATTTCTGGGTCAAAATGATGTAATAACTTCAAACTGATGTTAACATCGGAATTCTCGTGGTCGATGTACCCGAAAAGGTGTCTTCACACATCCTTCTAGGTGCTCTGGTTTAACAATTACGTTTTCGTTCTACCAGATGGCTGCCATCTTGGATATTTTTGTCAAAATGATGTCATAACGTCAAACTGATGTCAGAATCGGAATCCTCATAGACGACGTACCCGAAAAAGTGTCTTCATACATAATTTATGGCGTTTTGGTTCAACAATTTATTTATCGAGATGGTGCCAGCGGCCATTTTGGAGTTGGCCCTCTGGCGGAAAATGCCAGCAATTTTGAGAGGGACCGGAGGATTAAATTTGTTTAAGTGGTCCACAAAATTCAAATCAATCGTCAAACCTTAGTACCCAGAGAATGGTCACGAAACTGCCAATCTAGACCCTACTAATAGCCACGTATTTTAAGCAGACCTTTTATAATGTCGATGATGGCGGTACATACACACACGCGCTCGCGCGCGCACAAACAAACACACATACACACACACACACACACACACACAACACACACACACACACACACACATACACACACACACACACAGAAATATGTGGTGTACAGTTGAATTAATCATGAACAAAGTTGTCATATGTTATCTGCATTTTCACTATAGACGACATTGTGCCAAGTACTTTTATTTAATTCAAATTTAGGAGCATGTTTGTTGTCTTCGCTAAAATGAGGATTGCACTTCTTAAAATGTTTATTCATATTATTTTACAGTACAAATGCACAGAAAATAAAAAGGAGATGGCGACTGGTGACACTTGCCAATATTTCACTGTCTACCTTTTATTCACGTTAAGACAGAATGCTGGCAAGTGAATTAATTAAGGGACTGGCTGTTGACAAAGCCCGGCTCTGCGAATTAGAAACGCATTCGCAGAGCCCTTGATCAACCAATAGCACAGCGCCTTTCAGCGCCAAACCAGCATCCCGCAAAGATGGACACCACCGCAAAGATGGACACCACCGCAAAGATGGACACCACCGCAAAGATGGACACCACCGCACAGTTTTTAGATAGATGACCATTCTCAATGTTTTATTTGTTTAACAGCGTGTATGAATTGGAATACCTAATATATCCACAACATTATCATATTCTTGAAACAAACTGTAAAATATTAAAGAACCGCGTTCTTACAGAGCCCAGATGCCGTTTCTCGAAAAGAACAATGCAAATGGCCACCTACAACCACTGAACTTCACATCATAAATCGACTACACCTCCCACCATTCTGCAACTGAATGTTGAAAACTAATTCGTAGAGCCGACTGCGCTCAGCGAATAAGAAATGAAATTTAATTCGCAGAACCCAGCATTGTGAATAGCGTCGTCCAATAATTAAAGGGTCCAGGCCAAGATCGCATATAACATGTACAACTAGCTTGGTTCCATTATATGTATTATATTCAAAGAAAATATATGAACATTTTATGCATGAATTCATATTACATTACATCCCGCTACACGTGATTACAACACCAAACAAATCTCAAACAAATTAAATAATTATAAATAATATACATTTCCCCTTCGAAATTTCGAGATACCGTGATGTGCCGTCATCGTTTTTATTAATAGTACATTAATTTATAAACAGTTATAAATACTATATATTTGTTTCACAATTTCGAGACACCGAGATGCGACGTCATCGTTTTCAGCTCGAATCACTTCAGGTTTCCATGTATTCAGAGCACGTTTACAATGTTGGCTTGTTGGTTTAAACGAGCGTGAGAAAGACTTGATGTGCAATATTCCGATGCAATATATACATTAGTCAACATAGATGAGCAAATAAATACCGTACGGCTTCACATGAATATGTTTTAAAAGAAATACCCGACCTCACATATCTTCTCCTCTGTATCTCTGTACTATCCTGGTTGTTCCATCCCTGTCTGCATTATTCGTTCCTTCGTGTACTAATATATATCCTACCTGGCCATGTCCCAATAGTTTTCTACCCGTTCAGTCACATGCTCTATCCTAGCCCCCGAAGACAAACAACAGCATCTTCTCGTTTGTTTAATATCTTCTCTGTCTTTCGCAAAATATAGTCACCCACAAATACCCTTTCTGTCCTCAATGCCCCCTCAGTCACAGCCTCAGAGTAGATCCTCCGGTTTGCATCTACTTGCATGGTCGTTGACTTCCCCTACCGCTTTTCTGTTGTTCCTTTATTTCCTACCTCTGTTCTTCCTGTCACCATCCCTGTTGTTGGACTTCCCTTTTATCACATCTACTCTCACTTCCTTTCTTCCCTTCAATCTTACCTGGTGTCTCGTGTACTTCTCTCCTCTCCTGTCCAATTTCCCTCCCTTCTTCTTTACTGTCACTTTCTTCCTGTCACCTGCCTGCTTGTCACCTTCCTGCTTGTCATGTTCCTGCATGTCTAGTTCGATCGTAAGTCGATAATTGTCTTGTAAGTGGCGACTTCTCGTAAGTCGTGTAACTCGAAACAATATGGACGTCGTGTTTCGTCCTGTTTTTCGCCATGCCGCTGCCGCTGCCGTTACGTTGCGCTTTGGACAACTATACTACTTTTCTCCTACCTTTGACCGCAAAGAACAGTATAACGCGGGTTTTATTGTGTTTAACCGTATTGCTTGTTGTTTCTCCTGTTATAACCAGCGTTCATGACAACAAAGTTAATAATTATTTGACATTGAGCTATATTTATGACCTTGACCTGCATATTGACCTTGGACCTTCCACTTTTCTCCCTACTCCGCGCCGCGCCGCGACACCATCCAATGATATGACCCGCACATACTACTCACGTCCTCGCGAGAACCTCGGACTGGGCGTGATTTCGAAGTGCGAGGGATTTGGCACGACAGTAATATTTTTGACAGTGGCAATCCAACAGAGTGTTGCGCCGAAGGAGTTCCCCAGCACGTGATGTCACAGTGCACAAGGTTTGCCAGCTTGACTATGACGACAACACAGTCGCATAAATTATTTCATTGTAATATTGTTGAACGTTCAGTGTAAATGTCAGTAAGTTACTTACGTTTTTTTCTCGCATACCAGCTGTCCACGTGGTACACTGAAAACGAACCATCGGTTAGAATATTGTCTTCTGGTATATCGATATAATATGTTGTCACTGGTGCCAAAATCACTGAGATCAACGTATTTTATCGGCGTTGGTGGTCAACTTTTATGTACTGAGGATGGTCTGCCAACAATCCTTTCAGAGACACTTCCGCCCCAAAATTATAGAATTACTATTTGGGGTACACTTTGTACACGAACACAAATGTAATGCCTTGCTTTACAAATAACTTGGTACGGTGTGTGAAATTACGTACTGAAAAGAATACACCTTACACAGGCTAGACATGTCTCCATCCACTTAAACCACACACACACGCACAACAACTCACTGTCAGTTGACATGCAAAACTACCCACATGCACCACCGGGAAGCAGCAACTTGAACGACAGAAATACCAGTGACACAAAACACCCGTGGCCTCCTGGGTAGTCGACGAACAATGAATATACAACGTTTGCGTTCAAAGTAATTTGCATTGGATATCTTATGAAACATAACTGTTCAATATCAACTTACCTGTCGCCTGGATTAACATGAACGCTGCAACTGCGCTTAGCCACATCTTGTTCCCTGTAGATTTCTGGCATTAATAGAAACGTCCTGAAATATAAAAAAGGAAGTACGAAAACAGCATTATGTTGTCGATAATGTTATTTTCAACAGACAATTGCAAGCTAATGTGTTGTACGTTTATTGTAATTATACTGCCAAGCCACTACACCAGTAACTCGACACGCATAATGGGAGACGGATGAATTCTGGGAGCACGTAGATTGGAACTATAAACTACTAACCTCAGAGGTCATTATCACACAACACGGGGGACGACAGCCGTAGTTGCTTAACTGGGGGTGGGGACAGACGGCAGAGGAGAACAGATCAAATGATGAAAGCAAATAGAAAAAATTAGTGAGAGAGAACTTCAGGAGAAAAATAGCGACGCAGACGAAGACAAAACGAAGAACGCGGACAACTGTTGGGAAGAAACAGCAGAGCAAATCGGGAAGTGTGTGGAGGATGTATGTGGGAGGTCACCGGAAATGACGGAGCCCGACAGCAGGACATACAAGAGAGCGATACCGATGGTCAAGAGGGCGCAGGAAGAGCGAGAGAAGCAGCAGTACAGACTGTACGCCAAACTAGAATAAAGTGCTAGTTAGATGAAAGGCAGCATGTAGGGGTCGTGCATGAAAGGACATGGGGAAGATACAAACAGACGAAAGCGAAACGAGAGAAGTATTTATTACATCAACAAGGGGTGCGACTTTAACGTACTGATGAACGAAGACAATTTCAGAGTAGAGTAGAAACCGATTTCTACTGTTAAGGGAGACAGTCACACACAGGAGGAAGAGAGAAGACGCACACATACATTGTACATGGACGTTTCAGTGGGTTGGGCCCGCTAACAGCAGGGTTACCACAGATGTGTTTTTTCCACTGAAGGAAACCGTAGAGAAGGACACCAGAGTAGTATTTATACACTTGGAGAAAGCATACGACCAGGTTCTAAGGTTGACGATATGGAGATATGAGAGAAAAATTAATATACTGCCGAAGGTGTTTCATACTGATACAGGATATGTACCTGAGTTGCAAAAAAAGCCAAAGGCAAAGATGTACCGTGCGGCTGGCAAAGACTTTTTAACATAATGAGAACAGAAACCGACTGGTTCAATTTGAAGCGTGAAGAGATTGCGTCTTACGAATAGTATAAATATTTAACTAAAAAGAACTTATATGACAGTTCGCTTACATAAATAAAACGTTTTTTTTAGCGGATAGCCGATTTAAATAAAAACGTTTATTCGGCAGATAGACGCTAGCGTTGATGACGAGGGGGGGAATACGGTATTTATTAGGTAATTTAGGACAGGCACTAAATGCGATCTTTATGCGTAACAGCCCTGACGGAAAGACACGTACAGATATCGTGAATTCCGACAGTCGGTCCATTAACGCACGACTATTGCTCCGACAGTCGATTTGGATCAAACCACTATTCCCAAATAGGGATGTGAGGTTGTCACCGCTGCGTGGCCGTAACAATCGGAGCCTGACTTGACTTGTATAACACGTATTAGCCGGACTCTAACCCTAAACCGGGCCCTAACCCTAAACCGGGCCCCGACCCTAACCCTAAAAACACCCCCATTTTGGAATAGTGGTTCGGTCCAAATCTGCCATCCACCGTCAAACTGACATAGTACTTAATTTCTTTCGACGCTTTTTCAACAGTGTTTGGCGTCGTTCAAATTCAAGGGGTCTCTCATATAAAACTGACAATGCGTTTGTTGCTCAAACAAATGTAGCGCATTCTGCAATTCGACAAACGTTCTGATATATGCGTCGACTCTAAACAAGATATCTGACACCAGCAACAATGACATGCTGTAATAAACATGCGTCAAAAACTGTCGGTGCTATAGTCCCGACTTTAGGTGCAATATACATTTAAAGCGTAGACGAGGCGAAAGACAGGGCGCAGCCGTAGCGCGAGCCCAGATGACAAGAACACTCATACAACAAGAAGTAAGCACTGCTTACCTTTGCAAATGTGTTTCATCTAGCAGGCGTCAAGTCCTCTTTCCACGGATATATTCGAATAAGTACAAACGTCGCTGTTTCGTTGAACGTGAACGAGAACAATGACGTAATCAATGATAAACCCAAATAAGCGCGCTAATGGACCTTGTGCACTATGGCGAGGAAATTCCCTTCGCAATGCATTGTGGTTATTTTGTACTCATCAGAATGTTTTGGATGTCTCGCCATCAGAGACTGACTGTATAATAATAAGACAAGAAAGTTATTAAAACTTCGGTAATCTTCCAGTTAACTGGCAATACTTATTAGGGCCTTTTCAAAACGGTTTTACTACCTTTTTATGTGTATGTATTCAGAATGTCATTCTACATCACTTCTGATACAAAGAATACATATGTTATTTTTTTATTCTGTTTTAGAGCAATTTAATGCGGTAGAGTCGACGTAAATAAGCCAATGTCATAGTTGGCGGATTGCCAAACGCACCAGAACCGCAAAAGCGATGTATTGCGTGTGCATTCCGAAGTCGAAATAAAAAAATATATAAATTTAAGCATAAAACAATTAAATCTGCATTATACAGAATAAAACTTAATGACGCAGCCTTAGTTTCTTGGGACATATTCGCAAATCGCAAGACATCGCCGACGCCGTTGCGGTCGTGATGCGTCTACTCTAGTCTAGGGTGCGGTACTTGTTCACGCCCTGTTACAACGGATTGTTTACGTCGACTCGCCAGAATTAAATTGCTCTAAAACACAATATTTGTACCATAAGTGATGTAGAATGACATTTTGAACACATACACATCGAAAAAGGTGGTGAAAACGTTTTGAAAAGACCCTAATAATTTAATAATCAAAGTGAGCGAATCCGTCATCAATGACAAAGGTCAAAGAACGTCGCAACTTATTGTATTCGGCCTCGGCTCACGCTCCAAAGGCCCAAATATGTTTCCGTTGTGCACTTGCTGGGACACAGTTTGTCATTATGATGTATTAATTCCTGTTACACAGATTATGTCACTTGTTTGTAAACAGACTGTTAGAATGGTTATCTGCATCAAGAATTTTGGAAAGTAGACAGGCGGAATCAAATGATCGTATCGACGCTTAGCTAAGTAAGGCTAAAAGCCGTGCGTCCTAACTGAAGCTGATGATTTACTAATATAAAATATGTTGGTGTTATTGTCACCCCAGAGCAATACCTTTAGACGAATGTTGCTAATGGTAGACATGTTAAGACTTGTATGATACGTTGTAGTCATGCTAACACACATAACAAGATAAATCACTGCTGAATATGTAAGCTGCCCCCCTTTTCGTGGTATTGCGTTGTTTTCTATTCTGTTGGCTGTTTAGGTATGTTTAAAACAAGTAAATGCAATTAAACAATTTTATTTATCATTGTAGAACCCAGAAGAAAAAGAAGAAAGAAAGAAAAAGCACACAGTGAATCACAGGAGATAGTTCTACCCCTGTGCCTGGCGCGGTAATTTTATGGAAGGGACCAGTCTCTTCTTAAAGATTGGGGTGATGTTGGCTTGCAACCATGAGAGGGGAAGTTCACATATGATGAGTCCTGTAGATTATTGTTGTTTTTAACTCGTATAGTAATTTCGCAACTCCCTTTGTTGTGATGTTTAAGTCAGGCTTAGCTAGTATGCTTGAGGATGGTTCTTTTGGAAAGTTTGTGTTTTCTTTTGTGAAGACTGATTTTAATTGGTTATTTAAGATTTCAGTTTTAAGTTTGTTGTCCGATTCTGTCTTGTGGTCTTTTGTTAGGGTCCAATAGTGTCTACATCTTGCCTTTTGATGTAGGACCAGAATCGTTTTGCTGATTGTGTAGCATGGTATTTGTGATGCAATGTTTATGTTCTGTTTCACCTGACTTTCGCATTCTGCAAATGTTCTTAATTGCGTTCATAGCGCTGAAGCCTCGTTCACACGCTGCTGTTGACGGTGACATGGTGAACCACAGTCGCACCAACAACATCTTCAGCTCAGGCCATTGTCCAATGGTGTCATTTGCGTCTCTTCCAAGAATTCCTTAGAAATGTTGACAGAGGACAACGATATAAGCATTACCGTAGCTAGCAAACTGTTTTTCATTTGTTTTGGGATGATCGCGGTAATCAAACACCTAGAAGTTGGGGACGGGTGTCTGCTTCAGAAACTGGAATCTCGTCTCAACGAAGGCAACGACCTTATCAACAAAGTCGGTGAGGTCTCCTCCGAGACAGTGTACTCTGCAAAGACTTTGCCGTTCAACTGCCGAAGTGCATTTAGTTTCAAGCATCCAACTCCCAATCATCCAACCATGAAGTGCAAAGTTTGTTTGGAATTCAGACTCCTCAGTTTCCTGAGGTATCCTTTGCACTTGGCTGCTTCTTCTCCTTTGCCAGTGGCAGCTTCTTCCACGTGAGCACAGACCACGGCCAGGTCCTGCCTGAGTGCAACATAGGCTCGTTGTCTGCCTGAGTGCAGCGTAGGCTCGTTGTCTGCCTGAGTGCAGCGTAGGCTCGTTGTCTGTCTGAGTGCAGCGTAGGCTCGTTGTCTGCCTGAGTGCAGCGTAGGCTCGTTGTCTGCCTGAGTGCAGCGTAGGCTCGTTGTCTGCCTGAGTGCAGCGTAGGCTCGTTGTCTGTCTGAGTGCAGCGTAGGCTCGTTGTCTGCCTGAGTGCAGCGTAGGCTCGTTGTCTGCCTGAGTGCAGCGTAGGCTCGTTGTCTGCCTGAGTGCAGCGTAGGCTCGTTGTCTGCCTGAGTGCAGCGTAGGCTCGTTGTCTGCCTGAGTGCAGCGTAGGCTCGTTGTCTGCCTGAGTGCAGCGTAGGCTCGTTGTCTGCCTGAGTGCAGCGTAGGCTCGTTGTCTGCCTGAGTGCAGCGTAGGCTCGTTGTCTGCCTGAGTGCAGCGTAGGCTCGTTGTCTGCCTGAGTGCAGCGTAGGCTCGTTGTCTGCCTGAGTGCAGCGTAGGCTCGTTGTCTGCCTGAGTGCAGCGTAGGCTCGTTGTCTGCTGAGTGCAGCGTAGGCTCGTTGTCTGCTGAGTGCAGCGTAGGCTCGTTGTCTGCCTGAGTGCAGCGTAGGCTCGTTGTCTGCCTGAGTGCAGCGTAGGCTCGTTGTCTGCTGAGTGCAGCGTAGGCTCGTTGTCTGCTGAGTGCAGCGTAGGCTCGTTGTCTGCTGAGTGCAGCGTAGGCTCGTTGTCTGCCTGAGTGCAGCGTAGGCTCGTTGTCTGCCTGAGTGCAGCGTAGGCTCGTTGTCTGCTGAGTGCAGCGTAGGCTCGTTGTCTGCTGAGTGCAGCGTAGGCTCGTTGTCTGCTGAGTGCAGCGTAGGCTCGTTGTCTGCTGAGTGCAGCGTAGGCTCGTTGTCTGCCTGAGTGCAGCGTAGGCTCGTTGTCTGCCTGAGTGCAGCGTAGGCTCGTTGTCTGCTGAGTGCAGCGTAGGCTCGTTGTCTGCTGAGTGCAGCGTAGGCTCGTTGTCTGCCTGAGTGCAGCGTAGGCTCGTTGTCTGCTGAGTGCAGCGTAGGCTCGTTGTCTGCTTGTCATCCACGTAGTGCTCTTTGCCGCACTGAGATAGGCAACATCTTCGTTAATAATCTCACCGATTTGTTTGAGATCCCGGCGACTTTTCGATGAACGACAGTGGAACCTGTACACGAAATCGACGCACTCTTTTACAAGACCTACGACACTGTTCGGCACTTTGATAACATCAATCATGGCCAACTCCAGTTTGTGTGCCATACAGCAGATGTTAACAACATTGTGTGGAACGGCTTCAGCAATCGTCATGGTCATTGCGTTTGCCCTGGTTGACACATGCCCCGTCCAAGTTTGTGAAAACATATTTATCTAGAGTCATGCCAACGTTGTCCAGACCCGTGTTTATGACATCGAATATGCCAGTGGCATTTGCAGATTTAACGTGCACAACGTCAGCAAGTTCGGTTTTCAGCAGGCACTGAAACCCACTGTTCCCTTCCCACGCCCTCTCTGACCCTGTCTCTCTCTCTCTCTCACTCTCTCTCTCTCTCTCTCTGTCTCTCTGTCTCTCTGTCTCTCTCTGTCTCTCTGTCTCTCTGTCTCTCTGTCTCTCTGTCTCTCTGTCTCTCTGTCTCTCTGTCTCTCTGTCTCTCTGTCTCTCTGTCTCTCTGTCTCTCTGTCTCTCTGTCTCTCTGTCTCTCTGTCTCTCTGTCTCTCTGTCTCTCTGTCTCTCTGTCTCTCTGTCTCTCTAGTACCCACCAATACACTCACCTCTCTTCTCTTGCAGCTCACACAGAGGCTGGTAATGCCGGAATGGCAGTTTAGATCTGGCAACATGGTAGGTTGTGTTGAAAAGATTCTTTAAGACAGCATTAGTCATCTTCTCGGTGACTGTATCCATTGGGCCCCGTTGTGTATTGTGAGCTGTCTCTACTCGCCTGTGGGCCTGACTTCGATCCTGCGTTATCAAGCCGTCCTTTCTACTTCCCGTCACCAATCGAACCCAAAACCAAAAGACTGTTCTTGTCAGCAAATGGGATGAATACCATGAGCAGAACATCGTGTCTGCCCGCTCGTCTTTGTAGAGCCATGGAAACTCCTCTCTACATGATGTTAAAATCTCCCCTTTCTCACAACTTCCTCGTAGTAATATTTTCGTCGGTTTCTTTGGGGCGCGCGGAGGTGACCTTGGTACGGCTGACCACAGGCCTAGTCGATGGCAATGGGCAGCGACAGGCGGAGTTGATGCGCAAGGACGGGCAGTTACAGGCGGTGTTGATGCACAAGGACGGGCAGTGACAGGCGGTGTTGATGCACAAGGACGGGCAGTGACAGGCGGTGTTGATGCGCAAGGACGGGCAGTGACAGGCGGTGTTGATGCACAAAGACGGGCAGCGACAAGCGGAGTTGATGCACAAGGACGGGCAGCGACAAGCGTAGTTGATGCACAAGGACGGGCAGTGACAAGCGGAGTTGATGCACAAGGACGGGCAGCGACAAGCGGAGTTGATGCACAAAGACGGGCAGTGACAGGCGGAGTTGATGCACAAGGACGGGCAGTGACAGGCGGAGTTGATGCACAAGGACGGGCAGTGACAGGTGGTGTTGATGCACAAGGACCGGCAGTGACAGGCGGTGTTGATGCGCAAGGACGGGCAGTGACAGGCGGTGTTGATGCGCAAGGATGGGCAGCGACAGGCGGTGTTGATGCACAAGGACGGGCAGCGACAGGCGGAGTTGATGCACAAGGACGGGCAGTGACAGGCGGAGGTGATGCACAAGGACGGGCAGTGACAGGCGGAGTTGATGCACAAGGACGGGCAGTGACAGGCGGAGTTGATGCACTAGGACGGGCAGTGACAGGCGGAGTTGATGCGCAAGGACGGGCAGTGACAGGCGGAGTTGATGCGCAAGGACGGGCAGTGACAGGCGGTGTTGATGCACAAGGACGGGCAGTGACAAGCGGTGTTGATGCACAAGGACGGGCAGTAACAGGCGGAGTTGATGCGCAAGGACGGGCAGTGACACGCGGAGTTGATGCGCAATGACGGGCAGTGACACGCGGAGTTGATGCGCAAGAACGGGCAGCGACAGGCGGTGTTGATGCACAAGGACGGGCAGTGACAGGCGGTGTTGATGCGCAATGACGGGCAGTGACACGCGGAGTTGATGCGCAATGACGGGCAGCGACAGGCGGTGTTGATGCACAAGGACGGGCAGTGACAGGCGGAGTTGATGCGCAAGGACGGGCAGCGACAGGCGGAGTTGATGCGCAAGAACGGGCAGCGACAGGCGGAGTTGATGCGCAAGGACGGGCAGTGACAGGCGGTGTTGATGCACAAGGACGGGCAGTGACAGGCGGAGTTGATGCGCAAGGACTGGCAGCGACAGGCGGAGTTGATGCACAAGGACGGGCAGCGACAGGCGGAGTTGATGCACAAGGACGGGCAGCGGCAGGCGGTGTTGATGCACAAGGACGGGCAGTGACAGGCGGTGTTGATGCGCAATGACGGGCAGTGACACGCGGAGTTGATGCGCAATGACGGGCAGCGACAGGCGGTGTTGATGCACAAGGACGGGCAGTGACAGGCGGAGTTGATGCGCAAGGACGGGCAGCGACAGGCGGAGTTGATGCGCAAGAACGGGCAGCGACAGGCGGAGTTGATGCGCAAGGACGGGCAGTGACAGGCGGTGTTGATGCACAAGGACGGGCAGTGACAGGCGGTGTTGATGCGCAAGGACTGGCAGCGACAGGCGGAGTTGATGCACAAGGACGGGCAGCGACAGGCGGAGTTGATGCACAAGGACGGGCAGCGGCAGGCGGAGTTGATGCGCAAGGACGGGCAGCGACAAGCGGAGTTGATGCGCAAGGACGGGCAGCGACTAGCGGAGTTGATGCGCAAGGACGGGCAGTGACAGGCGGAGTTGATGCGCAAGGACGGGCAGCGACAGGCGGTGTTGATGCACAAGGAAGGGCAGTGACAGGCGGAATTGATGCGCAAGGACGGGCAGTGACAGGCGGAGTTGATGCGCAAGGACGGGCAGTGACAGGCGGTGTTGATGCACAAGGACGGGCAGTGGCAGGCGGAGTTGATGCGCAAGGACGGGCAGCGACAGGCGGAGTTGATGCGCAAGGACGGGCAGTGACAGGCGGAGTTGATGCGCAAGGACGGGCAGCGACTGGCGGAGTTGATGCGCAAGGACGGGCAGCGAGAGGCGGAGTTGATGCGCAAGGACGGGCAGGGTGGGGAGATGTCGATGTGCAGGGATGGACAGGGTCGATCGAAGTCAAGGAGCATGGTCGGACAGGGTCGGACGACGTCGAGATATAAGCACGGACAGGGTCGGACGAAGTCGACGAGCAAAGACGGCCGGTGTCGGGCGATGTTGATGTTGAAAGCCAATGAACATTTTGACTTCTGCGTTGCACTAGATTTCCTTTTGCTATGTATACTACTACCTGTACTGGTCTTTGGAAGTTTAGCAAAATACTCCCAAATTCGCCATTCCGACATCGTGGGACGATGACTATGAGAAAGTCCAAACGAGACGCGAGACGTTGTCTGCCACCGTGTATTTGGTTCCGGTCAAGTGGTTCCACATTAATAATCGCTAGGAGGCACCACATACGTAATCCGGTTGTAAACAATGGGCGTCCGTAAACAACTGCCATTTTCAAGTCATAGCTAGTCCGACGGGACTACTCCACTAAAACTGTACTAATCCGAACTCTAAAACTACTCGATCGGACCGGACTTGTTTTGTACCCTGCATGTTGATACTTTCAATGCAGAACCGCAATATATGAACACAGACCCAACCGGTTTAGCAGTAGAGTCAGGAAGCCGAGTTTGAACCCACCCTTGGTGTGCATGACACTAACCTATGTCACGTGATACATTGTTAATAATAGTCAGATTAGTTCCATTATCAAAAGACATCTGCTAAGGGTCTTTTAGATGTCCTTGGGGGTCACTGAGGGATCACTGTTCACTATATATCTGGTTATGTTGATCAGAGCGCTCTGTATCTGAATATAATAATATGAAAATGATATTTACGTGTCTCATCGAGTCAGTAGGTGTCATGTATATGTCTAATTGCGTCACAACGTGTCCTCTACATGTATGATCGTGTCACGACTCACGACCTCTCGTCTACATGTCTGATTGTGTCAGTACGTGTCCTCTGCATATCATCAGCTAATGTACCTCAGCACACTCTACGTATAATTGCGATGTGTTTGTTTCAGGACAGTGACTGTCACATGCGAATGGTTGTTGACATCAGAATTATCAACACCAGTCTGATGACAATGATATAAGCTATTGAGCGAAGTAACACGTTGTCACCACCAATTTGGGGACACCATTCGAATGTGACATCAACTTCCCCGTGTTGGGACATTATTCGAGTGTGACATCAACTCCCCGTGGTGGGGACATCATTCAAGTGTGACATCAACTCCCTGTTGTGGGAATATCATTCGAGTGTGACATCAATCGAGTGTGACATCGACTCCCCCATTGTGGGGACATCTTTCGAGTGTGACATCAACTCCCTTGTGGTGAATTGAATTGCGGTTTGGCCCTTGAACAGAAAAACATCTACGTTGTGGGAAAATACTATAAATCCCATTCCTGAAGTAATCGGTTCGCTCACCATGAATGGTAATGTGTGCACTCGAGCAAATCAGAAACACTTCAAATGTGACTCTTGTGAACAAGTGTTTTTAAAGAAGAGTAGACTAATGGTACATCTACGCACTCACCCTGGGGAGAAACCTGACAAATGTGATACCTGTGGTGCACAATTTTCAGAAAAGAGTACATTGAAGAGACATGTCCATACTCATATTGGGGGAAACCTTACAAATGTGATACCTGTGGGGCACAGTTCTCACAAAGTGGTACTGCATGTCCGTAATCACACTGGGGAGAAATCCTACAAATGCGCTACTTGTGGGGCACCATTTTCAGAAAAGAGTAAATTGAAGAGACATGTCCCTATTCATACAAGGGAGAAACCTTCTTACAAAGTGGGCATTTGAAGATACATATCCGTATCCACACTAAGAATAAACCCTATAAATGTGATACTTGTGTTGCACAATTCTCATGTAGTGGTAGCTTGAAGATACATGTTCGTAGCCACACTTGGGAAAAACCTTACAAATGTTATATCGGTGATGCACAGTTCTCACAGTGTGGTCACTTGAAGATTATATGTCAGTAGCCACACTGGGGAGAAACATTTTAAATGTGTTACCTGTGGTGCACAATTTTCAAAAATGGGTACACTGTACCATAAATGCGCCAGCTGTGGTGCACCATTCTCTAAAAGGGGAACTTTGAAGACACTTATCGGTATCCCCACTGGAGATAAACCCTATAAATGTGATACATGCCGTGCGCAATTCAGAGAAAGACATCCCCTGAAGATTCATGTGCATATCCACACTAGACAGAAATCCTACAAATGTATTACCTGTGGTCCTCATTTCTCACTGTGTAGTCGGTTGAAGAAACACTTCCGTGTCCACACTATGGTGAAACCCTGCAACTGTGATACCTGTGGTGCACAATTCTCAAGAAATCGTATTTTTGAAGTCACTTACCCGTTTCCATAGTGGTGAGAATCCCTGTCTATGACTGCAGGTTAATTACACTGTCTCCTGATGACGATTCGTTGCTTATATTACTGGTGGAAGCTGCACGTGCTGGGATGTGCACGTCTAAATATTTTATGTAGAGGCATCGCGGCAAATGTAGTGAATGTCCCATCGTTTACTCATGGACACCGTCTGGACTGTTGACGTGACATTTTATGTGTGGTTTTGATTGCCAACGAGTCAAATAGACACCGGCAGTCTCAGAATCAACCAAATTAGGAATTATGTTGACAGCCCCATGATTGAATGTGTCCATTGTCGAATTATCAGCTTTGTATACAATCATCAATAAACGTCATCTGTGTTATAGCTACTGCTTCATCTACACATTGTGTTCAACAATTCGTCAATATTGAATTGATATATGTTAATGTGTTCAAGATATTTAAACTAACGTGAAATACGACTAATGTTATCGGGTTTTTTAAGAGCCTGCACCGTCCCAATTCAGAAAACTACTGAAATGTTGGGTTCTTACTTATGACAATGTTATCTGTGTCTTTCAACAAACATATTTATTGAAAGACTGAATAGAGTTGAATCGAAATGAGTGCCACGTTTACCTGAAACTGATCATATCAGTTAACATAAATGACACATTTCTCTTATTACATAGATTTGACAATTGCTGATCTGTCTGTCTACTAGAAGGTATTTCTCAATTCGGCTAATTCATACTTTTGGTGACACATGGAAGCTTCCCGGAGACGGTGCGATGGGGTTAGATTGAAAAGGAACTTACGTTTTATATGGCATCTTCATTTAATAGTCGCTAGTTTTTGCCCATTTGCATAGCTAACTATTTATGACATGGCGTACACTGTTCCTATCTACTGAGCCATCCATTGAAATAACTTACAATTCTAGAAGAGAGATGGATTAGTGAAACAT